>CM062220.1:26917157-27448278 GCA_031216235.1 Syzygium jambos
CGGTTGGAGATATTGATTTTTACTTATTAAACGCCGCCTCCCAATGTAGTTAATCACCCACTACCACTTAGTTCTACAAAATAAGAAGATCTATTTATCATGCTCTCTCTCAAACAAATCGTTCCAAAAATGACAAATAATCTAATAGCATTTCAATATTAGAATCGCACAATCTACCTTTTATTCTTGAAAAAAATTTAAGAACTTACAAACATGGTGATGCATAGTAGAAAAATCCTTATTTTTTGTTCCACGGGTATAATAAATAAATGATCTCATGTGCCTTTGTTTAATGTCATATCGAAAAATTTCCTCATGCTATGAGAAGACATAATTTTACCATATATTAAACAATTATTAAGATTTTCGAAACTTTCATACTTCAGTTGTTTCTTTGATCTTTTGTAGAATTTCTTATGTTTTCATTATGGAGTTACGCTCTAAGTTTCTAATGATATAATCTCCTTTAAGAAAAACGCATTGTCTTCTACGTCAAGACCCTCATTACAAGAAACATCCTTCTAATTCACTGTTAAAAGAAACTATTTCTAGGTCCATCCCTGCACTCGTGACTTCAATTTTTTTACATAGCTTAACCTTACTTTCTCAGAGGTATTGACCTAATTGTATGAAAAGCAATTTTGGTATAAATCTACACGTAATTTCCATATTGGTTTAAATAAGGCTTACCTAACCTTGAATAGTAATTTAGGCAAGAAAAGGAAAAAGAGCTCGCCAACATTCATGGCAAGAACTTCATGAATTTTCAATTTTTTTCCAAGAAGCATTCACTAACGTGCTATATTTCGTAGTTTGATTTATTACTATATGAAAATCTGATTTTCATCTTAAAAAGAGAAAAATAATTAGTGCGTATACGTTGGAATATAAATATTTAAGGACACTCTTATCCCTCCGAAGATCTAGAGCCAAATGCGGGGAGCCGTGGAATAAAAGCGACCCCTTGCCAAGAAAATAATAATTATCGATCGACGGTCAACGATAGATAAATTGGTAATGTGTAACTTGATGATCTTAATATAGTCTTTATCGGAGCAAATGATTAATGTAAATTGCATATCGAGTTATGACATGAAATATGTAGGGAAAACTAATCCAAATATGGTACCCTTCTATACCTCCGATCATTGGTCTTCAAATGGAAAGGCTTTGTAATGCAGGTTTGACCGAAAATCCTGTCATTTGGTAATGAAGTTGGATTCTCGTATTTATATCCCTGAAATTTAATCAAAATGGAAAGAGGCGTTAATGTTTTTTGGTCGGAAAAGAGGCATTAATTAGTTGCCTGAAAGTTGAAGAATGCCTGTTGAACTTGACCACCTCCCTATAAATGCTCTTGCACTACTTATGCCTCAGATCATGTGAGAGGGAGAGCCCAGAAAGCCACTAAGCATGGCAAGAAAGAAGGTAAAGCTTGCTTTCATTGAAAATGATAGTGCCAGAAAATCTTGCCTCAGGAAAAGGAGGCAAGGTTTGTTGAAAAAAGTGAGCGAATTGAGCATTCTATGCGGTGTGGAATCGTGTGCTGTTGTCTTGTCTCCAGATGACAACGAGCCTGCCTTTTGGCCAGCATCTCGACCTGACGTGGAGCGACTCCTTATGCGGTACCTGAGCATCCCTGAAATTGAGAGAAGCAGGAAGATGGTGAATCAAGAAATGTACCTCAGGGAGAGGAACAGCAAGCTCGCCGAGCAACACAAAAAGCTTGAGCGGAAGAATAACGACTTGGAGAATCACTATCTCATGCAGCAACTTTATCTGTACGAGAAGACAACCAGTGAACTTGGATTATCTGAGCTGGACAGTTTGCTCAAGTATGCGGATGAGAAAATTGCAGAAATCGAAAGAAGGATTAGGTATATCGAGCAAAGGGATGATGCACCCCAATCAGAAGGTGCTCCATTGGCAGTTGAAGGCCCGGTGGAGGAGGAGGAGACAAGCCCAGAGGCCAACATTGGCAGTGTTGGTGGCGATGGCAGTGGCGGCGGGGGTGATGCTTCTTCATGGGATAAATGGTTCTTCGATATGATGAAAAGTGGTAGTGTTGCTGGAAGCAGCGTCAGCAAAAGAGATACCTCATATCCTTTGGCATATTCGACCGGAGGTGCTGGTACATCTAGCCATGACGTTGCCAACTTGCCACAAGTGAATGTTGGAGTCGAAAGTGGCAACCTAGGGCATGGGGGAGGCCCTGTCTATGGTGGGGACAATTATCCTATGATGCCATACCAACGATATGTTGGGGACACGAGTGGTGGACTTCCTGTAGGGTTTGCTCGTGGAGATGTTCCAGGTAGCAGTATTGGCGGTGCATATGGATATGCAATGGGGCCTCCCTATCAATGGGAGGTTGGCGGAAGCAGCAGTGGACATGGTGCAATGTTTCCTCATGGAGGTATACATGGAAGCAACAACAACATCATAAATGCTACAATGCAACCGCAGGAGAATCCTAGAGGCATTAATAGTGGCCAGGGGATGGTGCTTCCTGCAGCAACCGGTGGTGGTTCTGGAATGGAAGTGTATCATAGAAATGATATGGTCGGTGGACCCGTGGTACACCCTCGCGTAAATGTTAATGCCAACAGTGCCTCGTATGGCTTTAGCGTGAATCAAGGAAACGCTGGTGCTCGTTCTCAAGGAGGAGGCCATGGTGGATATGGTGAGGTGGTGCCTCCAGGGAATACCGGAGACGAGTTACCGATGCCCCCTAACAATACTGGAGCTGATGCTGGTCGAAGCAGCGGAAACAACTATCCCTAAGTTTTGCTGAATTAGATGGTATTTTCTTTTGTTTCGAATAATTAAGGGAAATTCTTAGTTAGACTCAGTTCAGATGAATCTTTTGTGTCTCGAGACATTGATGTGCTTGATTGTCTAGGTTAGAATTTTTTCCTGATGTAAGGGTTTCAGTGATGTTCTGTTGTTTTTTTATCTGGTTTGTTGAACTTGGGTTTGTGAATTCATTGTCGCAAAGACCATGTATGTCGTTTGATGCTGTAGGAGTTTGTGCAACTCTAGATTTAACGAGACGCGAGCACGAGTTTAAAATATGACTTCAACGGAAAAAAACCCATCTTCGATCATCACCCTCGAGCATTCTCTTCATGACCTGATCCAAGGCAAAGAAATCCATGCCAAACACAAATTATCACCGGCGAAATGACCTCTGTAGAGATGAGGTCTTCGAAATTTCCATACTGGTATATCATCTGCTTTTGCCCTGTGTCTCGCCTGCCTTAGGCAGTGCCCTCTCAAAAAGACAAAATTAGAACAAAATCTAAGTCTACTTCCATTTGAGTCTTGGCCGTCTTTGGTATGTCACCGACTGTAATTAGGAAAATGAAAAATAATGGTCTTTCCGACAAAACTATATACGCTTGAGATAACCTGCCGTATAAAGGTCGAATTTTACTTTATGTGGTAAGACATACTTAGTGAGATAGTCTCAAAGACGTGGAGCCACTTGCCATCTTAGATTCTTCTTGGATAAATTTCCAATCAAGACTAGCAAGAATTCTGGAGAGTCGGGTGACCAATTTGAGCTTTTTTGTCATCCTATCCGTTTGTTGTTTCTTTCCTTTATGGACAGCATAAATGACTTGAACATTTTGAAAAGGTACATTGGATGTTTGATTCTATGTTTGTCTTGCTTCTTTTTGCTAAATTTGCATGGATCCTATTGTCAATAGGGCAAGCCATTAACTCGAGGATTGGTTCAGAGGGTGAAGGGTTACAAAAATTGTTACTTGAGCGTAAAGGGTTAGAAGAATGTTACGCGAGATCTGCGTAAAAACTCGCACATGCAGTGCATCCCGTGGCTCGAGCACGTGTGAATTTTACCTATAAATATCATTTTATTTTTTTATAATCATTCTTACATATTCTATTGAAATAGAAAAGATCGTGAACAGAGTTGCATTTGAATTATGAAGTTTTTGTGATTGAGATTCAATAAAAGTATTAGGCACGGCCATTGTAGTAATTTTACATATTGATTGCTTAATAGATATTTCTAAGTTCAAGATTGAAAAAGCAACGCATGCATAAAGAGATGATTAAATACCTATTTAAGAATAATTTTACTTAAATTTAGGAAAACAAGAACTTTACTATGCAGTATCTTCTGTAAACGCCGTTTTATGATGAATGAATTGTGTGCAATAGTAAGATCCAACAGCATAATATCTTCATTATAAAAGTACAATTTCAATTCGCGGAGAATATATATATTTTTGGAATAAACGAAGATCGATAAAAGCGTATGATACCACCCACCTGGGTGGCGCTGCTGGAGCGCGCACTCTTCCTCTCGCAAAAGGTTGAGTGTTAACCGGTGGCACGTGTGTGGTGGCTAGCACGTATCGCCCCCAGGGTTTACTCCCCGGCTGTCGGTCGTGCAGGGGTTCCCTGAGTTATCAAAAAAAAAAAAAAGATAAAAGCGTATGATAGAAACATATTCAAGATGTCCATTTTGGATAGGCAAAGAAAGTCGAATTAAAAACACAACTAAACAAATTCATCCTATTTCACCAATGTTAAGAATGCATTTCTAGGTTAAAGAGACAAGCGCATTTGCTATTGAACCCCACTAATCTCCATGGCCCACTAAACTCATAAAGGCCTGCTTACATTGGTAAAGGGCCCTAAACTGGAAATTAGTTTCCACATTAGCATCGACAATAAAGCTACTTGAAATTTTGAAAAAAATGGGAAAATTATGATGAGCGCCTTAATAACTTGCATTTCCATAAGTTTGCTTCGAATCGAGGATATTATATCTCTTAATGCCATGCTAATGAATAAAGAGCTAATTAATACAAAAATAAAAGGAAAATGACAACAATAGTTCATGAATTTTGACCCAACGTGTAATGTCATCTTTAAATTTTTATTATGTTCGATTTAGTTTCTGAACTATTGATAAATGTTCAATATAACCATTTCATATACTTAAATGACAAATCGAACGTTATTCGATAAAAGCAATTTTTTTTATATGCTGAGTTGGATTTTTGAAAATAATGAGT
Source organism: Syzygium jambos (assembly GCA_031216235.1). Lineage (NCBI taxonomy): Eukaryota > Viridiplantae > Streptophyta > Magnoliopsida > Myrtales > Myrtaceae > Syzygium > Syzygium jambos. The sequence goes on from CM062220.1 coordinate 26,922,209, forward strand.
CAAGTCTATCTTTCTAGCCATTTACTTTAGAAAAAAGAAAAAAAAATTAAAGTGTTAACATATCCATCGTTATTTGATGACACAAATTATTATATCTTGATTTGAGATAGAAAACTTATATGGTTAATAAACGAATTCAAAGTTACATCGAAAGACATCAATTGAACATTTTTCATATAGTTTAGGAACTAAATTGAATTATTAATAAAATTTAAGGGACAATATTGAACAAATTAAAAGTTCGAGAACAATATTGCACATTAATTAAAAATTTTAAAGATTTTTTTATGTCGTTTTCCCATTTTGAAATTATCGAGGATGCCGAAGTAATTAATTTAAAATTCGGGGGGTACAAGGGTACTAAAATTTGCTCGATTTTCTAGAGCTACAAGCAAGAATACGACAAAGCATCCGTTTTTGTTTTTTTCCTGACGGTGTGAGATCGATAATGTGAACATTTATCAGGCTTCACCAAGAAAGAGCTCGAGTTTTATCTTAATTTAATTACACAGGCCTCGGAGGTTGCTGCCCGCTCAAGTCTCCATCAAGTCAATGCTCTAGTTAGCATCATTGTCAATTCTCACGATTTGACACTTTACTTAAAATGCCTGATCTCAATAGATAAAATAACAAAGAGCAATCGCATTCCAGTAGGATTCCCTCTTTCGCATGGAAATCATCAAATTTATCGAACTCAAAAAAACATACGAATACTTTACACAGATGTAGACAAGCAATTGAACTATGCATGTGCCCGACTTGCTAATCAGAAAGAGCTTAGCATCCAAGAGCATATAGCCACGCCTGCTAACATGCGCCGTGCAAAGTATAGGGATTGTTTAGAATCCGATAACGACTCGAGGGCGTGAAATTGATCATTTTTGGCTAATTATTAAAGGTTACGTAGTACTCACTTTCCTTTGAATTCGACAGTGACTCAAGGGCATCAAATTGATCATTTTTGGCTAATTTTTAAAGGTTACATAGTACTCATTTTCCTTCAAATTCTCACCCTCGAACACCAAAAATTGAGAAACAAAAGACCACCTTTGCAGCAAACCGGGGGACACGCAACTTAGGCCGGCGATTCAAAACCATAACATTTGCAAAAGCTTCATTTAAAGTTGACTATGTCGACATTTAATTGCAAGTTTTTTTTTAATCAATTTAATTGCAAGTTGGAAAAACAAGAATAAAATCATCTCGTGCGGCGTGTTTAGCTGTACTTCCCCACGAACCTTGGAAAATTTCAGAAAAAAATTAAAATATTATATTTTATATATTATATTAAATTGTGGGTATCCGTTCCTTTCCATGGCCTAGCTGCTGATTTTCTTTGGTGGTTTCTTTCTTCTATTAGAAATGGAAAGGCAAGAGAGAGAGAGAGAGAGAAAGAGGCTACACGCCGTCTATTGACTTTGCTTGTAACTTGTAAGTTCGAATCTGCCAAAACGGGAGTCACGTGTTTTGAGACATCGGGTACTGAGAGATTAGAGATTGGTGTGCCTATCAAAATGAACGACATGTTACCCATTAAAAGATGTCATCTTAATTGTTATGAAAATAATTGGGAGTCGCCCCAATGACCACCTTTCACACATGGAAAGGAGAAGGTGGAAAGTTTCGGGAGGTTGGGAGTGGGGACGTTTAGTTTCAGTTGTGGGCTTCAACTCCTACACTCTGCAAGGAGGCAGAGCGAAAATCTGGGAGTAAGTTGAAAATTAAAGTAAGATAAGACTAAAAAAAATTGTTATGAAATTATTGAAGTATTAGTTAATGCAAAGAAATTATTGAGTAAGCATGAATTATATGAAATATATTCATAAAAAGAGAAAACATTTCAATATTTGAACTTTCTTAGGTAAGGTTGTTCTTGAAGATTTTTTTTTTTTTTTGATAATCGAGGTGTCCGCGCGGCCGGCGAGCTAGGGCTCAAACCAGCGGTGATGCCCGACTAGTCCTCGAGGGGGGCTAGCACAGCATCCCACCGCCATGACCCTCCACTTAAATAACCGATGGACGAGTTTTGAACCCAGGACCTCTCGTGAAAGGAACTGAGCGCAAACCAACGCGGTCATCGATGGAAGATTATGAGCAATATTTAGAATAATAAGATAGATTGTCAAAAAAAAAACTCAAATTTAGGATATTTTGGAGAAGCAGAAAAATTTGATCCCTTAAAAATAGGTGGTATTTTTTTTTTCTTTTTTACCTTAAACAGTAGTTGAGATTCTTAGGGGAGAGTATGGCGGATTTAGCTTCCGTCGGCTCGTGCCCAGCGAAGGTTGCTAGCAATCCGGGACATGGCTTAATGACGCATTAGATGATCTCAATTAACATATACGACGAGATGTTGTTTGTCTGACCTACCATATTATATAGCAAGCAAGAACATTAACTTTGTCATTAATGCTTTAATAATAATTAATCTATAAGAAGGAACTCCACAACCCCCGCCCCCGTCGGTCCCCACTTCTTGTTGGTGCATCCATCATAAAAAGAACCTCGCATATTTTATAAAAAAAAAATATAAAAAAAAGGAGTGGGAGAAGATTTAATTAAGGATCTTTTTAGATTAAATTAATCTCCTAGATGAGGAGATCTAATCACCACTGCCCTGATAAGGACGAAACCTAGGAGACGCTAAGCAGTTGCTCACTAGTGGCCATCCCGGCGGATCCAACCTTACATTACTTTTGTGTAAATTTATTTGTTAAAGCTAAAGGGTAGAGGTATGTTTTCACGATATATGATTAAAAAAATGGGTTAATATCACGAAAAATTCTGAACAAGTACGCTTGTGATAAATTTATTCCAAACTAATTTTTTTACCATAAAAGACCCTAAACCGGTACACCCGTGATAAATTTATCCCAAACTAATTTTTTGACCATCAAAAATCCTAAACTGGTACATTTGTGAAAAATTAACTCTCCGTTAAATTGGATTAATACCACAAAAAATCATCAATTGGTAGATCTGTGGGTAAAATGCTAAACTGATATACCCGTCAACTGTTACGTATAATTCAACTCAGTAATTTGACGGTAAATTTAATGGAAACTAATGGAGGGTAAATTTGTCACAGATGTACTAATTTGTGATTTTTTTGTGGTATTAATCCTAAAAAAATATGGTTAATGAAACCCTAACCTAAATACAAAACCTTAAGTATTTCCATATTTATCACCATGCATCACTCTTCCTACAGTTAAGCGAGTCGACCTGTAATTTCGACTAAATTGAGGAATGCATTTCTGGTTCAACTTTTTTCTGAAATGGGTTTTCGATTGTCTTAGCATCGATATTCGAGCACGTCCATAGCGACATTGTTTAATGCAGATTATGAGATTATGATATTTCATGTGGCAGAGATCGATGGGTGGATCATAATTAGCCTCATAGGCTTCTGCTTAACCAAAGATTATACGATAAAAAAGTCGACGACAGTATCCATCCTTCGATGGTCGAGAAAGTTGACCCTCGAAATTCTTACACATGTATAATGTCTCCACGTCGCTTGCACTTCATGGGATTTTCTTAATATGCACACGTCGATCACTTCATCATCACACAAAAAGCAAAAATTTGCATGGCCATGATAGCAAGCCTAATGACAAAATTGAGCAAAATCAACAGTTTTTAAGTTGCGAATTGTTCGTGATATCTAGATGAATTCGTGTGTGCCCGTTAGACTAATTTGCAAACAACGAGTCTTGTTAAGAATACTTATAAGCGTTAGGCCCCGAGCACACCATTTTGTAATCTTCTCCACAAGCTACTAATTGCTGATTAACACGATTGTTCTCTTAATTCGAATTTCTTGGCATGATAGACAACAAACAGCCTATGCATTAATTCATCTCGAATATGATGACCCATTTATGTACATTTCACTCTCTTTTTGGAAATACTCAACGAATACTAATAAGCATTAACTTGTAGTGTAGCTCCTATGGTGAGTATCTTTTATGGATGGTGTTATGTGAGTGACTCGCCTATCAATTACAATTTTTTTTGTTTGCACCGGGATTCAGTGATGAACCGGGTCAATCACAATCGCCGATCATGTGATTTTACTTTGTGGATTCGACGAGATCAATTGCTGTGAACATCACGACCTGATCCAAACCAGACGGGAAATTTCCATACCGGCATCGCATCGTCAATTGTACGTGGAAACGAAATATAGGATCCGACAATAATAGAATAAGGATCCCATGGGTGCCGTGCGAGCTGCATCTCTCTCGCCCTCTCTCTCTCTCTCCATATCCACTTGAGGCCGATTAGTGGGGGTTTTGCCAACGTAACAGAAGCGAAAAGGGGACGAGGGCTTTCCATCTGACGCGGATTGCAAACTGTAAATGCCATGAATATTTTGTCTCTACTTGCAATTTATAATTTGCCTTTTGTGCTCGAGAGCCAAAGAACATATTTAGTGAATCTAACACACACACATACATATATATATATATATATATTTAATCTGGACAATGATGCGATACAAGTGAGACTCGTCAGGTTTATAATTTTTCATTTTCCTCCAAATTTGGTTTTATCGGCGTTCTAGTTTACGTAATGATTTATTAGGTTAATAGCACAAAACACCCTAAATTATGCTAATTATGACACAAATACCCTATATTTTTTTGTTATAAAAAACTCTGAATTTATACTAGTGTGACCAATATATATACTGTAGAACCGGGGGTACGAAGTTCCTGCCTAGTGGGTTGATTTGCGTTAGCGACAGGTTCTGTAAAATCCAGTACTTCCTTCTATCACCCTAGGTGTGGGAGGCTATTATACTTGCCAATCCAGAGGTAGCCAGCCGAAGCCGACATGGTGTTTACCTTCACCATCAAGAATCCCCCATGTTCCTGGTTTATCTTTGTCTTCTTAGCCAAGAAGAAATACTTCCTTTTAAAGTCATGCTTAGGACCATATTATAATAAAATGTATAAATGGAGTTTTTTTCGTAACACACAAAAAGTTAAAGGTATTTATATCATGGTGGGCAAATTTAAGGTTTGTTCGAGATATTCATTTTGTGATATTTGCCCTAATTTTTTTGCACAACCCACTAATAATGCGGATCTTTAACGACAGCTCTCCAATTGGCCACATCTTATGCGTGCCAACGAGGCACCAACTCCTCATCGTCCACCTTACACGTGGCACACGTCACACCCCATGAGGGCGTGCCTAGTGTCGGAAGAGTCTTTGTCGATATTCACATCATGAATAGTTTAATCTATAGTTAAAAACAACTAGGGCAAAAGATAGACCCCGGATGCGCTGTCTCTCTAGAAATGAAGGAATTGAATATAAAAGGGTTGAACTTTTTTTGTTTCCCCTCTCGGGCCAGAGAACAAGGGGTGCTGGACCACCTGATCTTTGCTTAAAGAGGAAGAAAGTTTGGTGTGCATGGTCCTCAGCGCCCTCTCAACGATGATGGCGGAAACCAGAAGGAGAGGAAACCTCGTCTCCTCTCGGGGATGTGTCCAGTAGCCGAGGGACAGTATTCTCGATTGTGAGGCGACAAGATCGACCCTCTTTGCGTACAAATATACGCTTCCCAATCTCTTACCTAGTATTTGGATGAGACAACTCGAGTATCTCCAAGAGGTCTTTGTCGACCTCTGGAGATGTAGAGCTATGCGTAATATATTTCGTAGCTCAACATCGACATTCTGCGTTTTCAAGAATTTGTCAAAGACTTTGCAGTGGTGGATCTCACTTGCAGCAATTAGAAATCGCTAATGTGATTCTTTTCCCTTCTGCTTTGAAGGCAATAACAATTAGGAATGCCGCTAGTGGACTCCATAGTACATGATTTGGTTAACTGTCATATTTGAAGTTATTGTCATTGCAATTTGTACGCTGGGATTTAATATTGCCTTAACCTAATAGTTTCTTCTGGCTGTGAGGGTTCTCAACCATCAATTTTCTTCTTGTGTCCTTGACTCTGCATGATCTGCTGACTGATGTCTTAGAAAAATGGACAGAAGGAGGTTTTCAAACTTTCTACCATGCAGCTAACAATATTCCTGTTTTTCTTTGACGTTGGCCCAAACAATTGGTAATATATTATGCACACCTACCTGAGTGAGAGAAAGGTAATCATTAGGAATGAAGAAATGAATGACGTGGGCCAAAAAATGGCAGGTAATGTCACTCGAGACCGACGAACAGTCCTTGTTAAAGGGTCTAACTCTATTTGTCAACCTGCAAAGAATCGGAAGCCTTATGGGACCATCTTAGGGTTCCTAAATGCTTCCAAGAAGAGTTATCCTTTGCTTAAGGCCTACTGATCGAGTTCCTTTTGCGCCTTTCTTCTGGTCAATGTGCTTTCCCATGAGCTGCTAATATCTAAGGGGACAATAGTTAGAACCGGTGCATTTACCTCGTCTACTATTAGTTTAAGCTGTTACGCAGTAAGCCAATCAAAGATCGAAAGCTAGAGAAAATGACATTAGGTACGTGTAGAGATCAAGATTAACTATCATCGAACCACAATGTCAACGCTACATGATCCACAACTAGAATGTAATCAATTATTGCCGCGGATTGCTACATAATCGCTCGAACAAAGCTTGAGGATATCTATCGGAAGGCGGCCGAGCAGAATATGCTCGAACTTTCCTGTTGAGATCTTTCTCTGAAACCTTATTTTGTTGTCTTGCCGCAACTAATCCGTACATGCAAAATGACAAGGAGTTAATTAGCACTTATTCAATTAGCAGGAACAACAAAAGGAGGACTTCTCGAAATCGATCTCTGAAATGCCATTTGAGGTTTTCGAACTCCCAATTGCTCAGTGTTCGACAATACGTTCTCCTTTCCACACCCGAGACACCCCCTAAAGGCAAAGACAAAATCACACCATGAAAGCATCTTCTTTTTGGCCGACCCATAGACCTACCTTATGACAACGACCATACATTAAAAATAAATTTGCGTCAATATCCGATGATAATACATCCAAAGGCTCGACAGGTAAAATTGTTGTGGTCCCTCTTCCATTCTTGACATTTTCACTTTGAAATCTTTCTTTTGGTGGCCATGATTTGAGATTGTGCCCTTTTGGGATCTACAATTATTAGCCATTGAAACGTAAATGGAATTGCTTAGTGATGTCATTCAAGCGTTCCGGCTAAGTAAAGCTAAGAAAACCCTAATTTCAAGGCCTATCGAGATTGTTGTTTCAAGGGCACAAATTGTTGTGGGAATAATGCATTCATTCTGATTTACAAGCTGGCTCCAATGGGGCAAACCGTTGACTTAGCTTATCTCACAACAACCCATTACACCAGAGACTGTTTTTGGTCAACAGTTTGATGATATACATTCATTTATTCGGATCTTGAGAGCATGGTGAATATTCACTGAATATTCACCGAGATTTAGAAAGCGTTCCGGAGCCATCGAGTTGGTATCTTCCCAAAGATAATACCAAGTTGCAAGTAATTGATTATTACGAGTTGGTGTGAAATATAAACAGCTGGTCAAGCAAGCCGCAGAAGATCCCAAACTCTCATTAAAACTAGATGCTCTATTTAGTACTCCATCTTTTTCGAAGAGCGCATAGTTATGGGTTTTAATTTATCCAATGATTTTCACAAACAATGATTCATATGCTCAAATTTAAAGAAAATTTATCGCATTTCCGACCAAGTCTCAGCCGCATAGCGTTCATATCATCGTGCATGGACTAGTGGAGCAAATTAGGGTTTCTTTGATAGTGGATAAAAAGGTGGGTTTCGCAGAATTTAAAAAGGCAGAGGAGATAACGATCTCGATTTGCAATTATTTCCTTTCTTTTCTATTGTTTTTTCAGTTTAATGTCCTTTCTGGGCAGCCACTTCCATTTTTAGTGGGCGTATCTCACGCCAACCAACTTCCAATACGATAAAAAGACAAAGGCACGGAAAAAGGTGATGCGAGAAAGCAATCCCATCTTCTAATAAGGGCAGAGGGCGAAAAGGAAAAGGAAATCGATTGACGACATATGGTTTTATTGTACAGCGCAAAGGTGAAGTAGATTTGGCATTGTCCTCGCCACTCACGCAATTGGGGGTTCCGAAATCTGAAGTACAGAAGATGCCCCAGCTAGGAACGAGGGGTAGCAACCTTTTTGGGTTTGGACCATGTTTTGTACGATGAGCAGCTTCAAATTCGAGGACCCAATTCTTGAAAACTTCGATGGGAGGAAAAGTCCTAGCTTTTTCCATAATCGGTTGATCTCCTTCGAGTCAAGATTGGAGGGGTGGAGGGGTAGGTCATGCGGGTACTAAATTGGAGTAGGATTTACGTAACTTTTATGAAAATCATCCTTTGAATTCGTGGTACATGTACATCTCGAATGATAGGAGATTTACCTTTATTTTGGCTCCATATGCATGTAGAGGAGTTAGGATGACAAAATTTTTCAAATTATGGATCATACGTCACGCTTGCGGCAATTGTAGTTAACATGACGCCTCTCCCTCTTCTCCCTCTCCCTCTTTTTACCCATTAATCGTGCGAGCTCCTCCACCTCATTTGCCACGCCTCGCCACTTTGACCTTCGAACTAGCATCGCCGCTGCAATCGCTCGGATGGGTTCAAAGACTAGCGACCAAACATGGAGATGCCGGAACAGCGAATGTGGCTGGAACCATAAATTCCTCTGGGACTTGGCGCAACGCCTAGATCCCTTGATAAGGCAACATTGCAATCTGGTGATGAACATCGAATTATAAAGTAAGAGCGGACTTCAAAGTGGGTCCAAAGTAAGTAATCTATTGATGAACATTTATGGTGCTTAGCAACGTGTGCCTATGTGGCGGTTGCATTTCATAACTTCAGCAACTTACATCGGCGGCTGCTGCTCGACCCAACTTATGCAAGCACAGTCGCATGACGGTATAGTTACGTTCCGGTCCTATCTATAGGAAACATGCTCCGAATTAGATCAAACCCTCACGGGAAATTTTGCTGTTTCTTTCTTTTTTTTTGTGTGTGTGGGGGCAAAAGAACACAGGGAGAGATTTCAATCCATCAAAATGAGTGCAGAAATGGCGAGGGAATTGTCACTGTCCTCGGTGATTTGCTATGTCGGGGAAAAAGCATTTCTACATCCGCAGTTGAAAAACCAAGCACACACGTTGTAGTTGATGGCTAAAATCTCGGATTGGAATTGAAGATTGAGACGCAGAGAAAGGAACTCATGTGTCCTTTTCTTTTCTTTTTTTTTCCTTTTTTGCCATTATTTTTTTGGGAAAAAACTCTTAAATAATCCGAATGTATACAAATCTCGTGTATTTAAATCTTTAATATCGGCGGGTCTATATGAGACGCGCTTAATTTAAGGGCTCAAGTGCAATGGAATCACATGCGCTCGCACAAAAGCATGTCCCCTTTTTTCTGCCTCCTGATTTTGCATGCTACAACATGAGTCGATGAATTAGCGTACAACCAGAGAAGGATTTATCTTTGGTGTGCAATATTCAGCCGCATAAATTTTCTGACTTAGAGGGATGTTAAAAGAAAATTTTCACAACGAAGCAATTTTCGTTTGAGACTTAAGAAAGGTCTTGTTGGCAAATGCCATCCAGTCAATTGATAAAATATATGAAATACATATATTTCGATTTTCAAGATATTATTTGTGCATGTTATAAAATTTTGTTTAATTGATTGGAGACGCTTATTGACTAAGTTCATCGAAAATTAGGGAAAATTTCAAATAAAAATTTGAAGTGGACCTTATTTCAACTAAAGGCTTGGAATGCTTTCATTTTTTCATTTAAGGGCCTGAAATAGATTTTGTTTTAAATAAGGGTATGAAGTGGCTATGTCAATTTCAAAGAAATGCCAGACTTTCTGACCGGTCAAGGTCATTTTCGTCATTTACCTTATCTTTTGGGAATTTTTTCTCTTTATTTATTTTTCCCTTTTTCTAGTTTTTTCTTTCTTCTTCGCCAGTGGCCATTGCTCGAGGCTGGCCACCGACAATGCCTAAGGAGGGTTGTGCGAGGTTGATCTTGCCCGATTTAGCGAGGGCTTGCCAGCGGCCAGTAAGGTCAAATCTTTATTTGAAATTACCATGGCCATTTTGGATATTTATTTGAGACTGATGTGACCACTTCGTATATTTATTTTACACAAGATTTATTTTAAATTTTTATTTGAGAAAGTGACGGTACTTTATACTCTAATTAGGAATTTTTCCTCGAAAAGTCGTTCGCGTGGAAAATTCTTTACGCTATATTCCCAATGGTAGTTTTGATATCTCGACCGAAAATTTTTATTCAAGTTGATGTGACATCGATATCTTTTTCCAGGGGAGAAAAAGGGTGGAAAAGAAGGAAAAAACATGGAAGGCGAAGGTCATTGGCCAGCGTTGGAGTTGGCCATTGCCTTTGTACGCATTTATCAAGCGCCCCCTCTCGCCCAGTGTCCGTCCCTTCTTCTCTCTCTCTCTCTCTCTCCCTCCTTCCCTCTCTCTGTTTCTTGCTTGAAATAGTACCGACATGGCTCCGCAGAAATGGGGTTTCTCGGCTTGAAAGCTGCTGCTGCTGCTTCATCCCCCCGTTTTAGAACCTCTTGCTATATATGCGTGAGCTCTCCCTCTTTCTCTCTCTTTCTTTTCCCCTGGCTTTTCTTGGTATTGAGCTGTGTAAAAAGCTTTTACCGGTCGTTGGGTTCTTGAATTTTCTTGTCTCTGTATAGTCTCCAGCCTTCCCTTCTCTGTTGGTTGCTATGGTGATATCTACTTCTTCCATCGCCTGAGTTCCCAGCTAATGTGCGGGGCGTAATTTTCTTTCCCCCTTATTTTTTTTTTCCGTTTTCTCAGCACTTCAAACAGTGCTTTCTTTGGGGGGGGGGGGGGGGTTTCCTCAGCTCCCATCTTGATCTTTCTTTCTGCATGATCAGCTTCGGCTCTTGATCTGACGACGACCCATTTGAGATTCGAGTGTAGAATCGCTGTCCTCCACTTTTCGTTTCTCTTCTGCCCCCTCTATCTTTGTGTGTTGGTCCAGTAAAGATGATCTACTGTTACTTCTAGTAGACCCTGTCCTTGTAGGTTTCTCTTTTTTTTTTTTTTTGGGTGTTGCGGCGACTATTCTGTGGACTTGCCACTTGCTTCTTGCGCTTCTGGCTTTCTTATTTTCCCTTTTGCAAATTTGAATGAAGAGTCTGATAGAGTTAGATTAAGGCCTTCGAGGTCGTTTGTAAGAATCATCTCTTTGAATTGGCATCATTGTACTGGAACATTTCCATCAATCTTTCCAATTTGCAGGCTATAGCTTGAAGGAAATTAGCTTTGAGAATCAAAACACGCGTTTTGGATCACTGGAGAGGGTGGCTTTATGGCTATGCAAGCACTGTATCTCAAGGAACATGAGGGAATGCTCCATAATCCCGCAGCACAGTTGTCCTCGGTTCCGTCGGCCACGCCTTGGTGGGCCGCTTTTGGGACGCAATCGTTTCTTGGGGATTCCTTGGGCCAGTCGAACTCTTCGCCCGTTGAAAACCCTAGCTGCGGTGACCACCTTGCGCCCGCCAAACAGGCCGGTCGGGGTACGGAACATGGTGCACATAAGGGAAGCCTGACCCAGTTCACCATCATTTCAGGTAATTGCCAGTTTTTGCATCTTCCGGCTTAGAGATGCGTTCTTAACTGTAATTTGATGTGGGGAATATCTTTGCTATCGATGGTTCTTGTCCTGTTCTAAAGTACGGGAATTCTACTTGTTGCTTCGTTTACGTGCAGTTGCTGTTTTTCTTTGACTGTTTCTATGGTGCTGTTGCCTTCTCTTGTTTACCTTTACCGAATTAAGGGAAAAAGTGGGACCTGCAATAGAGAAAACCAAAGCACAATTGATTTCAAAAGAGATAGACCATTATGGGGATATACTCGACCAATTAGGATTGAGAGCTTTCCCAGATATTACCGATGAATTATTTGATGAACTGGTTAACAAGGTGAAGATCAGGGATAGGTTTGACGGGACTCTGTCTGTTGTCTTGCATACATTAGCAAAGGCAAAGTTCTATTGAAATTTCTACAATCTCTGTAGAAGAAAGTTTTATAATGCTTTCATGTGGGTCCTATGTGGGTACACATGATCCAATTGCCAGGATAAACTTGCAATCAATTGTATGTCTACAATCATTTTCTCATCAATTGTATAATTCATACAAGAGAAATTTAAGTCTCAAGGTTCTAGTGTCTCACTTGATGCAAATAGATGTATCTAGTAAGATGTTAATCTAGCATCGCAGGACTTAAGGTGTAGAGGTTGACTTTTGGAGCTCGTATCAATGAGGTTTTAAATCTGAAACAGTTGAAGCATCATCATGGCACGGACCTATAGTCGCCAACGTATATTTAGGCTTGTTGCATTGGGCCCTCCTGTGTGGATGACACAATGTAAATACAAAAATATCCTCACTTGAAAACAGGCCAGATTGTAGTTGAACATGTACTAATAACTTAGAATGTAGCAGACATAGCCACATACCTTTTCTCGTTCTTTATGTTTCCTCCCCAAATCTTCCTTGTAGTGTTGTATGAGGTAAGAAAGGCCTATGCGATGAATGAGTACCTAAACATATTGGCACCAACTAGGGACATTCCATGAGGTTGTCGCACTTCAAAAGGAGAAAGCCTTTTCACATAAACTTTCATATGCTCCTGAAAAATATCCTCTTTTCCCCTTCTGCACAGTCTAAACAAATGTAGCGATGTTTGTAGTTCTTTTTGTAATTTTCCTTTTTTGATCACCACGGACTTGATGATGTTTGTTACCTTATTCAGGTGACTGCAAAAATTCTGCGGATACCCAGAAATCTCAACTAGCCATCTCCCCTCTGCCAGAATACTGTGCTCGGGTTGATTTAGGGTATGGTCAGCAGATTGTAAGTCTTCGTCCCAACCAATTGTTGACATAAATCTGATGTCAGTAGTGTTAGCTATTCCTATTCTGTATATGGAATGTAAGCTAAAGGTAGTGATGCATATTGTGTGCTTGAATGGTAAATGCAGATATGCGCAAAATATCCATATGGAGAGCAGTGTTATGGTGTATTCTCACCTTATGGGTCGCAAATATCGGTTAGTATTTCTTTGTTCCTTCTGTCTAAATTAATCGATACTTTTTAATGCTGTGAGGGGCTTGAACGGGAGTCCTGTGGTTGTTCACCAGACAGTTATGCCAGCAAAATTTTTATCTCCTCTTTCTGTTTGGTGTGAAGAGGCATATCAGTGTATTACAAACTTTAACTGTTTTACTTGCTTATGGGATGGGAAAGCAGCAGCTTCATCTAACTAGGTCACTAATCTGATCAGTTAGCAGTAAGCCATGATTTATCTTGTGGACAATTAGAATCACTGCCAGTGGCCCGTGATCACTACCCTCAAAATATTTGACGTGAATTAGGTCTCCTCTGCCACCCTGTGATCATGACATTGCCTTGACAAGTAATGGCCTTCCCCAATTGAGTAGTTACTGCCATCGACCACCATTTCGACAGTCAGCTAATTGTAAAGCCATTCACAGCCCTCACTGTTGTTGGTCATAAACAAACAACTTTACATATACCAAGTTACCAACCATCGATCACCTCTCATGTGTTGAATCCTTCATAAATGAATGTTATTGCGTACCATATTTTGAACTATATATACTTTTCTTCATTCTCTCTCAAAAATACTTAAATTAACATTTTTTCCAAGCTGAAGCTTCATATGAAACAACTGCGTCAATAGTTTTCTGGATTTTTTCCTCCTTACTCCTGGTTTGAGAGGCTTGCTTGTCCATTTTCCATATTGGAATTCTTCTTTCATGAACTTGACTAGTTATAGTTGTGTGTGTTTACGTACAGTAGTTATCTTAATTACTTGTTCACCTTTGCAAGCCCAATATCTTGAAGTATGATGACTGCCATAAATTGCACAGCATATTGTCTAAGTAAATGTGCGAATCGTTCTTCGTTGGGAATGCATGGTTTTTACCGGTTGAAACGTTACTTTTGGCACCTCTGGTCTTATCTATCACTGGAAATACTTCAATCTAATATTGTCATCATATTTATCTTTGCCAGGCAAAAACTTATTAGAAGCCATATTAAGTCAGATTATTTAATCACATTCCTCTTTGCATGTATTTCCAATACTTTCAGGGCCGGATGATGCTTCCTCTGAACTTATCAACAGATGATGGGCCCATATTTGTAAATGCCAAACAGTACCACGCGATCATTAGGCGCCGGAAGTTTCGTGCAAAAGCTGTGCTCGAGAATAAAGTTACTAGAGTCCGTAAGGTATGATCTTTCACTTCAATTGCTCCCCATAATTATTGGCATTCATGTTTTCTGTAAGACAAAAGGCACCTCTGCATGATGCTGAACTTGTCAAATTATGGTGAATGTAAAAGTTGTAACTGCAATGCTGTTATATTCCCATTTCCTGCAGCTGACATACTTCATTAAATCTTAAAAGTGGGGTACAACTTGGCATTTATTAGAAGATGATTTCCAGCCTTCAGTTGAGTTTGATAGGACTTCAACTCGAAAAAGTGTATTCTAATTTGAACCGTGGTGTTTATTGAGGCCTGATGCTGACTGGTTTTGTTGGTGTGGCTTAAGTGTTTTAAGTTGATTGTCAATCAGTTGCATTCCCTAATATGGTCTCTTTAAATTTTAAATTTGTCTTTTAGTTCTGTTCCAGCCATTCCTTTGATCAAAATTTTCCTTTGCCAAACTTGAAGAAAAGCACTCCTAAATTTTTTGATGATATAGTGTTCTGTGGTGTTTCATCTGACAGCCGTACATGCATGAATCACGTCATCGTCATGCTATGCGCCGACCAAGGGGTTGCGGTGGCCGTTTCTTGAACATGAGAAACTTGAGCAATGGAAAGGGAGGAGCTGAAGCAAAGAAAGACAGCAGCGGGCAATATCCCCAGCCAACTGGTTCTCAGAGTTCTGAGGTCTCACAATCCGAGAGTGGCACACCGAGCTTGCCAAAAGAAGCTAATGGCAGTGCCGGGAATCTCTCTGGGTCAGAAGTCACTAGCATGTACTCGAGGGAAGAACCTGATCGTTTTCCGATCAATCACCTCCGACCATCGGTCTACTCTTTCACTGGCATGAACGATACCTCGCATAGTATTGTCATGCCCAGCAAGTGGGTTGCAGCGGTGGACAACCGCCGCAACCTCAATATCTGAAAGCAGGGGAAGTGGGGTCCGTGCCCGACCTCACTTCCCTCTGGCAACCAAATGCAGAAGTTCCGCTGCAGTTCCTCTTAATGGTTATTGCAATTGGGTCTTCGGCGCGAAGGATTGTCCTCCAGCCACCATTTGGTTGCTCTTTTATAGGCAAATCATTCTTGGCTCATATGCATTAAGTCAGTCCCCAGTCATTCTGATGTACTGGTTGGCTAAATGCACCTCTAAAAGAACATGACTAAGAACCTAGAATAACATGGGTCTGTTGACTCTTTCATGCCCATGGAACTACTAAGGGAATGGAAGACTAGGTTTGTGTTTGCTGATGTCTTGTTACTACTTAAAGTTAGTTGGTGTTTAAGTCCTTGATGCTTACCGTGTGGATTTCGAACTACTTGAAGTGATGTATTGTAATATTGACAGTTTGTTTTAGTTTCTCATCGTTATCAGTATCGTCCGTGAATGTCAAAACACTGCTCTCTAACTGCACACCGGGAACCCGAAGGACGGGGATTGGGAGAACCTTTGTCCAATCCTCGAAGCTTCCTTAGTTCGAACATTATAATGCCATGTCTATTGGGCTCGACCGAGTTGCCAGCCGCAACAGCACGTGAATGATGAGTCATGTATGCATATTCACCTACTGACATGCGTGATCCTTTGTTTCGAGTCCGGAGTCTGACAGGCGACCGTAATGAGGAAACCCAAGATGGGAGCGGAGAGAGTTTGTAGGATTGTTGCTGCGATGATCTCCTTCGTCATAAGACATGTTCCTAGACTTCCTGCATATGTTTTATCTGCATTGAGAGGAACAGGCCAAGGCGTTAGCTGGTCAAGCGAAGTGGGATTGCTGTTAGTGTCCAGTAATGTGTTCAGATCATTCTTCTGCCTGTGTAAAAAGCATCGGTGATCGACGGCAGGTTTTTAATCAGCTTCTTCGTCCGTGAGCATGAGGTATTCCTAACGTTCCTATCAACCATAAGCGAGCACAGCGACATCCAGGTCGAGTGCGTCCGTCCTTTGGCAGCATACGAAGTAACATTAGGGTCTCGATTCAATCTTTATGGCGTGTCCTGTTTAGATGGTTGATGGGTGAGAATTGAGGAATACTTACCCGACGACTCTTTCAGTGATTACCGATGCTTCTCGAGAATAAGTTCGAATAAAATTTATACTTAAAAAAGGTCAGATTCGGTATGAGTCTCGGTTATGAAATAATTAACGAGGGGAAAAGAACAATCATTGATGTTACTTGAAATGTCATCAACTACTTTGCTAAAGCTATAAGCTAAGCTAACAGTTTACCAAATTAATTTGGAAGTTGGTAACAAGCTCTGCTCTTCTCGGCCAAAATTTTGGGCAACACGTTGATCACGTTCAAAACAGTTTAGTTTTGTGTCATTAGCGTGTGAATTTCGATGCCTAAACTTTAGATTCAAGCTCAAGGCAAGTATAGTCTACCTGTTCTCGGCTTTTGAGTATTTTGGAAAGGTCACTTGAGGGATTTTAATGAATTCTTTTTTCTTCCATCCTTAGCCTCACTAAACTCCTAGAATTCCACTTCCACCCCTCAACCAATTGCGAGAGAGAGATACTATCAGCACTTACTGAGATTAAGCATGATAAAGCTTAAATAGGATTTACTGAGATAATTCAATTAAAATTAAAAGAAAGTCCAGTTAATATGATTAGTAAGGGTAAGATTACTTAATTCATTTAATAAAAAAATAATTGATGATGATTAGAATCTTGCCATATAAAACTCGTTACTTAAAATTTTCGGTATTTCATTTCACTTTTACGAGAACAAAAAGGAAAGGAAATAAAATCAATACAATCAACAAATGTTGATCAACCAAATTATCGTTAATTTTCTAATTAGTGAACAAAGATTAAACATTATTTCTTGCTGCGCGAAAAATAAATAATTGAAAATTTATTTTTAAAAAATAATTGTTTATAAAATTTTGAAAAATCAGTCCATGAAAAACCTTATCCATCGTGTCACTCTCGCTCTCTCCCTCACTGCAGAGAAAAATCTTATCTCTGCCAATCCTCAGAATTCATCATCATCATCATCATCTTCTTCTTCTTCTTCCAAGTTTCTCGGTTTCAATGGCGACCTCATCGTTGTCCATCGCTGCTCCTCCCTCGCTCTGCAACAAGATCCCCTCCCCTGCTCCATTCTTCGCCCCTCCCCACGTCTCGCTTCCCTCCCACTTCCCTCCAAAGCCCCCCGCTTTCCACCTCCTCCTCGCCCTCAAATCCTCGGCCTCCGCCTTCGGGTCCCTGAAGCTCGTCCCCGTCCCTCGCCAGCGCCTTCTCTCGGCCGCGCTCAACGGTTTCGAAGCCGAAGACGGCGTCGCCGGATCGGGGGAAGAGGACCCAGAAGAGGCGGAGGCGGAGGCAGAGGAGCCGCTCGAGAGATCGAGCGAAGAAGAGGAGGGGGAGGAGAGCGGGGACGAGGGGAGAGTCTCGGGTTCTTCGGGCGGAAATGGGAGGTTGTACGTCGGGAACTTGCCTTACTCCATGAATTCTTCTCAGTTGGCTGAGGTTTTTGTGGAGGCTGGGCGGGTGATAAACGTGGAGGTTCGTAGCGCCTTCTGCTTTTGTAGCGCATTTCGGCTCTTTGTTGCTTGCTTGCTTGTCCGTTTATGTTTTGAAGATTTTTGGTTTCTGGGTTCTTGAAAATTTGACTTTTTTTGTGGGTTCATGGTTGGGCCGTTGCAGGTTGTTTATGATCGAGTGACGGATAGGAGCAGGGGCTTCGCGTTTGTTACCATGGGGAGTGTGGAAGAAGCTCAAGAGGCTATTCGGATGTTTGATGGATCTGTAAGCACTCCCCCACCCAAATCCATGACCATTCTCTCTTATGGTGGTTCTTGATGCATGAATTGAATTGTGGCCTTAACTGTGAAATAGATGTCGCCTTGTCTGTGGCCTTGTCACATGTGTCCTTTCTTGCCTTCCGTTGAACGCTAGCTAATGTAAACTAACGGCCCAATATATACTGCATTTGCTTTAGATGAAGTAACATGGATGTTTTCTCAATGCAAATGTAATTGTTAGAAGTTTCTAGCAACAGCGATTGGTGTGTTAATTTGGACATAGGACTTGTTGGATATTAAATCAGTCTAGGCTGACTGATCCATTTTTACATTGGCTTTGTAAATTATGAAACTGAATGTGCCGAGCATAGTGTAAATTCATGTGTTGTTTATTGTTATATTGCTAGATGCTCACCTTTCACAATTATTATTAGATTAATAGCTAACCTGTATTAACTTTTTATGGAGCATTTCCAAAGTAATCTTTGCAATGTAGCTGTTGAAGGTCACTTCAACGTATGCAACTATCTGAGTGTTGCTTTGGCTCTGATGGTACTGTGTTGTGGGGTTCAATGTTTGCTTCCTTCTTCTTTCATTTTTGTTGATTATCCATGACACTGAGACGATTGTGTGGGAAGACGAAGAAAATTGATGCGAGTTTCTTTTTGTCATGTTCAAACAGCAAGTTGGCGGCAGAACAGTCAAGGTAAACTTCCCCGAAGTGCCAAAAGGAGGTGAAAGGGAAGTAATGGGGCCAAGGATCAGAAATAGCAACCGTGGCTACGTGGACAGCCCCCACAAAATCTATGCAGGAAACCTTGGGTGGGGCCTCACTTCGCAAGGTCTCAGAGATGCATTCGCTGACCAGCCAGGCCTGTTGAGTGCAAAGGTTATATATGACCGCGATTCTGGAAAATCCCGAGGATTTGGATTTATCTCCTTTGAATCTGCAGAGGCCGTGGAGTCTGCTTTGGATGCCATGAACGGAGTGGTAAGATGCATCAAACTGACTGAAAATCCACATTCTTGTGAGGGATTGCTACAGTTTGTACCCTATTACGGTGCCAATTTGATTTCAACTATAAGTTTCATATAGTGGCTAATAAAGCTTTGCATGAGATATTTGAGTTTAGTTTGACACTTAATATTTTTAGCAATATAGGAGTGATAGGGTGTTCAAATGAGAACATGCACTAGGGTTAGCTTGTTCATACACATATTGCAACCATTTACCTTAAATTAACATAATTGCATAAGGTTTTTTGGCAAGTAATTGCTAAAGAACAGCGACACCGTATGATTGTTCCTTTCTTGTTGAAAAAGATAAACTTTAGTGTCGTAAATGCTACTTTTCAACATTTCATGGTTAAGGACTAAGTGTTAGTCCTTAAATATTTGCTGACTAACTGTTTTTCTTTTTCTTTTGTCTTGGCTATAATGGGAATCAGGAGGTGGAAGGACGGCCCTTACGATTAAATTTAGCAGAGCACAGAGCATCTACTGCTTCTCCAGGTAGAAACACTGCGAACAATCTCGACAGCAGCGAATTGATTTCCAGCATCAGCGGCTGAGCAAATTTCACAAGTTTTGGCCTCCAAATACCTGTAGAGTACTGAGGCGGGCATGAGAGGAATTGGCGGAGAGGACTATGGAGATCCTTGTCTCATGCTTAACCCTGTAACTTTACAGCTCAACCACTTGCAAAACTCAGGTTCTCTGTGCTGGGGCATTCAAAGATGATGGTGAATATAAAGCTCGATGGCCCTAGAGGTTACGAGATTTTTGGATGTACGTACACTATAGTTATCTGCACGGATAGTCTGCTATGATGTTGCCTGATTGTGAGCGGCCCTGCTTAGTTTTGGAGTTGAGCAGTTATATGAAAGTATTCGCTAATTGTTCTCGACAGTCGAACACTTGTTTTGAGAATGAAACTTTAACTGGATATATTTATTTGGATGTTCACAACTTCCTTCACCAAGTAAGTAAGAGTTTTGCTACGCGGTCGCACTCTGTTCTTACATGCCAAAATGCCATGTCCATCGTTCTTGCATGTCTTCTCAAATAATGTCTAAAGTTGGACCATCAGTCCCTATAACTGATTTTATCGTCTGAAGCTAGAGACGACACCGGCGATAGTTCAGAATCGACATCCCTTGGCGCATCATGACTCTGTTAAACTTAATGTCGAGGAAATTCAGGCAACCTTTGATGAATTCTCCGCCATGTCTCCAGCACTGGAGCGCTCCTTCCTTCCAACCTCATTCTCAATTCGCCGCTTGGTCCTGACCGGCGAACGGAGTTATCAGGCGTAAGTTGATGCTGCAGTTCAATCTTCAAAAGAATATTAGTGATCATACACAACCAAGCTTTACTAATAAAAGAAAATATACTACTGCATGTACTTCACTTCAAAATTGCTTTGGGTCAAGTTTGGGAAAAAGAAAAGCTTCCCTTGATCAATATTTCGAGAAGCGATGATGTACAAATTAATTATTTTAGATTTGGTCAATATTCAACTTGATCATTGTTGTTTAATTTTATTCAATTCGTCCCCTTTATTCTTTCAATCGAGCCAATTTCGTCCTTTTCATCAATTTGGTCCGGTTCATATATGACGCGGCAATCCGACATAGCCATAGGACCCACCTTTGTTGACGTCTAGCGTAGATACACGCGTTGGTGAAATGTTAAAAAGTGTGAAACCGAAAAAACATGACACGAGAGGGGAGGTGGGGCATTGCCACTCATCCTTCGCCGCGACGGCCAACTTGCCCTTACTAGGATTCGGATTTGCTGCTCTTCACCACTGAGCGTGGGGATGGCCCTCGCTAGTGCCTGCACAAGGATCGATCGCCCTAGTGGAGACGATCCTCAACCTCGTTGGCCCTCGCCTCTAGCCGATCATCATGGTCCAGCGACCAACTTGAGGAACAAGGAAGGAAAACAAAAGAAAGAGAAAGGAAAGACAAAATGGAAAGAAGGAAAATTTAAAAAATATTAAAAAAATATAAAAAATTGTTCGTGTTGGCGCTGGACAGCCAAAATTGGAATTGGCACAAATGCAAAAAATTTAAGACTTAATTGATAAAAAAAGATTTATGATTAAATTGACACAATTGCAATATGTTTAGGACTTTTATAGCAATTCTCTAAAAAATATTGTCTAGCCAATTAAGCGATCTTATTTTTCATGTACATTGAAGAAACAAAATAACGATAAAAGTGAAATGCAATACTATGTCGCATGCCATTCGATATAAGTGTTAGACTAAAAGATTTCTCTTCGAATTTAAAGCCAATCTTAAGCAGTCATTATCTAACGCCAATTCTTCTCCCCGGGCAAATACAATAATTTTGGGAAAAGCGCCAAAAAAGTCAAAAATATTTTGTATTGGTGCCAATTTAGTCCTAAACTTTTTTTTATGCCAATTCAGTCCTAAACCTTTTGTATTTGTGCCAATTTAGTCATAAATTTTTTTTAGTACTAATTTAATTCTAAATCTTTTATATTTGTGCCAATTCAGTCTTAAACCTTTTGTTTTTGTGTCAATTTAGTCCTTCCAGTCAATTTTGGCTGGATTTTGCTGACGTGGACGCCGATCGGCTGGCAGCCGGTCACCGACACTAACGTGGACAACTTTAATAATATTTAATATTTTTTAATTTTAATATTTTTTTTCTTTTTTTTGAATTTTTTTCCCCTCCCCTTCCCTCCCCTCCTCCAGTTGGTTGTCGGACCGGCGACTGGCTAGAGGCCAGAGGTCAGTGCCGGCGAGGTCGACCTAACCGGTCACTGGTGAGGGCGGCCTTGTGCTGGGCGAGGCCCGACCTCGCCAGTGGTTGGGCAAGGCTCACCCTCAGCGACGGCGAAGGCGGGTGACGACGAAGGCGAGCCTCGCTCAGCCATCAGTGAGGGCGAGCCTCGCTGGCGCCAGCCTCTGGCCAATTGCCGGTTCGACGACCGGCTAGAGGAGGGGGAGGGGAAAAAAAGAAAAGAAAAAATATATATATTATTAGAGTTGTCAACGTCAGCGCTGGTGACCGGCCGCCCGTCGGTCGGTATCCACGTCAGCAAAATCCGGTCAAAATTGATCAGAAGGACTGAATTGGCACAAAGACAAAAGGTTTAGGACTGAATTGATACAAAAAAAAAAGTTTAGGACTAAATTGTCATTTTTAGGCAAATGTGCATCTTGTGACAATTACATTGAGAAGACAGTTCCTCCTCACGATTTAGGAACTCAACACCTTATGTAACATAGATGAACTAATCAATGAAATTCATTGACCTAGCAAGCGTCAATAAAGAATCACTGTCTTCAAAACCAAAATCAACATCCACCCTAGCAACAACCAAAACAAAACTCCGAGAAAGACACCAAAAGCTGCGCCGCAGCCCTTGTGTCGTGGCGCCGCTACTAAATCCATGGCTAAATTACTGAGAGCGTGATCAGCAACACCATGAGCACCATGACAATAGAGATCAGGAACAACTGGCGGCGGGTTTTCTTGAGGTTCCTCTCCATTTCCTTCTCCGGGTCGTCACTCTCCTGGATCTCTTGGATCGTGTCAAGAAACCCGCCTCGGCCTTGTTCCTGGATCGCTTTACGTAAGAACGTCTCGCTCTCGCCTGCGACAGGAGGGAAAATATCACGAAGTTATTCGACCGGGACTAGGGATTCCATGCTAGATTCATCGTTAGGATGTGTAGGTGTGTGATGGTTGTTCTCTTTCTTAGTATAAAGCTGTAGGTTGGACATTTTTTCTCTTGTAAATGCGTCTGCTGAAGAAACAAAGACGATGCAAATAGGAGCATATAGATATACCAAGTGAAGCAGCTTGATTAAACAATAAACATGATTAAAATTAGATCCAATTTTACATGCACGCGACACTTGCCCTCGACCCACCAATTCTTATGTAATATGTGAATTCTTAAACCGTGAAAACGATAGATTATGTTGTCAAATATGTGTGTGTGGGTGATATGTTTCTATATTAGGACAAAGCTGACACTACAGGCATGCATAGATTATCGCATTACATGCATGGAATGATTCTTTAAACAAGAAGAAAACTCACCAGTAGAAATCAGTAGATCCACCGTCCTTTCGGCCGGCTTCTGTCCGGTCACTGCGAAATACCTCCGCTTCGCCGTCTCCTTGTACTCTGACGATAACTTCTCCCTCAGCTTATTGAATTCCTCCATGTTGTCCTTCAACTTCTTCCCCAGCCCGTCCACCACCGACGTCCTTGTCCGATCCGATGACGACCCTGGCCCACAGCCAGCGAGGTTCTGGTTCGCGGCGTTGGCCCGCTCGAGGGCCTCGAGCCTCACCTTCACTGCCTTCGCCTTCTTCAGGGCCTCGCCCACGTCCCATTCCATCCAGGCCCTCAGGTCCTTCACAGCCCTCGCGTTGTGCAGCGTCTGAATATGCTCGTGACAGGATTGGAGCCTCTGGTGGAGGCTCTCCATCTCCTTGAGCTCGTCCTTGATCGACTCGGCATCCTCGGAGAACTTGTCGAGGTTGACGCCGGCGCCACCGCCACCTCCGTAAGAGCTCATCTCAATGGCGTGGCTGTCGCCGCCATCGCGGAAGCGAGAGAAGGAGCCAGACAAGAGGTCGGTCATGGTGCAACAGACAGATTTTGGGTTCAAAAATTGGTGCCGCAAAAGACTGGTGAGATGTGATTAATGAAGACGATCAAGCGAAGGATTCTCCCGTCTTTTGTTCGCGGGAGGGAAGAGGGAGGAAAGTGTAGTATGGAATGAACGTGTTGGGAAAGGCTTTGCATGAGAGATAATATTGTGAAATGTTGGACGAAATGACTGTGAGGAAGAGAGAGAAAGGAGTTGATTTCTTCTCCCATGGCTGCTCGAGAGACAGAGGGACAGAGATGGTCAGATGAGCTTGCCTCGTCAACTTCTCTTCCTCGGGCTAAGGGAGAAGTTGCGTGGAGGCGTTCACTAATTGTTCTCAACAGTCAAACACGCGTTTTGAGCCTTTTGATTTTAACGGATGAGAGGAGGGATGTGCAATCGGCTCGGCTTTCTCTAAGAATCGAATCAGACCATTTGAAAAATAGGTTTGAGAACCAGTTCCTATTTGAACTGATTCGGGAACCGGTTCCATTTTTTGGAAACTGATTAAAACTGGTCCGGTTCCCGATTCCAAGTGAAGACCCACCCAAACCGGTTTTAGAATCGGTTTTTAGCTTGTAATTTTTATTGCTCATCTTAGGGATTGTTGCTTTTGGTTAATAGTGATTTTTATTAGTAATCTTTAACGTTGAATTGTTTCATTGCTACTCATATTATTTTGTTGGAAAAAATAAAACAAAAAAAAAAAAAAAAGAAAAACAGGTTCTCCGGTATACCCTGAATTCGAATAAGAAAAATAAGTTCTAAAACAGGTTCTAGGACAAACAGGTAAGTCTAGGTTCCAAAAACTGGAATTGGTTATAATAAGGTAAATTTTAGGTTTTAGGTCTGGAACCTACTTACGCTAGAACTAATCACTCCTAGATGGTCCGCCAAGTAAATATGAAAAATACCCTAAAAAACCCTCAACTTTAAGTCTAGTCCAATTCTATTTTAAAACTTTTTTTGTCCCATAAAAAACGTCAAACTTTAGTTTCAGTCTCAATCTATCCTAAACTTTTTTTTTGTCTCATCACTAACCTTTTAAGTCCCAAATCCGTCTCTCGTTAAACATCTATACAAGTTATCTCTTGACAACCAGGAGATGAAAAACTCCCGAGTGTGAACTCACCGATCGCGAGAGATGGAAGACTCCTGGACATGAGAGGTTGACACTGAGCGCAAAATCAAAGATCCGTGAGCGAGATAGAAGGAGAACTCTAATAAAAGTAAGATCAATTGAAGAAGGCCAACCCTAATTACTCTAATTTTTACCCATATTTCATATCCAAGATGACATCATTTGGGCAAACGTGGAAATTCATCTACAAAAGCCTTCTTCTTGAATCTAAAATTTGGGGAAAAATTAAAGCAATGACATGACAACAGCACGTCACTAAGGCGATTTTGCACGGAGTGTTAATGGAGGCAGATATGAAACTCAAGTAAATTCACTAAGCCGATTTCGAACACGGATTGTTGAAGCTGTTTTTGTGGTTGCATTTCAAGGAATTTCTTTAGCTCATTCTATCAAAAACAAACATTTTTGTTTGGAAAGTCGCAAACACCATAACTGCGGAAACATCTAAGTACAAACCAAAGTTTCAGACTTTTTTGTTCATTTGTCCAGTAAGACACCTAGACAAAGAATATTAGTCGGTCAATCCTTCTTTTATCTATGTTTTATCGGATCCATTCTCATCACTCAGATTAGCAAATCGGGACCGAAACAGAAACAGACGTTCTGAGAATTTCAACATCCCAAAATTGAGCAATAGAGGAAGAATTAAACTATGGTTTAAACCTCTGTTTTGTTATTCCGATATATTTTCCCAGTGCCGTCAAATATAACTAAATTGCATCATATCTGGAGAGAAAACTCATCAGATTCAGTTTAGAAGGTGTGAATGACAAATAACTAATCCTACATGATGGCTTTCATTAGCACTAGCATGCATTTCTTGAATGGATATATCCAGACATCACGTCGGAAGAAGCAGCAATGTTCACTGTATGGGGAGAAAATTGCAAGACTTCAACGAATCTATGCTCGAGGTCATTCAGCAGGTTTCAAACTGCCAGTAAGAAGAGCATCTGCCGTGGTGTCCAGATCTTGAGGAAAGAAAACTCTGCAGAAATTGCACGGGCAAAACTTCATGAAAATTTAGAAGATGAAACTGTTCTGGACAAGATACGACACAGTTCAGTATCAAGAATAGGCAGCTACAAGGTGTGAGCTTCCACAATGCAACTCCGAGTCCTATAGTCAGAACAGGTGGACGCTCCAGTTTTAAAATGAGTTTGAATGGAGGCAGTATGGAATGAATTTCGTTCTCAGAAAAGGAGGGGGAAAACAAGAGTTGACGATCCACCAAAGTAGAAAGCAGGGACTTTCATTGAAGCATATTGAATAAGCCAGAACAAAATATACGTCATCCAAAATGACAAATGGAAATACCTGCAGGTGTTATGATACAACGTCTTGCTCAGCTGATCTATGTCATCGATACCTTTGCAACCGGCAACCACCTCCAGAACTTGACTGAGAATTAGTAAGACAAAAGACAGATTATTAAAAATTGTGAAGATATAAAAAGATTAAATCATAGGAAGCAAACATTCTTTGCTTCAACTAAGGTAATATCATTAAAGTTATAGTTCTAGACCAAAGAAAAGGAAGCTAAAGCAATAGTCATAACAAATGATATACAATGTATCTCAGAACAGAATTTAGTCGGGGGTACATTCCAAGCGGACTTTTTTAATTCGTTCTTCATTTCTTCTTATTCCTACCCAGTTGCAAGAACACTACGACTAAAATGAGCAGTTCTATGATTTCTAACTAAAAGGCACCATGCACCAACCACCAATTGTAAAAGGAGAGGCAGGGGAGTCAGGGTGGGGCACAACAACTCTCCATAGCTCGAGCAAAAGAACCATAACACGAGAAAAAAAACTGAAACTGCATCAGTAAACAGGGTATAACTACCCATTAAAAAAGGGCAGGAACCAATATATCAAGTCTACAAACAGCAGACACGGAATAAACCATTGGAAGCTCTGTGACCTTATTCAAAGAATTAAATTTTTATGTCAATAAAGTGCCACACAATGAATGGTTTTACTGATCAAATATTGAATGAAAATTACTATGTCAAGGGAAAATTGTCTCTTTGTTAGTCCAAAGGCGCACACGCATATTACCAGGAGTTCACAAATTTTCAGTAGCTGACACTTTGAGTCTTTCTTTCACAGACAATAATCATACAGGAATTTACTGGGTCAGCTTCAATTGTGTCTTTCTTCCTTTAATAGACAAGAATCTTTCAGGAAGCACATAATACAATGCACACAATAGCTTTCATGCTTCATTAATCATTTTGTCAAGCCTAGCTATGAAGAAATTGTTCAAAGATGTACAGACCAAATACATATGGTACTTGCAGTGTTGCGCTCTGCCAGGATCAATCTTCGAGCATTTGAGTTTATCTCACAACCAACGATAAATGAATAATAGAGATTTCATTTTGTGACTCTTTTTCTGCCACTCTAAATTACAAATGACCAATATTAGTTTAACACAGCATATAGCAACACATTAAACCAAAAACACTCACCGAACTAAGCAAGGTTCATTCCGCCCTTTAATAATGCTCTCTGGATCATATTTCTCTTTCTTTTTTGAAGGCCACAGAGTCTTAACGTAGCTGATGCCAGCATGAGTGCTCTTTATTTCACAATATGGAGAATCTGTCTCAATCATCATTCTTTCAAGGCAAATCCCCCGAACAACATCAAGATTCTCAGCAGTCTTCAGAGAGCAACCGTTGACACCTAGTTAGGCATCGGAAACCAAAACTGAGAAGAGAACCTATAATACTGCTAAATCACGTCTCCCAGGAGAAATGTCGTTATTAAAGTAAATGGACAGTTCTAGCATGTAGAACATAATATAGACATTTGGTGGAGATAATACCAATCAGTAGAGTGGTCGCTGTATTAATATGTAGTATCTAAGTCCCCACAAAAACCTGTCACAGAAATGGTTATAGATATTTGACCAGGTTTCATGACTTCAGCTAGCATCTAGCTGTGTACTCTTTTTTTCCTAAGTCCTGAAAGGCATACTTTGCCTTAAATTTGATTGGGTAAAGACTCGCTCCATTTGCAAATGGGGCCAACATGGTCATTGTACATAATGGCATTTTTAACTGTTAATAGCCTTACAAAAAGAAAAGGGAAAAAAGAATGCTATGAAAGACCAACAATTTATCCTTTTGCTGATGCCATTCAACCTTCAACAAAAACTTAGTATACCTATCATACTTCATTTGGTAAACAACAAAGAAATGGACTTTTAGAACTAAAAATCCTTTCAACTTTTACATTGCTACCGAGTAAGCACATCAGATACCAGAAATAATCATCCGTCGCATGGCTATCCTAGCCCTAGAAGTAACAGATCTAATCCATAACCTACATTTCCACTTGGACCTTTCTCTCAGTAAATCAAGATCAACAACATCAACCCCACCCACCCTAAATACATGAAAAGGCACCGGTATCACCAATCTGTGTCCAATAAAAAGAAAAGTGCAGTGTGAAATGTTATACCAGAAAGCCATTGCAAGTCTAAAGCACCGCCAAACAGAATATGTTATAAATAGACAAGATGATTACAGTGAAAGGTTGTCCAGTTGATTGGTCCACAAAATTTGATGTTCATCTCCCTTGTTTTTAACATACCATTCTTTAGATGTTTTGTACATCATATATTTCCGTCTCGTGCTTCTTGGATAAGGATAGAAAGAGTGGTAACTTATCATTTTTAGAGGCTACTTTGAGCCAGATTGCCAAGGTACCATCTGTTTAGATGATTGCAACTTATGTGAATCTTCACAATTGATGCAGAAGCATAAATCTATATTAGCAGTTTAAGTCTATCTTTCCTTTATTTAGTATTTTTTTATGTTATTAAGTATGTTAGAGTAATTACATATCAAACTATGCCTTCATCTAATAGTTTAAGCTTTTAGAACAGTTAGCGGTGGTCCCACCAAAATCTCACATGGTATTAGAGCTGGAGGTCTTAGAGTACAAATCTTTTCAGGCCCCAATTGCCTCTCCAATTAAATATGTCTACGCTTAGTGCTAGGCAAAAAGACCAAATTAGACATGAGGGAGAGTGTTAAGAGTAATTACATATTAAACCACGGCTTCATCTAACAGTTTAAGCTTTTAGAACAGTTGGCGAGGTCCCACCAAAATCTCACAAGGCATATATGTGGTCATGTGATAGGTATGTGACTTTTAATGAGTCTGATGGCTGAGATTGGGCGTTATATATGCCCAATAAAAAAGTCAAGATAATGTTACATCTACAACACTAATATATAGGCCTTTGAGTTCCTCTGTCATTAGTTTGCTTCTTCTCAATATTATTAGTTTCTCTAGACCCTAGAATTTTTTCTATTCTCACTTCAAGTCTTCTCAGTTCTAGCCCTTGTTTCTTTTTTTCGTTTTGTTGTCTTTTACATCTCTAACTAGGAAAAATGACACTACAAGTGCTACAACATTTGTACAGCGCTTGCTTGAGTGCCATAATTTATGTGTGTCAATCACTTGAGTGTCATATAACATTTCGATCAATCAATTGGGTGCCAAAACATTTTAAAAATGTTTACTACAAGTGTTATCCTATGTCGAATTATCGACACCTAGTGAACGTTTTTAAAACTCATGGCACTCAAATAATTGGTTGAAAGTTATAACACTCAAGTGAACGTTTTTTTAGAATCATGGCATTCAAGTGGTCAAAAAAAAGTTATGGCACTCGAGTGAGCGATGTACAAAAATTATGACACTTGTGGTGTCCTTATCCCCTCCAACAATGTCAAGATATGAAAAGTATGGTTGAAGTGTTGACCAAATAAATAATTGGATATGTCCACCTCAAACAAAATAATTAGCTAAATATTCACGGAGATGTGCACAGGAAGTTGTGTTCATGGAGAAAGATAGTCTAGGATGGGGTAAAAACTTAATTCACCTATAAAGATATTACTGAAGGAAAGAAGCTTATCACGATCTTCGGCACTCCCTGTAAATGAATGTGCCACCCCAGCTGT
This sequence comes from Syzygium jambos, assembly GCA_031216235.1. Taxonomy (NCBI): domain Eukaryota; kingdom Viridiplantae; phylum Streptophyta; class Magnoliopsida; order Myrtales; family Myrtaceae; genus Syzygium; species Syzygium jambos. The sequence continues at coordinate 26,952,029 of CM062220.1, forward strand.
AAACCTGCTGTGAAGACAGAAACATCATACATAAAAAAATTATTCTTCTGAAGAAAGAACTAATAGATAAGATACCAGGCCTATCACCACTAAATAACCTTAAACAGATATTTAGAGGAATGACATGCCCCTAATTTCGCTTAGCATAGAGAAAAGAGAAGTGATGATAAACAACCTTACGTATATACAATTCTGTCAAGTTTAAAAGAAAAAATAAAAATTGCCAAGCTGATAAAGAATGTCCCCTGATTGTGATAGTGTATTTTCTAAAGTTGGAGCTCAGAATCTAAATCACAAGCAAAAAACAAGGGGAAGAAGTTTGATCATCAGCTGAAAATAAAGCATCAGGCTACATCCCTTTCATGCCTATCTTATGCAAGACCAAAAAGTACACTACCCTTGTCCATAAAATGAAAGTTAAACTTTTTAGGTTTTTAGAAGCACCCTCTTCTTTACATCAGCATGCTCTTGCCGTAATTGATGCAGTCCTAAAAAATTCAGACAAGAGAACAGAAAGAGAAGAATGATGCGGCAGCATGTGAAATCAAGACCAAGTGAACTTTTTGTTATTTTTATTTTTATGGGTTGGCGGGGTTTCTAGAAAGATGGTAAAAAAGCAGAAGCTGCAATCTCCTTGTCGGATGCATCTGATCCTAAAATTGAAATAAACATTCAGTTTTCTGAAGCTGCAGTTGCATCTTAGGGAATCACGCTATTATTGTCCTGATTTAGAACTTCCAATTATTGATTCCACAATTTCAGGGCTTAAATCAAAAAATGTCTTTGACAAAGAACCCACACCTGAAGGAAACTATGAGTGGACAAAATGCCCCCTATTCATTTTTCCATTTCTTTACACTGTTTTGATTACCCAAGTCAAGGTAAGGAGGAGAAAAGAATCAATTTTCAGACTAACACTGAGAATTGTTGATTTCATACTCTTATTAGATGTGATTTCATCATACAAAAGATAGACATGGTCAATCAAAGTCCACGATCATTAAGTCAGACACTTGCAATTTCTGTGGCTCATAAGTGGTTATTGTCCACTTACTTAGTATTTGCACATAAAAACAGAAAAAAGAAAATTGCATTTGAACATAAAAAAGAGAAGAAAATTCATATCCCATCATTGGAACATAAAAGGCCTTAAGATTCTGATCAAAAAAAAAAAAGGCCTTAAGATGGGAAACATAAAGCGTATCCAACTGAAGACAGAAAACACTGCCAATGGCACATGCAGAAATCGCAAAACAGGTTCATTTCACTGAGCGTCCAGGATCGCACCTGTCCTTGTTTCTCTCCATGATTTCACAGAAGTCATCAGCAGCTGCGCGCATATGGAGAAACATAGGAAGCTTAGTAGCACATGCCAATTCAAACTGCTTCTCAAAGTACCTATTTTTGAGAAAGACATTTAAGAAGGATCGGTTTATCGATTTAAAGGGATCACTTGCAATAAGAGACGGGCAAAAATATAAAACAAAACAAAATTTTCACCTCACTGCCTACGTACTTCTTTTGAATCTCGGAAGGGCAAAAATGAAGCCTGTCATAGTCCAATCCACATTCACCGATTGCCACAACCTTTACATCAGCACACAGATTAGCTGGTAGAAAATGAAACTATAGTGTTCTCCAAAATCAAGATAATGACGTTGAATAGCAAGTGGATATATCTAGGACACTAGGACATCATTATTCCACCAAATAGTTTAAAGTAAACTGAGAATCGTAGGAGCAGAAAGTGAAGGACTACATAACAAGGCAACTGACTATAATCCGATCAAAGTTGGCAGTTCTGTATTTTATCAACGTTCTCCATTCAATGAGAAAAACAAAAGTGTCATATTTTTGCAGAAAATTTTTGCACTTTTTGCTTATTTGAAAAGCCATCATAAAAGGCCTTTGCAGTGTTAAGAAATGTGATAAAGCATCATCGGTTCACTTTACTAAAATGTTATGAAAAATTGGGCTTACTTTTCCTTTCTGTATGCCTTCTCTAGCTAACGATAGAAGAGACTGATAATGCTTTTCTGGATCTCCACTCTCTTCAAATTCCTGAAGAGAAATCAACATGCCTAAGGTCAGAACTTTTCAACAAGATATTCTGGAAATAAGAACCAAAAAAATTTAAAGGATAGCATATACCCTGCATCTAGTTGGATGTACTCCAACAGTGCAAAAAAGCCTCCCTGACATTATTAGCATATCAAATAAGTAAGCCCAACATCCATCAAAGCATAGAATCAAGGTGAAAAAAGGCGGAAGATACTTTCTGTACAGAGTTGCAAGTTTCTAAGTCCTTGGGTATAAATAATGAGCTTTCATATATCAAATGCAAACGGTAATTTTGTCTTTTCAATAACGCTTACAGACCATCTGTTTCTGCTATTGCAAGAGCTTCTTTTGATTCCTCAAGTGACCCACCAGTCACCTGCAACAATGATAAGTTACAGCCATTTTATAACTTCTCGATTATCTGATAGAAAAGAAGATGAAGATTTTATAGAGGCAGAAATCTGTGCCGGTGATTTAATAAGTATTATGTACTGTACAGCATAATCAGTCCAAAGTCCAGTTCATGGAACCATGTGGGTCAAGTACTGATGACCCGAACCTAAACTATTTCCAACAAACAATCCTCTCCAAGGCCACGATACTAACCTAAAAAGAGCAATGAGAACAATCCTCTTTCCCCTTTAGAACACACAACCCTACAAGCTCTAAACTAGCATGAGCTCCTGAAGTCACCAAATTCGCCCATGACACGTAGATCCAACCTATGAAAGCATCTAAATCATTGGTTATAAAGAGTTATGGTCATTTATCCAAGGAAAGAAGATTACACAGGGTGCTAAACAATTTATTTTTCGCGCAAATTAGGAAGACAACATTTTGCAAGTTACAATGCTTAAGATTTTGTTGAAAGTAGCCTCACAAGTAAGAAGCTATGTCGACCTCTACTAGGTCTTCCCTTTGCCATAAAACACATAGGAAATCACTCGCCAAACTTCTTGCTCGACTATTCAATGGGATACTTTCCCAATAAAGTGTCAATAAGAGAGAGCTATCCAAACTCCATGGTACATCCTTCCGAACTCCATCGTCGTTTACATCTTTGAGGTCTGAGAGAACATCAATTACACTAAACTGGCTCAATAACCTCCTCCATTGCCAAGAACCTTCCATCTAACCCAATCTCCCCCAAGGGACAGTACACTCACAAAATGGAACTCTGATTGCCAAAACATATCCAAATTCATCTCGGGAGAGGCGAGCAATATACTCACTATGATCCGATCAACACCGGCACTCCAGGCTCTGCTCAGCACCGCGGCAATGTCGCCCACATGGCATTGCTTCCCGTTGTAGATTCCTTTAAACATGCCATCTACACATCGAATTTTTCTTTCCCGCTCAGTTTACGAAACAGAAACAAAAAGGGTAACACCCATTCCATAGATGGGGTACGAAAAGAATCGACTGCCGGCAATTTCGGCCGCGACCCAACAAGTGTTCGATGAAATGCCTGACCTGTGAAGTTGACGGCAATATCTGCTTTCGAAGGACAGAGAGAACCAGAAGAGAGTGAGGATGTCTTCACTTACGCGGTGGAAAGCAAGAGAATGAATTGAAATCGACATTTCGAGAAGAAGAAGAAGAAAGAAAGAACCAGTTGGACTTGCCTATCATCCGCGGAGTCGCCATAGCCGGAGCTGAGAAGGAGCGAGACGGTATGCTTGACCACTGAAAGCCGATTATAAGCGAAGTCTGTTGATGTTTTCGTCTGTTGTTTTTTTTTTTTTTGAGGCTTTTGTTTATTATTCTCAAATTTTCAATTGAGCTGTCAATAATATCATAATTAATAATTATATCGCGGTTGCATATATGCCTATGAATTTTGAGAAGCGATAGCAATTAATTGTTTTACAATCGATCAATATTCAACTCAATCCTTAAAGTTTAATTTTGTTCAATTCGGTCCTTTCACTCTTCCAATCGAGCCGATTTCCTCCTTCTCATCAAGTTGGTCCGGTTGATACATGACATGGCAATTCAACATAGTCATCGGACCAACCTTTGTTGACGCTCGGCGTGGTTATGAACGCTAGTGAAATTTTAATGAAAATCATGACACACAGGGGTAGGCGGGACGTTGCTGGTTGTCCTTCGCCGTGATGACCTACTTGCCCTCACCCAGATTTGGATTTACCGTACCACCACCGAGTCGAGTATCGGGGATCGCCCTCGTTGGCGGCCGCACAAGGATAGACCAGCCTCGCCGAGACACCCGCCTGGTTTTTTGCTCCTTTTTTTTGTTCATTTGTTCATTTCGTCGACATCATTTTGCTTGTAAGTAACCACGTAAGCAAAGGTGGATCCAAAATTGAATTGCATCGCTACAATAGGTGCAAGGGGATAAATTGACTAGAATAACAAAATATGTTCGATTTAAAGGACAGAACTAACGAATTGGGCAAGGTTTAAAGACCAGACGGAACAATAGCCACTAATTTCGACATTGCCCATAATGGAAAATTTGTAGTGCAGGTTGCATGCAGGAAATCATTTTCGAATCTGTCATTTAACTAACATGGCCTGATGATGCAAATACTGTGTATCCAATCAAGCGATCTTAATTTGAATGGACATTAAAGAAATCAAATAACAATAAAATTGACATGCAATACCATATCATGTGTCACTTACATAAATGTCGCACAAAGTTTTCCCCTCAAATTCAAAGCCAGTCTTTGGCGGTCATTTCTAATGCCCAATTCTTTTCCCCAATATCTATAGCCTCTCTTCTCTTAGGCAGGCAAATGTTATAGTTGTGCATCCTGTGACAATTTCATGGAAGACAAGGAGTCCCCCCCCCATGATTGAGGAACCAACAACTTGTGTAACACAAATGTCCTAACCAGTGAGATTTATTGATCTAAGCGAAAATACATAAAGAATTACTATGTTCAGAACCAAAAGCAACGTCCACGCCATATTCACACGTGTCTCCACGCTAGGAACAATCAAAACAAGACTCCGAAAAAAAGACGGCCAAACGCCCGTGGTCCTCTCCGTCGTGTCGTGGCGGCGCCGCTACTAGTTCCAAGGCTTCACGACGAAGAGCACGATCAGCAAGGTGATGAGCAGCACGAGGGTTATGCCGAAGCAAGTCCACTTGCGGGAGTTCTTCTGGTACCACCGGGCCTCCTGGAGGTGGCCGGCCCCCTGGTGCACGAGCGAGTTGGCCCTCGCGACCTGGCTCTCGATGTCGTCCAGCTGGTCGCCCTGGGACTGGACCAGGACGGCCATGTCCAGGAAGACCTGGTGCAGCTCCTTGAGGTTCCTCTCCATGTCCTTCACCGCGTCGTGCCTCTCCTGGATCTCTTGGATGGTGTCGAGGACCCTGCCGCGGCCTTGTTCCTGGATCGCTTTCTGCAAGAATGTCTCGCTCTCACCTGCCACATTTTCAATTCTTCGGGGTCAGAGAGAGGGAAAAGATCGTGAAGTCATTGGACGGGCGCGAGTAATAACACTAAAACTCCATTTGTTTAGTAGAAAATGTGACATTTTTAAAAAATATCTTTCAGAAAGCCATTTTTTGAGAAAATGACTATTTTCGGTATTTCTGCTATAAAATATTTTTCACCGTTTTATACGAAAGTTCTGATTTGATTTTCCTCCCGAAAATTACCAAAAGTCCAATTTTTTAATTTTTTCTTCTTCCTCGGCCAGTGGTCGGCCATGGTGACTGTTGGCGACCATCCATAGGCAAGGGATGAGGTCGGTTAAGGCCGGCGAAATATATTTTTGCGTGAAATAAGTGGAACCTCAGTCATTGTAATTTTTCTCAAGAACTTCTACTTCAGAACATGCTCAAGATATATGTGTTTGTCAATTTTCAGAGTCTCAGAATCAGTCCTATGTAGACAAATGGAAAAGGCCCATGACATGAAGAAACACAGAGAGGATAAACAAGTGTTTATATGTGGCTCGAGTGTTTTGGTCAGAAATGTCATGCTCAATCGATAATCAAAGACGTGTTTGATTACCGACCCTCGTTCGGTTTCGACCCTATCCAACATAACAACATGCAACACCGAAACCAAAGATTTTCTCATGAGTAGCTGTAGTTTAGACACATGGATACAGCTAAGTTTAGCAGCTTGACTAAATAATAAACATGATTAAAATTAGATGAATTTCTAAACCGTGCAAGTGAACGGGGAGAATTACCAAAACAGTCCTAAATCATATTGTAATTGTATTAATTTAGTCATAAACTCTATATTTTTGTTAATTAAGTCATAAATCTTTTACATTTTTATCAATTCAATCCATACAATCAATTTTAGCTGGAAATCGCCGATATGGAAGTCGGCCGTTCTGCGTGGCGAGGCCGACACTAATATGGACATTTTAAAATAATATCTTAATAATTTTTATTTTTTTTCTTTCTTTTCATTTTTTTTTCTTTTCCTTTCTTTCTCTAGCCGGTCATCATAAATTGACGACCAGCCAGCCAGAGGCCAGGGCCGGTGAGGTGGACCTGGCTGGCCACCGGCGAGGATGTAAATTAGGAGCACAGAAAGATAGAAGGGATTGACTTGACCGATGAATCGAGACACATATGATTCCAAGCATTGATATGGTTTCATATTAGGACAAAGCCGCGACGATAAGCATGCATGGAATGATTAACTCACCAGTAGAGATCAGAAGATCCACCGTCCTCTCGTCCGGGTTCTCTCCGGTGACCGTGAAATACCTCCGCTTCACCGTCTCCTTGTACTCCGACGATATCTTCTCCCTCAGCTTGTTGAACCCCTCCATGTTGTCCTTCAACTTCTTCCTCAGCCCGTTCACCACCGACGTCCTCGTCCGGTCCGACGACGACCCCGGCCCGCACCCAGGGAGGTTCCGGTTCGCGGCGTTGGCCCGCTCGAGTGCCTCGAGCCTCACCTTCACTACCTTCGCCTTCTTCAGGGCGGCGGCCACGTCGGAGTCCATGCGGGACCTCAGGTCCTTCACGGCCCTCGCGTTGTGCAGCGTCTTGCTCTGCTCGTGGGAGGACTGGAGCCGCTGGTGGAGGGCCTCCAGCTCCTTGAGCTCGTCCTTGATCGACTCGGCATCCTCGAAGAACTTGTCGAGGTTGATGCCCGCGCCGCCGCCCCCACCCCTGCCGCCAGAGCTCAGCTCGATGGTGTGGAAGTCGCCGCCGCCATGGTCGCGGGAGCGGGAGAAGGAGCCGGATAAGAGGTCGTTCATGTCGGGCAAAGATTCGCGAGCTGCGGTAGACGATGATGATCGAGCGAAGGGCTTCCCTTCCCTCTCTTTAATCAGGAATGAACGCGTTGATAATTTCTCGAATGGCTGCTTGAAAGAGAGAGGGAGATGGTCCAACGAGCTTTGCCTCGTCAACTTCTCCTCGTCAGGCTAAAGAGGGTCTTCCCTCGACCGAGTCATTTTCATGTACGATTAATAATAATAGTGAAACTGAAGGAGACGGATGACTTTCGTCATGTGAAAGCGCAACGAAATGAGTTCATTTTGAACGAGATATTTTCGTGGACTAGCAAGCCCGATAAACCTTAAGAAATTGGTTTTTTATGACCGTAGGAATATTGACTGCATAGCGTATGCTTCTAGAATTCTCATTGGTGTTGTTCGCTCGCATACAACGACCCGCACACAATCCTCTCTGGGATTCAAAAGAAACGGGGAAAGACACAAGGCTCCATTTGATTCGTGAAAAATGAATAATTAAAAAAAATATATTTTTTAAATAATCGTTTATAGAAATGAATGAACGAAAAATAATGTGATCGTCGATAAAGGTGTTTAGACATAAACTGTTATTGATAATGATGATGTTTTTGATTGACTAATTAGTTTAAATAATACAAGCGATTATTTTTAGCTTGCACGGAAAATGAATTGAGTTGAAAAATATTTTCCGAAAAAACACCTGTATCGCTTACAAAAATGAATGAGTGGATAATATTTTCATCATCCGCCAAAATGTTTAAATATAAATTATTATCGATAATAAAAACATTTTCCATTAATCTTCTGCGAAAATTTAAATATTTAGACATAAATTGTTGTCGATAGTCAACGGAAAATGAATAATTAGAAAAATATTTTTAAAATAATTTAGTTCCCTCCTAACAAATGAAGCTTCCGTTTATTTCGAGGAAAATATTTTCCTTATTTGTTAGCGTTTGAATTGTTTAGGAAAATGAATCAACAGAAAATATTATCCTGATCAACGAATAAGGTTTTCCTGCCATAGCTTAAATTCAGAAAATGATTTCCTCTTTAAAAATTCAAATATCAATTTTCAAAATATGACTAAAAATTGACGTTTAGACCTATAGAACTCTACCCTTGGTACAAGACCCCAACACTCGTACCTAAGCCTGGGAGTGCCTTGGCCCAAGTTCCATCTAGGCCGGGCTCGAGACCCCAACCGCCATGCTCAGGATACTGGTGCCTCTGCTTAGGCACCTAGGCCCACCTCTATAGACCGAGGCCGGGGTGCTAGAGAGCCAGGCACGAGCGGAACCCCAGTCTCCGAGTTCTTGGGCTTGGTTTGATGGATCCAAGACAAATGCCATGCTCTTGCCCAGGAGTCAAGGATCCAAGCTTGAGAACCCGATGCCTAAGCTAGGTTCCTTCGCTACCCATGCACAAACCATTAGCGCCCAAATGAGATTTTCCTTATTAACGGAAAATATATTCCTATTCATTTTCAAATCTCAACTACACATCATAATATATTATCATTTTTTTGAAAAACAACCTCCTCGAAAACATTTTCCATAAATGTCATATTTTCCGCGAAACAGATGCGTCTAAAGTGAACTTGAATCATGCAAGAAAAGAGGTCAAACACATATCCGGATGGACTAAAAAGATTTCAGTTCTCTGTCCATATGTACCACATATCTAAGCAATGCCCTGTGCAGGTCATTCGAAGCTTCATACTTGGAAGAATTTTCTCGGAAGATATTAAACAAAAATTTAACGACAAGGTGCTGAAACATCACTATGTTCAAGTAAGTAAAAACAAAAGTGGGTGCGCGGAACAACCGCATAAACAAAGTTAAAGTAATACAAATGCGTGTCAAAGAATAAAAGAACAAATACGACGTTAATCTTCCGTAGATCGAGAAAATGCATTCGCCTTCAAAGCACATTGCTGGAAGTAATCTTTTACAGAGATCACCGTCATGAAATTAAACAAAGCAGATATCACTGCTGCACTTGTCGAATGAGCTTTCCGCAAATACAAAAACCAGATGTCACATATACTGCCCTTGTCGTTGCTTCAAGTTCATGATGAATGCTTAATCATCGGAAGTGTCTTCAATGTTTGCCGGTTGATTTGAAGGATAAACAATTCAAGAACAAGAAGATTGGTATCACATCTAGTCAAAAATTGTCCCGGTAAATGTGCTTTGTACAGTTCCTATCTGCTATAGACGCTTTGGTTACTATTGCTAAGATCCAGTATGAAGACAAATCTAAATAAATTGTTCTTATTACTTTACGGGCTAAGAAAGAATTCATCTCTACCTTCACTACGCTAATGCAGCTTCTTCTGCTGGTAATAGATATACAAGAAGAAATTAAGTGCGTAACTTACAAATTGTGAATCCGAGAAGCTCCCTTTAGATTAAGCCAAAGCTGCTGAACCAAGATCTTATGTAGAGTGAAGAACAGTGAGATAATATGTATATCCTTGACAAGTTCCTGAAGATGGTCGTGTTTTCCCATCATTTCCTTGATCATCAGGGAGAACTAGACTCCACTGCAAAATATAATTTGACAGATCGTAGGTCCCGGGAGAAAATACGCAAATTTGGAGAGGAATTCCTAGTGTCGACAATGGTGGAAGCTGGACTTTTGTTGAGCTTGAACCGGTCCAGACAAATGGCGACACACTGTCTGAGGATAGTGGCTTCATTCGGATCCCACTGACATCAGATGTGACTTTAATATCACTATCCAATGATACATTGTGCCAACCTGCTTGATTACCAGAAGCAAGTGTACTTGCATCGCTTGATTGGGCACCATCATTCCGGCTTGATTCCAAAGTATTGATGCGCACAGATGCAGCAGCATCCGCTGAGTTGTATAGAGTCATCTTCAAGGTGACTTCACAGAAAGAAGTAGAGAAGTTGTGATGTATTAGCTGGGGCCCTTCCACTACCCATGATATCGGACTTGCGCTAGAGACACTGAAGAGCAACAATGATTTGATGTTAAAATAAAAGAGGAAGAGATCAGATATCACTTGGTAGTGTTAAACCAAAGTTGTCAATCTTAGACTGAATCTTGCCTGCAGTGACACTCATGATGAGAAAAGAGTGAGGGCAAATCAGAAACTCCAGGGTCTGTTTCCCTGTTCAGTGGCCGAGAAAGGAGAACAAAATCAACCGCATTCGAGTCCCCCTGAAATTGCACAAAGGAAGTGCTAAAACTGTCAAAACTGCCAATAAGCCTAAAAGAGGCTGCACCACACTATTGAAGAAGATTTATCAACGTCTCAATCTGATCTTTAATGTGACCTCAGACACAAAAGTCTAACATCCAACGCATTCATTGAATTTGTTGCTTATCAGGCATCTCTAGCCCCGAACAGCGTGAAGAAGATATGTTAAAGACATTCCATACACAGAGAAAAGCAACACAAACATAAGTTCAGATAATCTAAGGAACAGCAAATATCACTAGCACCTATACAAAACCTATCTAATCTATTTGCTGTCGAGTATGACATATCTGAAGAGGGGTGAACCTGCTTTTCACAGATTTCACTTTAATACCCGGGAACTATTGACAGGAGAAGCTGAACAGAAACTGCAGCGTTATTTCACTACTTGATAAAGAAAAAGTAATTTTGTATAAAAGAGGAAGCCTCTGTTAACAGATCGTGTAATTTATTCTGTTGCTGGACTTCCCAGCGTCTTGTAAGGACTTTCAAAAAAGTGAAAGCTTACCTTAAAAAGGGAACAGGACAATCATTTTCCACATCAGTTTTTTTCCTCGAACAAACTAGACAGTTGAGTTGGTAAGATTGAAATGACATCAATTGTTCTTCAAAGTACTTACCAAGTGAATCTATCCTCATAGTAATAGGAGAAAACCTTCACCATGTTCACACCAATTTCCCCCCTCCCCGCCTTCCTCACTTTCCCAGCCGGTTCCTCTCTCATTTTGTTTTTTAATTAAACAGAATTTCATCGATGAGACACCATCCAAACGTACAATTTCATTTAGCATACAAATTCTCTACCATACCTCAGAGCAGAATATGTCCATGTACAGATTCTCAGGAAACTGAAAGTCTCCTTTTCTATTACTATTTCCTCCCAAAATCAGCAACAAACCAGAAATAAGCCACACACTATCACAGAAGTTGAGACCCAATTGAAATTCAGAATATGGGTAATACTCAAACTTCCAGATGCAGGTTTACCTACCAGCAAAACATCGCATGTACAGTATAAAAGAAAATGCAAGACGTACAGAACATACAATCATCTCCCTTGATCCAATAACAAGAACTCAAAGTCAGTGAACCCCTTACCTCAAGTGATTTCCCATGCTGCAGTCTTTCAACATTGTGGAAATCCTTCAATGGGGACAGAGAGGTATCATACATCATTCCGCCAGCTCCTTCAGTACTCAATCGTATGTCACTTACAGTGAGAGAGCAAATATGCAAGCCATTTCCTTCTGAGCTATCTAATCTCTTACATTTCTGCAGTCAATTAACAATTTACTAAACCAAAGTACAACAAATTCTTACTAACAAGTTCAAATTTTAGGTATGAAAGCTTTGGCAACTTAGGAATACAAAATCAGGCATGAGCATCTCTCTCTCTCTCTCTCTCTCTCTAACCCCCTCCCCCCCTCTCTCTCTCTCCCCCACTCCCTCTCCCCCTAGCCACTCATCTCCCTCTCACTGTCTCTCTCCCTCCCTCCCTCCCTCCCTCTCTCTCTCTCTCTCTCCCCCCTCCCTCCCTCCCCCCTTCCTCTCTCACTCGCTCGCTCACAGAGCACATGCCAATTTTCTGTTTTGTCATATTCATTCCCAGTTGGATGGATTTAGGGACACCAATAACCAGATTGATTATTCACGTGAGATCTTTCTTCAGAAGATTAATTTCATATACGAGGCCAGACAAATTGGAGAAGCAGACTTTCTACGCAAAGTGCTCACGATTAAGAATGAAAATGCAAATTAGCCATGAAAACATACCAGTCCACTTAAAAAAGCACCACTTAAAATACATCATGCTTAATTTCTACGAACCCATAAAGACCACTTTGAAATCATAACAACCAAACATAACTAAAGCAGTCCCTTTCCGTCAATCCATAACCTTTGTTTGCCCTTATAGATCTTTACTGTTATATCATTTTCTTCCTTTTGGACAGATGGGGTCACTTATTCATGAACTTGCATCATGTTTATATCTTAAATCATCGTTGATGAGACACTGATAAAAAAAACTGTTCTCCAAAGAGCTAACGCTAAAGAATTGCCAGAAACACATCATGGCAGTAGGTGCCAGAATTCAGCATCTTATACTGACCTTAAGCATCAAATAACATGAGAATGCTTGACCAGACATTAGAGTAGGTGAAGAATATATAGAATCAGTAGGTTGAAGCAGTGAGATTTCCCACTGATATCCAATCAATGATAACTGGTGAATCTGGAAATTCTTTGAACTAGTTTTGTTAACTACATCCATCTGCACAAGAAACTCCTCCAGCGTATATGGGCAGGCACTGATCTGAAATGAAACATCTAACGATGGGAATACCTATAATGAAGAAAAGAAAACGATGATTGAAGCAGCCATAAGAACCAAGAAAACTTCCTTAACAAAGATCGCTTGCACAATCAACAAACGTTGGCCAGGAGAAGCTTCATACCATGATATGTAAGAACAAGGGACGGAAAAAATTTCCATGCCACATGGCATGGAAAATTACTAATTTCATCTCAAATGAATGAAGTAGTCTCGTGATGTCTTTAGGGAAGAATGGTTTTTATTACAATAGCCATATGAGAAGACAAACTACTTTGAGAGCAGCAACATACCTCCAAATTATAGAGCATCCGTAGAGTGCGGTACTTAATGACGCTTTCTGGATTTTCTATCTCATAATACAGAATTATGCACAAGGACACTTTTCCAGGCACTGCAGCATGGAGCCAAAGAGGCCACAAAAAGGAAGCATCTCCTTGAACTACAGTATCCTAAAATCACATATGAGTAAGACATAAGACCACAAAAAGACTAGAAAAAATTGAAGGCGGAAACAGTATGCATCAATGACCCTTGTGCACAAACCTCTGGAAACGAAAAGACATTTGGCAGAGCATTACTGGTGTGAGGTTCTAGAAGGGTTTGCTCAACACCGTTTGTCTTCTTCTCTAAGCAGGCAGGGAAATCCATGTTCAAATTCCCAATATTCAAAAATCTTGGATGACTGATCTTCATTTTCAAATTCTGCCAATAAATATCATGTCGTTTACAGTGACATAATCAAAAGTAAAATTTAGACTGAACCATAAAGTGAATAAAATAATGGATAAAAGGAAACTAGTCTGTGCCCAGAACAAGTGACACATTATCTTCCCTGAGAGGATAAGTACTTTAGCAGATCCTACCTAATTTCACTTACAATTTATGATATTGATATTGCAACTAGCCAGTCACTCTATAAAATACTTGCTAGGCACTATAACACATACATGTCACCAACCAATTGCTTATTTTAACCACATCTATGAGCTTCTGATACCATATGACACACCACCAACAAAGAACAAAAGCTCGAGCACTACAGACGGCTGTAATCTATATGAGGCTACATGATCCGACATCCAGAAAACACAACGCAGTGCAAGGTGCACCATGATAAGCACAATACAGGATAACCAACTGTTTTCATCAAACAAAATGTACCTTCACTGACAGGTCTGACTTGTTATTCAGTTCTAGAGTCAACTGCTGTAGCTCTCCAGCATAAACTTTCTCAGGAAGAGATCGGATGAAGCCCTCGAGCCTGGGAACAGTCTGGACTTTCACCAAATATGTATGACCATATAAAGAGAATTGTCATTAACATAGGCAAATTAGTAACTGCTCGTCTCACATAATCAAATATTAATAAACCCACAATCAGCTTTGAATGGGCATACAATCTCCCAAAATGAAATGCCGTGAAAATGATACAAATGGGCATGACAATGTTTTCGTGATTATTATATTTGGAAGCAAGTGAGGGGACATTATGAACCTTGACTACAACAAATTTGAGGTTGTCGGCAGGAGATTGCTTGTTTTTCTTCCTCCCTTTCTGAATCTTCTTCATAGAACTCGTTACAAAGTTGTGAAAACCAACCACAGAGCTGGAAAGTTTCCACTTAACACCCACAATTTTCAAAGTGCCTTCCACTCTGGGAGTAACTGTTAGTTGCACCTAGAAAAAAGTATAGTTATGGCAGCTTTCAATTGAAAGATGAGTATAATGCTCTGAGAGGAAATAAATGCTAGTAAGTAGATAAACATTGAGCAAATTGTGACAGGTCTATGAAACCCCATTGTGCTCTATTGAAGCCAATCTATCTAAACATTCTATAAATTGAAAAATAGAAAGAGCAACTATGACCAAACAATACTTAAGACAAAGGTGGGAAAATGAAAAACAGACTTATGAATTTGAACCAAAGCTCTAGAGGACTTTAATGTATTGATGTAACTAAGAGTATAGATTTCATTCGATAGGGCCCACGAGGGTCCAATGTGCCAAGTGATGACAGTAGAAAGTGCAGAAGCAACAGCATTAAAATATGCTTCCTAGGCTAGTTCTGTCTGACTGATAGTGCACTTTTCAGTGCTGCACAGACAGGCCTTATCTACTCCAAGTCACCTGTGTCACCAGTCACTCGCACTTTTATACATAGCCATGTCATGTAATTCGCGATTGTGAAACTACGAAAAGCATGACACAAAACTTAATGCACCGAGTTCGCATTGGACTTTTGTGATATGACTAGAATCACTCGCACATCTTGAAGCTAACATATGTTTCTTCCAAATTATTTCCTCTGTTCCTTTTAGGTTCCCATGGCATCCTTTTTTCTTTTTCCAATTGTTTTTTGTCGGATTCTTTTTCCAAATTAACAGGTGCAGTTTTTGCCAATTTTGGGAAAGAAAGATGGGAAAGATGTATTGACAAATGCAGCGGTGGCAAATAATGGTGGGAAACTTTGATGTCAAAGCAAACTCTTGCCGTATCATACTATAAGCTAGCTAAAACTTGACATGCGTGGACAATGTATGGTCCTGACTGTTTGGAATAGACGATCTTATCACCCACATATTTTAGAATGCAATAAGATTCAAGCAAGCATTTTTTATTGGGTTATTACCACAAAAAACCCTAAACCGGTACACCCGTGATAAATTTACCCCAAACTAATTTTTTGACCACCAAAAACCCCAAACCGATATACATATGACAAATTTACCCAAAACTAATTTTTTGACCACCAAAAACCCCAAACTGGTACATTGGTGACAAATTTACCCTCCGTTAGTTTCCATTAAATTGAATTAATACCACGAGAAATCACAAACCGGTACATTTGTGACAAACGGAGGGTAAAACACCAAACTGGTACACCCGTCTACTGCCAAGTGTCATTCAACTAAGCAATTTGACGGTAAAATTTAATGAAAACTAACAGAAGGTAAATTTGTCACAGGTGTACCAGTTTAGGGTTTTTTGTGGTAGTTTGAGGTAAATTAGTCACAAATGTATCAGTTTGGGATTTTTCATAATATTAAACCCTTTTTATACATATTTCAAATAGTAAGGACATTTTTAGTAGCAACTTTCTCCACGCACATAATGGCTACTTCCAAGCACTACTTACCATTTTTCTTCCACCCCCTTCCAATGTGAATTCAACATTGGACAGAGCAAATGAAGACATATCAGAATTCATAAACCTGCATAAAAAAATTGAGCCCTTAGAACTTTCCACAATTTACTGTATAAACTTAATTAAAGCACACATTGACCTCATAGAGAGGTATTTGTCAAGCACATATGATACGAAAGCATACCAAAGACATGATTCATACCGATCAACATTCAACTTAGTTGCTTCATCATTCTGAAGTTCAGCAGTCGATCTGTTTGCCTCTGAGAAGTATAGACTTTGTTATTCAGGAATTAAACCCCCATTGAGGGTACTAAAAACCGAGAGAGAGAGAGAGAGAGAGAGAGAGAGAGAGAGAGAGAGAGAGAGACTGTAAATAATAGAAACTTTCACCTGAGTCAGCGTCATCAGACCGTGCATAAAGCTCACACATCAAAGAGACATCGGATAGGGGAATAGAGATTTGTAAAGGATTCTGAAATTCGATAGCTACTTTTATTGCTTCTGCAAATAGATGAGTGGAAAAAGGAGATCATTCAAAAGGTAATTTCTTACAAACTTATCCAAAAACATGACTTTGCAAATTTTTCAATGCACACCTCCTACTATACAGATATTTGAGTCCTTATTCCTTTTCGAAATATAGTTAGATTGAACCTCCAGCCAGTTACTTCTTGCAGTAGGCAGTGATGGGACAATCTCCTCCTCTAAAGATTGCCATAGACTTTCCCTAACACAAGCCTGCAATAAAAAAAAAAATTTGGAACATCAGCTAGAAGTTAACAATAAAATCAATTGTATTCAAGAATTTTGAATAGCTCAAAAGCAATAAAAGATGGCATCAGATGTTAAGTTCTTCATATGATGACACAAAAAAGTTATGACACCAATTGTCACCCTTTCATGGACCAAAAGTCAAAGAAAACAGCATTCAGCACTTTCTAGATAAGAAATAATCACACTGGCAAGGCTCAAAATCTTGCCAATTGTAAGAATTACACATATAGGCATCTCTGAAGCAGCATACTTTCATATTTTGCTTGAGTGCAATCATCAGCATCTCACTTTACAAGATTCCTCCTCTGATGCACCAAAAGTTGTAGAAAACAACATTGAGCACCTTACAGATAAAATGTAGTTATGCTAATCACACTAAAAATCCATGCCAATTATAAACACGGCACAATTGTATGCATCTCCCAAGCTCACACAATCATATAATGCAAGAGTTAAGAGTATACAGGAAGTATACCCTGTGTTATATTTTCAATGCCACGCAATGAATTGAACATGCAGATTACAACAATGGCCATCCAAATTGGGCGATAAAATACATAATCACTATTTCCATGTTATGCTTTTCTTAAAACTTTAAGGGACGATAAGCAGTTAATCAGAAGGTCAAGAAAGCCTAGCAAGGCAATTATAGAATAAGACAGCCTCTACATTTCTTTTGAAGATGAAGACTCCTAATGTCAATGCCCAATAAGGTGACGCCAATGTAAGGTTGCAGGGCCATAGAGCTTAGTCCCATTACACATATAAGGCTAAAGGGAATAAATTTGGCCATCACCAGCCTTGAGCTACACGAAGCAAGTCAAAAAACGGAGGACCTAGGAATGATGGCATCAAGTTATGACAAGCACAATATGTTGGTTCCACGGCTCTTGACACTCAACCATGTCAGCAACAAACCCTTAGCACTGCATTAAAATCCAACTTGTTTTTTCATATTAATAGTACACTTTTATGAACTGACAGGGAGAAAACAAAGGAAAAGAAGAGGAGCCGACTTACAGCGGCAGGTGAAGCATATGTCCGATGGTCTTCAAAAACCACCTTCAGGGATGAGCTGTGAATGACTGGCAATGGTAATCTCATCACTTCGCAAGCTTTTCCCGTCTTCTGCTTCAATCGTATATATTTAAAAATTAACCAAAACCATTGCAAAATGGCACTATTATTCATAACTTTAAGTGAAATACAACAGAAAAGAATAACTTCATATGTTAGGCTTAGCTAGACCTGATATAGTGTCTAATAACCGCATTGGATAATTATAATGGCACATGGCACATGCCACAGCCAGAAAGGTGGGGAAGCTGACTGTTCTTTGCCTGTACATGCTAAACAGAAGCCATGCCCTCAAATCAGAAGCACCTTTTTATGAGAAAGAGGAAGTTAGAGATTCTGTTTTGGATTGTGGTGTAGACAAAGCTCTAGGTCCATACGTGTCATGATCCTGGGCGTTGTCCATGGCTGCACACGTCCAACTAGTCTTAGGGGCCTTTCTGTAAAATGTGTATTTTTCTTATTTTTTGCAAGGCGTCACTCAAGCACGGTATTTTTCACCCTGCTAGAGGGAAAATGCTTAGAAAGCTCTTTAGAGGGTGCAATTACTCAAACTCCCTACTCAATGACCCATCTCCAATACACAAGTTGACCTCCATTCACGAATGACCTGGATCATTACTTGCTACCCGATTAATTATGGATGAAGCCTGGGGGCCCTTGTTGGCAGGTGTACTATGAGTGAGCAGGGACAGTACACGCCTCAACAATACTTAAGTGAGCAAGGGCCACTAGCCAGGACCATGACCTTCTTCAGGAAATTCAGGAAAGTCTCGGAGAAGACATTAACTGCTGGGAGTTCAATGGTGGAAGGGGTGTAGTGCAATGTGCAACTAAAACTACAACTGACCACTTTTGGCAATATTGCGAGGCTTAGAAGTCTCTACTATTAATAAATCCCACTGATAAATAGAATTTCAGAAAGCATCAACAAACAAATCTGCCTAATGTTGACACAGTGAAGCAGTGAAGTAATCCTTTTGTTCTCCTTAACCAATGACAGAGCATTAAGTAATAAATTTGATTTTTGTCAATTGGAAGAAAACAACTGGCACAGACCTCAACTGTTTGAAGAAAGATCTTCAGAAAAAATTCTTGTGTTGTCTTGGATTGATGACCACATGAAAGGACTTCCAATAGATGTGACACAGCAGAATCATATAGCCCAAGGAAAGAATACCACCTGCAGCGTACACCATGTATCAAGAAATGAACAGATTGTATCACTAAACATGAATTGTCATTGAGTTTCTTATACACATTTTGTACTACGAGTCCATTTGACTTACTGCCCAATATGAAAATGAACATGATCTTGGATATAGCTCCATGTTGTCCCTTTAAGAACAGAGATTGCTCTTCGGTATGTCCGAATTGCATGTTTAATCTAGAAAACACAGCAAAGGAATTTATCAGTAAGAAGACAGCAAAAAGAATATACGTTCTGTTTGAACATCATAAATGTGTACCTGGTCACTTTTTTTATATTGATTTCCAGAAAGGATAAGATGAAACCCAAACTTGCGCAACATGGGTGGTTTAGAAAGCAAGTAGCAATAAGATGCTTGCTCAAGCATAACAGCAGAGTGCAGAGGTTCCTACAAAAGAGCTTAGTCAGAGATAGAATATAACCTTTTAAAGGCACAACAGAGAAAAAGTTGCATTACCTCACCGGGTATCCGGAAGTAGACACCAGCAGCCTCTTTGAATTGATCTCTTGTTTTCAACATCTCTACCCACCAAAGCCCACTCCTTGTAGCATTTTGATGTCCAGTTGGTCCAATTTTCTAGACAAGGGTATCAGACCAAGTTTGTCAGAGCAATATCACTCACTTCTACCAATCAGTTAAAAGAAACTACCAGAATGAATCTTGGAAAGCTATCCCAGTACATGGGGAAAGATCACAGTCTACAGAGTAAGAAGCTTCTATATTGGGCCTAGATGTCTGGTATGAAACCTGCTTTTGTGACAATGAGATTTTGGTGGGACCACTGCCAACTATTCTAAAAGCTTAAGCTGTTAGATGAAAGCGTGGTTTAATATTTAATTACTTTAACACTCCTCCTCACGCTTAGTCTAGTCTTTTTGCCTAAAACTATGGACATATTAATTAGAGAGGCAATTGGGACCTGAAAAGATTTAAATTCAAGACTTCCTGCTCTGATACCAGTGTTGAGTAGTCTTGAGCCTCTCTCACGCCAAATGCTAGCTCAAAGGATGAGGCTTTTTTTCACACTTATAAACTAACCACGAGCCCCTTTCACAACCGATGTGGGACAACCGGAACAACGGTAACTCTCCCATGTGATTGATGAGTCCAAACTTGTTGGCAACATAGGCTCTGATACCATGTGAGATTTTGGTGGAACCATTTCAAATTATTCTAAAAACTTAAGCTATTCGATGAAGACGTGGTTTAATATTTAATTACTTTAACAAGGACAACTGACAAAGACCAAGATGTGCTATGCAAACAAGATACATACTCAAACAGAAACCCCTATGTTGATAATGAGAATGACAAAACTAAATTCAAGAAAGCTTGGCTGGAAATATTTTTAGCAAAACTTTAGAGAATAGATATAAGATTGATTTCTCTATGTTGGGTTCATCCCCATTGGCATCATACTTCCTCATATCTTTATCTTCTTACAAAATTGCTTAGTCCTATGACTATGTAATCATTGAAGAGCCATGGCCCATCATTCCAGTAAATTTAGGAGGATAGTCACTCCAGTGGTAAATACCATCCTGATCAGATAGCCATATATACAAAACCACAACTCAATTGGGGTTATGCACTTCAAGCCATCAAGTTGTTTTTACCTAATAACCCTTAACGCTCCATAAATATCTCATTCATCCATGTTGGGAGCGTGCAGCAAAAACCCGACACCTTTAGCCTAGGGAGATCATCAAGAGGGAGCCCAAGTCAAAGCATGTAAACATATCCAGTTGAATCAACATTCACTCAAAAGCTTAAGTCAATGAGTTATGGGCCAACTAGGATATATGAACTACTCTAGACCACACCAATACTCCAATATGAGATTTCTCAAATACAATTCACACAAGCATCCTAATAATCTCCCCCTCACGTGTGAGCTTAGTTTTAGCTCTACTCCCCCTTAATCTGGGTATCCTTCTGCATCAAGATATGAAGTCTGCCACCAAGCTTGCATTGTTAGACCATAATGCCCGCTACTCAGAAAGCACGCTCAACTTCATCGACCATTGGCTCCAACACCATTTGTTGGGAGTGCACAATAGAAGCTCGATACTTTTCCCCCAGGGAGATCGCCAAGAGAGAGCATAAGCCCGAGCCTGTTAGCATATTCAATTAGACCCACCTTTACTCAAAAGCTTAAGGCAATGAGTTATGGGCCAATTATGATATATTAACTGATTTACACCACACCAATTCTCTAATGTGGATTTTTCTAACACAATTCAAACGTGCATATTAACAATCCCCTTAAGGAGTTTAACACATCATATTTAATATGACATCCCAGCCTCAAAAATTATAATCGTGAGTGCGATAAACTTTCAGCAGCTAAGAAACAATCATACACCACCCCCCTTTGAGAGAAAGGTCTTAAATTGAAAGGTTCATGACAAGGCCAGCCAATTCAGTTGCCAACAACATGACCATGTTACAGAAAATTTAATTATTAAGTTAAACAAAACATTCAATGATATCCAATGAAGCAACCCTTAGTCAACTCCAATTGTTAAATCCAATTACAAACTAATTCTTTTTATATTTTAAACTGACATCAAGAGATTTTGTTGATGCAATTATCTTCTGAATGGACCATTAATGTGAAGTTGGCCTACTTGTAGATGAGAAAAAATTCATTTGGAGTATCCAGTGCTAGGGGCGGGTAGACAAACTGTGTTTGCATATGTTTTTTGTTCACTTATCAGACCCAGATAGATTCTTCAATTCGGACCTAACTAGGATCTTGATCTAAGTATGACACCACGAAATATACTTGACCAATCGAAAAATCAGCCTTTTACTCGAAATATTTTACTCATCCAGAGTGGAAAATGGGCAAGCTTCATTAGCTAGTACCATCCGTTGAAAATATGATCATCAGCCTCGCCATGTTCAGTGATGTCTACCCCATCACTCTCTAAACTACATAATAATTGACTAAAGCAGAAACCAGAAGGCTCGCATGCCATAATTACCACCCCATCAAACAACATATGATGGTCTCCAACTGAGGTCAAGTTCAGTGACAAGCTAGATAGAACTTGACGATTACCAGGTTTCAACAAATCTGCAATCTAAGTAAAGAAAGCTGACAGAAACTAACTAATCGTATGAATGAGTACAAAGTTGACACGCTACCACAACTGTCGATCATATCAATGCAAGCAAATTAACCAGGCACATTTCTTGGCATTCAGGTGGTTCAGTTCCATAAACAAAACATTTTTCTAAGGTTAAGGGCACGGATTGAACATAGAACCACTATTGAAATAAACCATCCCAAATGTTATGTGAGAAACTAACATGTCCTTTTCCACACAGTATCTTCAACTAAATGACAAAAATAAAGGATCACTGCTCTAAATAAAAGTACTTTTAACTTCAAAGATGGACAATTTACATTAACTATTGAAATATGAACTGTTAAAACATTCTTCAACAATATAGACCAAAGGACATACAAACATGATTTTATTTCAAAACCGAAGAAGGAACTATCGGATAACTTAATTCCAGAGGAAATATCTGAACAAAAAGTGCATACATACCAAATATGTATTAAATGCATTTTCCATGCAGTATTCTGCTTCCTTTCTTGATTGGTCCAACATAAAGTAAGTGAGCCCCATCATTTCCTGCAAGCAAGTGAAAAAAGTCAGGGCCTTGGATCAGGAAAATCCTCACCATGCAGGAAAGACATGTTACCTTTGCAGCAAGTCATATTCAGGAGGTTTCCAAATACGCAAAGCAGAAGAGGTAAATGTTTTTAAGAGAAAATCTAAGGTAATTTCATGTTCTGGGAACATAGTAAGTACATTTTTAAGAATATTTGAGCTGCTAATTTGAAAAGGTTTCAAACCCCCTCCCAATCTTCTGTTCATTATGTCATTCTTAAGTCAGATTTTCCACTTTTGGTCAGACACCCATTAGCTCCTACAAAAATACTACAGCAACAGGCTACATTGACAAATTAAAGAGGTACGATACCTGCACACCAGCATATCGTTTCCAGGCTTTGTCAATCTTGTAATCTGTAGAAATCAGACGATAGTTTGATAGCGCAAGTTCATAATCTCGCAGCATGAAGGCATAATCACCAAGAACTCTAATTTGCGATTCAATGGAACTAAAGGTATACCTTCATAAGCCAACAATACAAAGTGAGTTATTCAGTTGCACAGAAGAGATACAACAAACAGCATTTCAATGCTATAATAATAATTGACAACTTACACAGGGCCATTACTAGCATCCGGTGTGTCTTCTTTTCCTTTTCTCCACCACAGGTTTTTTATTTGGTTTCTGAAACCCTTTCTTGTAGCAGAAACCTAGAAATCATTTTGACGAATTCATTCAAAAGCGGAGATGAGCAGACCTTTACTGGCCAATATGCTGGATAAATCTTTTTCCAAGATGACTATGAAGATTAGTAAGCATCACATTACCTGTTGATTCAAGACCCGTACTTTTTCTTCCATGTAAGGGATGACATGTTTAGATGCTAAATCTTGCATTAAATTTTTTATCTGTAGAGTTCGTAAGATTGAAAATGTACACCTTAAGTCAGTTTGCATCACAGAAAACTTCAAATAATCTAATATTAAGACCTTTTAAATAAAGATCTGAAAATAGAACCGTACCTCGTTAAAATCATCAATATTTAGGAAGCAACCAAGTCGATGCGTTGGTGAAGCATCAGCTTTCTGTCACAATGCAGCAACCCAGGTTTAAGTCCTCTAACCAATAAACAAAGCCAATACTTTTTTATGGCATTGATTCAGATAAGATAGCTCAAAGGTAACTCAAAGATGAAGTACTGACAAAAGGAGCCCATGGGTTTTGCAAATGTTCTACGAGCCCACCCTGAGATGAATTGATACAAAGCAGCTGAGATGAATTTAAGCCAAAGGTACTCTTCATTTCATTGAGAAACTTTGTTGCCCTGAAAACAAAGAAACAACAACTAAAAAGTGAACACTGTTTCACAAAAGCAAAACCTTATCTTATAATAATACAGCTTTGCAAAGGCCACAAGTACAAGCAGCTAAAAATCAAGTAGGACAAGAGAAGCCATAACTCAGATCAAGCTCACCACCAACATGAGGACACGAAACAAAGGCGACGACAACAATGACCACTACCAATTATACTGCAACCACACTTTCCTCCACTAAATGGAGTTGGTAAATGGATTTTTTTTATGGTATCCCATTCTATTTTCACTAATATTCTTGCCTATACCAAGTACTTGAGGAAAGCTTTAAAGTATCTACTCTAGTTTTCTAGGTCGTCATTCCCATGTTAACATATCTGCCCATCATTACCACGCATCTTGTGGCTAAAACAAATTATGCGTTCTTATGTACATGATGTTCCTTAAACACCCAACACTCCATGCCATAATGCCTTGGTGGCAGCATTATTATCTTATAAACTTTGTCCCGAAGTGTAAGTGGCCTTTTGCAATTGAACAAGATACCAAATGTATTTCTCTACCTCATTTATCCTGCTCCTATCCTGTCGATGACCTCTCCATCAAGCTCACCATCCTTTCGCAATATATCCTCCAAAATACTGGAGTCGCCCACTTCTTGCTATCTATCTTATCCAATTTCTGCCATTGCTTCATTTGGCTCCCTTCATTTACTAAAGTTACACTTTATGGACTCCATCCATAAACAGTATTAAAAGAATACTCCCTATGAGACCTGATCAAATGGGCAAATAGGGTTGGCCAGGCCGACAAGGTTGGGCCTATCTTGTTTACCCTTGCCCACCCATGTCCCAAAGAAAATGAATATAAATTTCAAGCAAGGCTAAAAGATGCGTTGGCCAGGCTTCTCAATGTACAGTGCTTTCTCAAGCCTACCTATTTGCATTTAGGATGTGACAGGCTGCTATCAGGTCTACAGGTCCAGCATCATCTACAATAGCAAATTTACTAATTTGAATCACAGTCATTTCACCAGCAAGCTGATTCATTTAAGCGACCCAATAACCGTTGATCACGCAAAAGAACCAACTTGCTTTGGCTGAATGAAGATAGAAAATAGTCTAAGCACACAAAACTAGATATAATTGATTTTCTTTCAAGTAACCCTACCAACAAACCGCGAATTGCTGAGTCATTCAATCAACATGTCCAAGCAAAAGTGAGATAATACTTTTCTTGTATGCTTATATACTAGCACTGAACTCAATAATTCCTTCATAATAACATTATTACCTAAAGCATGTCCTCTAATATGAACGACGGAGAAGAAACTGACCTACATATGCTAGAGAGGGTCAAAATCAATGCACAATATTCTGCATAAAGCATTGTCAAGCATATTGTTGCTCATGTTAAAACTACGCTTCTAGCGCTAACTCAAGCCCCAATTACCTTTTTGATACTTGGACTACCAGTTCCTGCAGTCAACAAAATCACTTAACACGATTCACATAATTCTTAAAATTGCCTAAAATTGAATTTGTCAACTTCCAGGCACCTTCAAACACTCTGCTATTCTATATTTTTCCTTTGGCATCTTCCAGTTAAACAATCAAACAACATGGCTCAACTTTCAATAGTAATCAGACTTAAACTAGTTTGCAGACCTTCAATGCACAGAATGATAATAAAAACATCACTACGAATAACATTGCGGTCAAACAAGATGATCTAGTCAAAGAAGCTACAACATGAAACTTTTGTTATGATTGAAAAGTATAAGCATGCCAGCAACAAAACCAAATCAACTTGTCAGGTAATCCACCACTAGTTAATTTGGGGTCGATGATGACCTCTCGTATGGGACTCTGGCTTAAAGCATCGTTCAAGGTGAAACTAATGTGGCAAACCAGCCAAAGCAGACCAAACAGTGTCAGTTGATAGGAGACTATTTAACAGAATGAAGCCTTATATCCATCTGATGTAAGGGGTAACCTGACCGCAAGAAATTTTAGAGTCTGTACAACAATCTTATATGCATGTTCTCAGAACAATTTGGGTTATCAGAAGAAACCAAAAAAAGAAGGAAATTAAGAACCCTTTGATCAACTAAGAGTAGGCAGATGCACATGACAAGGTGACTACCACAAAGTTAGCCTACCAGCTACGACCTACATGAAGAAAGCCCAACTTAAAATCTTAAATAACGATGAAAACAATGATATACATAAAAGGTTGGATGCAAGTTTAATGTTTTAGCATACAATTCGACAATTACCCTAAATGTAGCTAATTAGCCACAGTGTACAACCCAAGACCATGAAAGGCTTAGTACAAGTTTGATAATACTCCTTCATATAGTCTGCCCATGTTTGGTAATATTTAAGGTCATTTGCGTCATCTCAGATCCTAACAAACGGATATATAAGGGCGAAACTTCATCAAAGTAGATAGTACAATGTCTGATGCATCATTTTAGTACTCATGAACTAAAGTTTCGATTTCTAAAAAGGGTTGAGAAAGTTTACTTTTCTGGTGCACCATCTTGATTATCATGAACTAATAAATAGAGCTTCAGAATCTTGGGATCCATGACACCATCATTAAGAAGAGACGGTAATTGATCACCATTGAAAAGGTCTATAAATCTGTTGATCGGTTGCTCATCTTTCGAGGAAACAACCAAAAGACCTGTACACAAGGACAGAGGAAAGACAAAGTGAAGACTATGGAGAAGTGTACAATAACTGTAATTATATAATAAAAGTAAGCAGCAACCATGCAATAAAAACAGGACAAATAAATTATAACAACACTAGCAATTACATGCCACAGGGTGGTCAAATGCTTCATGATCGGAGAAAGACATTGTTCGTATGAGCTCTTTATTGAAGAACTCGAACCAGGATGGCAGTATCTCAGATTCTGAGCCTGCAAAAATTAGATATTGTCAAGAGTCGCTAATAAACCAAATAATTTCAACGCATGGATATATCTTGAAATCAAGACTGCTAATCCAGTTGACAAAGTAAAACTTCACATTATAAACCAAAGTTGTGTCCATAAAAAAAAGAACAAAACAATTAGAGTTGGCAAATTATCAAAGTAAACACAAGTACAAATGCTTATGCTTATTTTCATGGCAAGGAGATAATTTCAAGTGATCAACATAGTTCCAGAAACCACGGACAAGGAAGACCGAGTAGATACCTTTGTGCAATGACAAAAGAAATTATAGTGAAAATTATGAGCAAAATTGATAAGTGGGCATTGAGGCTGGCAAAGCTCCACGACACACTAGGACATTCAATAACAGCATAGGCACAAAATTAGTGTATCAGAAATGAGAACGATACAATGGATTATGCACTTAAATAGTGTATTTGAGAAAAGTTGGTAGATCTTCGATTGAGAAATAAGATGAGAGAAGTTTGAGTTAATTTGCAATATGAATACTGGCCCTTAATAAGAAGAGTAACATTACACAGTGCACAAGCACCATAGAATGTGTAGGCACGGTCCATCATCCTGAAGAAGGTCTTGAGTATATTCATAACAGAGAACTTGGTGTTGATAACAAATTAACACCTAAGAAATTCATGTGACCAATCCCAGTTAGTGAAATTAAATTAGCTGTGATTCTTGTGGTTGTAAGTGGGAGACAACATCCCATTTTCTATATGAGGAAGGTAGGATCTTGTCGAGAACTTTGACCACAGTTTGGTGTTTGAGACGCTTTGTCGTTGCAAAATTTGGGATAACACACGTCAGTGTACCTACATACCCAGGAATTCAACTTTTGGCCTATCAAGTAATTTTGATCAGGTCAATAGATTTCCCTTGCGCTTTCAATCGTGTCAACTACACAACCATTAGTTAAAGATGTAAAAGAAATCTGAAGTGACACAAAATGGACTCTGGCCTGGCATGTTATCAACGTGTCACCTGGCATTTCGCATACTTCAGTTTTAAAAAAACGGTTGATCAATTGGATGGGTGACTTGATTGAAAGCTTCAAAAGTTCACTCGACAGAAAATTAAGGTCCTCAACTTTAGTGACCTAATTGAGAGTCATGCGAAAGTTCAATTTGGAAAGAAATTAACTCCATTAGGCTGCCATTACCAGCTCCAGAATAGTCACTTTACCACAATGTACAATGTACAATACGTCTTCAATGCGAAAAATGTATGCAGTTTGCAGAACGCTCAAGTTGGGATATAATAATGCATTTTTAGAGACAAAGCACCACAGCACTGGAAGAAAACTTCCATAATTGCCAATAATTGATTTGCTAGAAAAATGTGCTAGTTCAGGGGATATGTCATGCAGATTTCTTTCAGAACTTACAAAATCATATGAAGAAGGCCCAAGCACTAAACTAACTCTAACAGACAGAACATTTTGCCAACGATAGAAGGATCATAGGCATTTCAGAATGTTCTTAAATGGCATAACTTACGAGAGAGCAACTCGTCAACTTGAGGTAAGTCTGAAGAAATATTGGAGAGATCTTTCTCCCCAGCCTGGGTGATAACCTCCTTTAATCTCTCATTTGCAACCTAATTAACCACAGAAACAGGCAAAAGTCACATTTGGTATCACAAGTGAAAACAGAGTTGAACACTTATTAAACTAAAATTAATAACATTCTTCTTCTTTTTAGTTCTATTCTGCCAATTTGTTAGTTAAGTATGAATAAGCCGGACAGAAGAATCCCCCAACCCAAAAAAAAAAAAAAGAAAAGAACAGATAGACAGACAGAACCATGAATTATCGGTGCTTTACATGAATGATGCTAGAAACTAAACTTAGGTTAAAAAATCAGTCTTTCATGCATTAACTAAAGAATCCCGGGCTAAAGCCACATATCTGGAGCACTAATCAAACTCCTATTACCCTCCTCGCAGTCTTCTTCCAAATCAGCTTGTCTACAATCAAACTACTCTTTCATAACTTCTAACCAAGCCAACCAGTGTTGCACTGAACATATTGACCTGCTGCTTTCTCATTCAGCCACAAAACAAACAAACGTGTCGATTGAAATTTTACCTGCAAATCCGGCTGGCGGATATCCGAAGCGTAGAACAGACGCAACTTGAACTTCTGGAGCCTGTAGGGCTGATCACTCGCCGTCCGCACTGGCACTGCAACCAAACTCAAACCAAGCTCAACCGACACCTCATCAAACTCCAAACCACATAAAACTTCCAGAAAAAGAGAAACAAAAGTCCCCCGGCCAAGCCACATGCTCACGAGGAGCCAGCCGCGGCGGGGATCAGATTTTTACCGTCAATGTTGCTGAAGCCGCAGAACGGGCTGAGCATTTCGACGAACGAGAGGCCGTTCTTCCGGCAGGCCTCCTCGACGAGCGGCGTGCGGAGCACCATGACCGTCGGAGTGATCTCGTCCAGCAGCATTCTCCCGAGCGGCGTCCTCGCCGGATCCATCGAGCTCCTCCGCAGCTGGTATCGGTCCCGTAGGGTGGGGGGTGATGATGCTGCGGGGGCGATGGCGATCTCGCGGTGAAGTCGGAGCTCAGAGCCGACGGAGGAGGCGAAGCGTTCGCCGGCTCGGCTCGGCTCGGCTCGGCTCGCCTGCCGATATCCGCGGCGGATTCCCTCTGCCCTCTGCCGATCTTCGTCGGCCGACAGCCTGCAAGAGCCGAGATCTCCCAGTGCCAGTCAATGGAGGAGGAGGAGGAGGAGGGAGGAGGGAGGAAGAGAGCGACGGGGACGTGAGGAGGAGCCGCGAGCGTGTGGGACTTCCGAGCAAAGCGAGCTCGAGATCCGAGTGGGCCGATCCGGCTACGTGGGCCTTTAAATGGGCCTCCAGGAAGCCCGTTGCTCGTGGGCCTTGTCGCATCTCGCGGTCGATCCATTCGGCATCAACGGCTTCATTTATTGCCCCCAAGGTCTACGTTATAAAAAAATGGCCATCACCAGAGCCGACGTATCGAAACGAGAAAACGGATGCCTCCCGATTCACTCCCCCGTTTTCTCAACGATAAAGCTCGCCCTCGAGTTCTTCGCGAGTCGGTCCAGTCTTACACCGTAGTTCTATCCCCCGCCACAAGAAGGTTGTAAAAGAACAAAGGTTTTCGATTTTTTTATCACGACGTACAATGGTGAGATGATTTCCACTATGTTACAAATTATTACACTTCGTAAAGAAACAGTACAACAATAAAAAATAATAAATGAAAGTATCATTATATTACAAAAATTGGCAATCTCTTGATAATAGTATATCCAAGAATCGGCTCGTGATTTTGATTAACATATCTAAATTCTTTACCCTTAATTAATGAATCAGTGCATTTACTCCCCCTCAAATTGGGAATGGGAGAATTCCTAATTTGTGACGTAAGTTTCCAAATGAATTTTTAGACAATCGTTTCGTGAAGAGATTAGCAAATTGATGCATAGATAGAATATAATAAGTCACTTTTTCTTGCACATAATGCTAATCCAATTCGATATGTTTATTTCTTGCATGAAACACAAGATTAATGCACTAATATTATCACATAATATTATTGGTGGACTTGAGTGATAAATACCCAATTCTATCAACAAGAACGATATCCAAGTAATCTCCGATGCCATTGCATAATACTCTATCTGGGCATTAGATTGAGCAACAGTTCATTGTTTCTTAGCACTCCATATTATACAATTTTTTTTGGTAAGGTAAGATGTATATATACTATTTAACGCACCAAATACAATGAGGGAAAGTCATATAGAAAAAACCTCGTACCTGAGGGAACAACGGAGGTGTTCCAACGGGTACAAGGAGTACGACTAAACAAGGCTAGTAAACCACAGAAACGAAGTTAGCAAGACTGTACAGAATGGCCAAAAGAGAGCTATACAATAGCTAAGCACAACTAAGAATTAAAAATTGAGATAGGAATGCCCCAATTGGCTTGAATTCTTCGGTTCCGGGGATTATCTTCGACAGGTTTAAAGGATAAACCTCGATCTCGCATCACCTTAATTAAATGATTGCGGATAGCTGGCAAAAAGCAAGTCTTGCTTCTGAAAAGAATATCATTCCGTGCCTTCCAGATGATATGGCATAATGCGCTGAAGGAGAAGCGAGCAATGCGTAGGTGCAACCTATGGCCTCCAATGACCTGAATGGCCCATCGTAGATTATCATCCCACGAACCGTTACGCCAGTAGAGATTATACTTGGAAGCCCAAAAAGACGCAAGGGAAGCTGAGATGTTACAGCCGAAGAAAAGATGATCGATGGAATCCGGTCTACTGTGGCAAAAGACACAAGTCCCTGCCTCAATCCTATTATGCCTTAATAGATACTCCTGAGTAGGAAGCCTTTTGAGGGTGATAAGCCGAAGTAAAAACCCGTACCTAGGGGCAATGGAAGGATCCCATATGAATGAGCTTCGGTTAACTTTCTGGCCCTTGATCCTTATGAATTCCCAAGCCTTGGATACAGAGAACTCACCCGAGGGGCGACCTTGCCAGGTGATGCTGTCGTTGGCTCTCGGATCAAGAGAAGTAGAAAGCGGCCAGGAGCGAAATGTGTCTATGACTGAGGAATGGGGCCAAACAGACGAGAAGAACTCACTCACCGAGGAGTACCTTGGAATACCGGAGCGGTATATGTCCCTATCCGCAAAAAACTTGTAAAGAAGACCCTTAGCATGCAAATGGTCGAACCAAAAGGAGGTATTTGCTCCGTTGCCGATGCGCCAGACGAACTGAAGGTGGAAATCCCAGCGGAGGTCTAATATTTTTTTCCAAGCCCAAGAACACACCGTTGGCTTGGGCGCAATCCAGAAGTTTTTGTTTTTCAAGAAAATGGAATGGATCCATTTGCACCAGAGTGATTCTTTATCAGTGAAAAGAATCCATATGTGCTTGAGTAAAGCCGCCCGATTGCAGTCAAGGAGTCTGCGTATTCCCAATCCTCCCTCCTCCTTAGAAAGGCAGACTTCATTCCAAGGCACTTTTGCCCTCCCAGCCCCCAAATCCGGGCCTTTCCATAGAAATTGCCTAAGTATCAATTCAATGCTGGAAAGAACAGATCGGGGCAGGGGAAATACAGAAGCCCAATAGACATGGGTAGCATGAAGGACTGATTGTATAAGCTGAAGCCTACCCGCAAAAGAGGAACCGATGCGATCAAGAACGAGTACGAGCAGTAATAGAATTAACGAGGGAAATGCAATCTATCTTACTCAATCTAGACATAATGACGGGGACGC
Source organism: Syzygium jambos (assembly GCA_031216235.1). NCBI lineage: Eukaryota > Viridiplantae > Streptophyta > Magnoliopsida > Myrtales > Myrtaceae > Syzygium > Syzygium jambos. Next base: position 26,984,264 of record CM062220.1, read on the forward strand.
CAAGATATCTAAATGGAAGGAAACCTTCGTTGAAGCCAAACAGGAGCCGAATTTGGGCTCGTGTCTCCTCAGAACCACCAGAGAAAAACAGTTCACTTTTGTTAGCATTCGGGTTCAACCCTGACCAAGTCGAAAAAAGTTGAATGCCTTCCTGCAGGAGTGTAGCCGATGCAAGATTTGCCTCAACAAAAATGAGCACATCATTGACGAAGAATAAGTGAGTGAGACGTGAAGGCTTGCACCTCCAGTAGTACTTAAAGGTTGGGAGTCTAGCCTTGGATTTAAGGATCCCGGAAAAAACTCCCATCACCAATGTGAATAGATAGGGGGAAAGAGGGTCACCTTGTCGGATGCCCCTTCCACTTTTAAAATAACCATGAAGTTCTCCGTTAATGACAATAGAAAACTTTGTGGAAGTAACACATTCCATTACAAGCCGGATGAACTTCTAGGGAAAGGAAAAAGAATACATAACCTTTTCCAAAAACTTCCAGTCCACCGTGTCGTAAGCTTTTTGAAAGTCTACTTTAATAGCACACTTGGGTAGATATGGATTATGGTGAAACCCGGCAAAGAGCTCCTGAGCGAGCAAGATATTATCTCCAATCCTTCTACCCCTAACAAAAGCATTATGGGACGGATCAATGATGGAGGGCAGAACTGATGCAATCCTATTTGCCAAAATCTTGGTAATGCATTTGTATATTGTGTTACAACAGGCAATAGGTCGAAAGTCACTCATGCGCGAAACATTAGGTGTCTTCGGAACAAGGGTGAGGATGGTGTTGTTGGTTTCCTTTAGTAGAGAGCCATATCGGAAAAAATCCTTGACGGCCAGGATGACCGATGGACCAACCACTTCCCAAGCCGTAGTGAAGAAGTCCACATTAAAACCGTCCGGGCCTGGTGCCTTACCCTTGGCAAGGGAGAACATGGAATTACGGACTCCATATTATACAATTGATATCTACAAAAGTACAAAATATAGTAGTTGATTGTCGAGTCAAGCGGCAACCTACCCAATTTGCATCACAAAAGGCATACAAGTCCATAGTTGACTTGGACATGATTTACATGCCTTTATCTATTGTGCCACTGACATAATATTAGATGCACTTCATAATATGAAAATGACTCAAGGTAAGCTGATGCATATATGAAATATAGGGCCATGTAATCATGAGATATTGAAGAGCTTCAATGATACTTCAATATAGTGTAAAGTTTTGCATGTGTACAAGAATGAGAGCTAGTGGTCATTGGTGGAAGTTGGCTTGCAGCCCTCCATTCATGCACGTTTAAGAATTGACCAAGCATATTGCTCTTAGCACAAACAACGACCACCAAAGAATATCCTAACCTCCACCTAGAAAATAGTGTAAAGGCCCCATATACTTTATTACGAATTCATTACTCAATGTAGAGATGAACCATCAAGCAAATTTGGATCATCACCGATGACAATCATGTCATCTATACATAATAGTAGAGTTAGGATGTATGATCTAATTTTTTAATAAACAATAAAGGATTCGTAATGCTGCAAAAGAAATCAGATGCCAAAAGCGATCAAGCAATGCTCTTGGTCTTGCTTAAGGCCATATAAAGCTCTCTCTAGTTTGCAAACATAAGACAGGTAATTTTCATCGACAAAACCAGATAGTTGCTCCATATAAATAAATTGTGATAAAAATCCATGTCAGAAGGCCTTTTTAACATCTAATTGTTTTTTTTTCGATCAAAAAAATATATAATTTTCTGATGGGCCAACCTTTAGCAATAGTAATGGTGAGGAGGACCATTGTTATACTTCTTGGTAGAACAACTTGCGAGAAAGTTGTAAGAAAATCCACTCCTGCTACTTGAGCATTTCTCTTCACGACCAATCTTGCATTTCATCTTTCTAATGTACCATCAACCTTTAACTTAGACTTAAAAACCCATCTACGTCCCACAATATTACTATTTGGAGGACATGAAACAAGAGTTCAAGTTTTATTCCAATGCAATGCCTTGAGTTCCTCTTCCATTCCTGCTAACTACCCTAGATGCTTTAAAGGAGAGCATACATTCTTCCGTTCTTTCCGTATGGAATCCATCATATGTCAATTGACTTATTTTGGATTAGGCTTTTCACAATATCGTGCTCAAGTAATCATTGGATGATTTTGATTGGGCAAATGTGCTATTGAAGAATCATGAAGGACATCCATAGTGGAATCTTCATTTGTCAAGTTGCATAGAGAATTAAGCAGAGCACTAGATGAGTCAATAATTTTAACATGATCTGGGTGAACATTTGATTCACCTCCATCGATGTTGTCTTCTTGGCATAATTCAATTAGCCAATTCACATATTGATTTGAGTTAACAGATAACGTACCTTGTTACAAATACAAAGATGAGAATTTCGAGTCTGATGTTGTCTATCATATCCTGATCTGGCTAAGTTATAATTAAGATATCTCCATTTTATTACTTTGATCCTGAAATAATGAGCTGGACACAAGATAGAGAAATAAAGTCTCATCAAAGATGACATGTCGTGATATATAGATTCGACTAGTTAAAGGATAGAGACATGATATCCTTTATGGTGATCACCGTAGCCGAGAAACACGCATGGCAATGACTGAGCAACAAACTTATTCTTTGTGTAGTCCCTAAAATGAGGAAAGCACCTACTACAAAAAAACTCACAAAGAATTATAATCCAGTTTGCTTCCAAAGAACTCAAAAGGTGATTTCATGCCTAATACCCTAGTAGGAAGCCGATTCAAGAGAAAAACCGCCGTTTCAAAGTTTTCAACCCAGTAACTTTTAAGAATTCTACTTTGATGAAGCATGGTCAACCCAATTTCACGTATGTGCCTATGTTTTTGCTTGGTAACTCCATTCTGTTTCAGAGTATTTGGGCAAGATACCTGATTAATAATGCCAATCTTTTGCAAATCAATTAAGAAATATGCTTGGTTGAACTCTCCTCCTCCATTAGATTGAAAGTTTCTAATATGCCCTCCAAATTTCCTTTCCAAATATTTCTCAAAATTGAGAAAACATGATAAAAGTCAAGTTTTTGCCAGAAACACCGAGGATATCTCGATCCACCATTGTCGCAGAGAATTTCTTCTCGTTCATCTCAGCTCGAATGGCGGAATTACGCATTCGAAAAAGTTGTTCGTGTACTCTTTCTTTCTCAACGTTTGCTGCAGTGTTGGGCAACAATCTCATATTTTCTGCACCGTGTCTTCTAGAATGTGATTCAAAATGAGATGTTTTCCCATTAACATGTTGAAACTTTGGCAGTCTAGTCTTCGAGATGGGAGCGTCATAAAATTCAAAGAGCACCACGTATTTGCTTTGCCGAGAACTAATGCACAGCTTAACAACAGATGTTTCGTCCGTTCATGGTTTATATACGTCTGACATTAATAGCATTCAGATTTATCGTAATTTGCTGCTCTCGCCTTACACATTTTCACTCACTCTGGTCAAGGAAATTCTAGTGGTTTGTAATAACTTTTGGATGGAAGGTCAACTAAAACGATGCAGTTCATTTTGGAGAAGAGTCTGTGTTGTGATCAAAATCATCTAATCTCACTTGTCTGCTGCGCGACATAGTATTTTTAGGTTGCGAACGGGTGTAAGGCCTTGTATGTATATCTCACTCCAGAAAGACGAAAAGAATGAACAACCAGAAGAGGAAAGTGTGATGGAGAAACTCAAGAATAAAGAACTCTCTGCAAAATGTCAAAGTTATTCTAGAACAAATGAAGCACCAAAGCTGTTCAAAGTGGCAATGTCCTTCAATAAATAAGCAAATCAAGTACCCGGAAATGATTGGCTTACATTGGCTTAAACTTTTAGGATCATAGAAGCAAATTTGCCCAATTATTGAAAAGTTCTTAAGAGTATAGCAACATCACTTCATGGGCTCAAGGAGGGGGTAGCAGTGTTTTTTGGGGCGTGGAACCGAACCTATACTGTAAAAAAAGGCCAAGCATAAAAATCCTGTTCATGCATGTTCTGAGGAAGTTCTGGCAAGGGCGCTTCGTTCTGAAGAACCTTAATCACTTGACCGGCCTTAGGCCTCTCTCTCTTGTCAGGGTGTGTGCACCACAACCCCACAGTCAACAAGCACTCCATTTCCTTGTCATCGAAATTCCTTCTAATCTCTCGTCCGCCACACTCAGCACGCACCCTGCGAGGTACAGTTGCCAGACCCATCTGATCAGCGGAACCTGAAACTCCCCAACTTCATATGTCCTCCTACCGCAAGCGATCTCTAGGGCCACGACCCCGAAGCTGAACATGTCGGACTCTCTGCTTGCCCTCCCCTCATTTAAGTACTCTGGAGCTAAGTAGCCTAGAGTCCTGACAACTCCCGTCTTTTGGGTCCTCAATAGAGGGTCCACTCGCTTGGAGACACCAAAGTCGCCGAGCTTGGTGCTGAAGTCCGTGTCCAACAGAATATTAGCTGATTTGATGTCCCTGTGAAGCACACATTGTCCAGCGTCTTCATGGGGATAGTGAAGGGCCGAGGCCAATCCCAGGGCTATTTTGTACCTTGCTTCCCACTGAAGCATCCTCCCATTTGCCTAATAGATGCGTGTCGAGGCTGCCATTAGGCATGTACTCATATACAAGCAAAAACTTGCCTTGTTCATGACACCATCCAATGAACTTCACCAGGTTCCGATGCACTAAGCGGCTAATTATCTTCACTTCGTTGGTGAAGTTTTTCTCAGAGTTTTCGTACTGTGCAAATATTCTCTTGACAGCGACCACTTGGCCTTGATTACCCAAGGTTCCCTTATAAACGTGCCCTGACCCGCCTTGGCCCAGTCTACGATCACTTGCAAAGCGGTTCGTCGCAGCTCTCAGCTCTTGATAAGAGAACTTTCTGGGCATGCCTCCTTTTTCGATGTCCATGTTAATGGCCAAGCCAGCGAATACAAGTCTCCTGTCATCCCTATCGCTCTTTCTGAATCTCGTCTTCACGACCCACCAAGCGACTCCAATGAGAAGCACCAAAAGGAAGAATGAAACAACAATAACTGCAATGAGTAGAGTCTTTTTTGTTGTCTTCTCTTTTGTTTGTGTCCAAATTTGAGGTGAACTCCCATGAATTAATGATGTGCTGCTCGGTGTAATCACCGGTGGCTGCAGAAAACCCAATTGTGACAAACTCCGGGAGGATTTTTGTTAGATCGATTTGATAGGAAAGCGATATCTGCCCCGTGAAGACATGGTTCTGCTCGTATGTCCAAAACGCACTAAGATTCTTGGTGGTGGCATTGTAACTTATCCAAACATCTGCTGGTTCTCCACTGTGTGAGGTGGCATTCCAGGAGGAATACACTGCCGAGCCAATCGAGTCACTATTGATCCCGACATGCGGCACATCAGGGTCCCACTCTTTGTTCGGGAACGTGTCGAACTCAACCATCACTATCTGGTTATTATTTGCCGAGGCAGCAGTTGTGCTCGTGTTGAATAGTCCCAAAAATCCACCTGCCGAGTTGGGTGGGATGGGAAAACCAACGGGAGCAAGGAAGAAGGCAATGCCATCGCTGCACAAAGTCGAATTGAGGGCGTCGATGGTTAGAGAGAAGTTAGTAGTGAAATCCGTGGCTCTGCCAGTGGAGGAATCCCATAACTGCACCGGTTCAGCGAATGTGGCGTGGCCTACGCGAAACTGATAGTTGACGATGTTGAGGTGGATTGCTCCTGACGATGCCATCGCATCTCCTTCGTATATCATGTCAGTTCACCGGGACAGAAGTGGGTTTTGTCGAAGGAAATCGAAAGCACAGACTGCACTAAAAGATGCAGTACAATGAGGATGAAGAAGCCGTCACCCGAGCAAGGAAGATTAGAATTTGACGTTCTAGTTACGGACATGGGGTCTTTGGGTTGTGATATTCTGGGAAAAAACGTCAAGACAGGATACAGGCTTGGATTACTATGCAGACATTGTATCGCAGTTTGACTTCGTATTTAAAGTTTTACAAATACATATTCTATTTTTGGTCAGAAGCTTTACAAATATTTAAGGAGTTGACTTTGATATGGTCCATGAAGCAGCATATAGGTAATAGTGACAGATAATCTCAGTTGTGCATGTCAATGGGAAAGTTCATATCCTGCTGCCTTAAAAGGACAGTATTATATAAGCGAGTTTTCACTTCTAATCCGTAAGCAGTTTAATATGTAGAAATTGGCTCATAATCTGCCTATTGATTGTTTGCTGCGCTATCACAAAATTTTAAGTGCTTTTAATATATCTTGGAAGCGTATTCGAGCATTCTACCCGCGACAGAAGCCAAAGAGTAATATTTTCCCTGTGATGACTGTCACTTTGTTGTTTCCATAATGCCGATTAGAACTATTATGCAGCCCGAGATAAAAACTATAGACAAACTGCAATGCTGAAAAAGTCCTCCGGATAGACATTCCGGGGTGCTTAAACTTCAGACATGCGCGGTTACATAAGCATTTGATTCGGACAAGTGAATGAGACGTGCATGCCTGGGACCATGAATGCAACTTGCAATGACAACATGCAAGCGCAGAGTAAATCAGTTTTATAATCACCTTGATTATGTAATCCTGGCCCAAAAAGAAGAAAAGCAGAACAACAAATTGAAGTCACGTAGCGGATGATTTAAGTACTATTCACCCCCTTAAACAATTGCAGGGGAAGGAATATAGGCAGGGGATAAAAGGATATTCGTTCCTCTGTGGGAGAAGTTCAAGAGGAACTTTGCATCTAAGAGCGTGAGATGGTGACGAAAGATGGTAACGTCTGGCATTGACCTTATCAGCGAATCCTAGCAGCTCAGGACTTGTGAATTGCGCAATACCCCGTTCATGCCTAACAACTGTTTGTCTTATGAGAAGCAAAGACGAAAGGTCTATGATCAGTTTCCGGGGTTAAGAGAACTCCCATCGAGGGCCAAAAAACAGAGAGGGAGAGAGGCTGGGACCCCTGAAAAAAGAAGTTGACCATATGCTAAATATGTCATGAATTACAGATACACGTGAGACGGAGGAACTGCCGCATCGATGGAGATAAACCGAGCGATCAAAGAGTATCGGATGCCAGTTAATATTGAAAACGCAATTTGATAATATAGTCTAAAGGGGCAAAAGAGCCCCTCGGGTTGAGGCATTTGGTCGGGACATTACCGGTATCACCTGCTCAGTCAGAACGGTTCTTGGTGTTCCATCGATTTCGGGTCTAGATCTCTTTGCTCGTGCACTCGGTTAACGAAAAGAAGAGAGAAAATGGTCTAGCAGGGCCAAAAACAAAAAATGAAGCCATGGTGCAAAAAATATGGAGAGAACAACACGGACAAGAAGCCTCATCATTGACCCCAAAGCACAGTGATGACGATGATGTCAATGTGCCACAACAGAGCACAAGACAAAGACCGAGATCGCCGGCCATGGCAGCCGGATCGGCGCCGTGGCCGCCTCGTCCTGCACGCCGGCACGCACCAGCAGTACCGTTGCTCCACCTGAGTGCCCATCGAGCCGGCGAATCCCCACCGTCCACGTCACCTACCAGCTACCCTCCACCATTGGATATGCTCCCCCCATCTCTCACCCTCCACTTCATTTCGGATCTTACCGCCACCGGTATATTCCCTCCCGCCGGGTCCTATGCCTCATCCCCTTATGTACAAATAAGAAAAATAACGTTGAGTCCGTCAATGCAAAATTGACCCACCAAGGTGACATGATGACATTATAAGATATAATGTGGTCATTCGTAATCTTCTATGCGGCTTTGCACGTCCATAACATATGTCGATCTTAGTAGCTTCGGGGTCAAAAATGACTGGTGCAAGCCGCTCGATACTTTGTAATCGTTTTCAGCGTAACATTTCATGATCAATGTGATTTCATGTGAAATTAGGGGATCTCTGTCTCGTGAACTAAAACTAACTCTCGTGGTCCAAGTTTAAGCTCAACCCAAAAGAGATAATATAGTTTTACCATTTATGGGTGAGCCTAGGCAATAAGTTAGGCTCGATTTGAAGGACCACTTCAGCCAAAATCCGTCCACTGATCACTTTAAATGCGCTATTAATAACGTTGTTCGCTCCTACCGCAATTCGCTCACGCCCCTATTGCTTTAAAACATGTCATGCTTAATTTGGATTGTGCAGGACTTATTTACCGATGCAACAATTCAGGGACGAGTGTTGTGGGATTGGGATTATAATCGGTAAAAAGAAGATGGATAAGGAGCATATGTCTTTTGTCCTTCTTCTAATGCAGTGGATAGTATTATATACTATAGGGTATGAACTAGTGGTAGCCTTTGCACAAGCGTCTTGGTAAAACTTATTGAAAAAGTGTGCAGTGGATCCTTTTTATATATTTATAGTGTACCAAAGGGACGGCAATAGATAAATCATGTCGGTCACTTGACAGAGTGCAGGTCTTTAATGTGGTAAGTGTTTATACTAGCAGGTGGTGCGGTAAATTGGAAGGTGTCCTCACAAGATGGTATTGTCTTGTCTTTGATCGAGGCAGAGTACATGGTATTAACCTTTATAGCGAACAGGGCAATGTGGCTAAGACGTTCACTCTGGCACTTTGAGTTGGGGCAGAAAATCGTTGCTATACATCGTGACAATCAACGTACAATATATATATGGCTTATAATCCAGTTTATCATGAGCAAATAAATCATATCGACATCAGAAAACCATTTCATCTAAGATGTTGTGGCGATGGGTGAGGTTGTTGCGAAGAATTCGTGAGGGTGAAAAATTTGAAAGGCATGATGACAAAGCCCGTTCGTCTGGCGAAGCTCAAGCCTTGCTATACCTCAATTGGTGTTAGAAAGTTGGCACGTTAACGTGCATTGTGACTTGACTGCAAACATGAAAAATTCTTAAATTATCTCTCGAGTTTGAGTCTGCTCGAAAAATCTTACTCGAATCGGAGGATGTAGATCGGTTTGTTAAATCAAACCCCTTATAAAAGGAAATAAACCTTAACACCACACTTATCCTAAGTGGATTAAAACAAATTTATCGTTCAATATCACGTCTTTAAGGTTTGTTCTTGTTAGTTGGTGATAACTATCCAAAATCCTTCGGTACGGTGGACTCCCTTTGTTTTTTACCGCGCAGTAAAAAATGCTTTCGATCAAGCCGCATAAAGACGAGAAAGAGAGGGACTTCATTTTGCCGTATTGAATCAAGAGGAGACGCTCAAAAGAAAGAAAATGTGACAACGACGTTTTATCGAAGTTGCCGAACAGGGGAGGCCCTTGTTCTGGAGCCGCGCGCGGGAGCATCGAACACGGTTTTTTTATATAAATTTGGGAAACACTCGAGCGTTTTGCTGTTGCTGTTGATTCTCCTTATGGCGTAATACCGACAATAGACCAAACCGCGCAAATCTTCGGTGTTTTTTTCTTTTATTGTTTCTTGTCTATTTGTATGGTGATTTCGCATTAATTTAATTATAAGATCCTATGGTTTCCGTATCATCCGGCCGTGGCTCGACTATGCCTCACCAAGGTATGGAGTGATGTGAGTGAAACAAAAGGACTAATTAAACATTCGACTCCTGCCAATGTTTTTGACGTGCTGATTCCTCAAGGGTCGGGTTTTAAGACTTGCAATGCAACTTATCTATGAATTTGTGAAGATGCTACTGGTCGATTTCCATCCATCACTGGACTTTTTCATTTGCTTGCAGCCTCCACCATCGACTACGCATCACCTTAACATAAGTGAAGCACCGTTAGCGAAAACCGTCTGTAGTTTGCCATTTCATCCCCAATCCACCGGCTGATTAGCCTTAATTTCAGCAAAGGCGTGTCCTAAGGGGTCATCTAGCTTGTAAAGATGAGTGAAAATATGTAGGAAAACAAAAATGAAAGCATTGAGATACTTGACATGAATCAAGAGGAGGGGAAAGAGACAGAAGTGCTTCCCAATGCTGCATTAAGATTCAAGCATTTTCTGCTGAACTACGCTGCAGGGTCCTGACTCCTTCCTCTTACATGCTTCTAACACTCGAATGAGTCGACGATGACCTTGAACCCCTGGGCAAGGGAAATGAATTAGGCGGTAGATAATCTTGATTGCACATGTCTTTTGGTAGCACCGGCAATGGAGCTTCGAACTTTAGGACCTTAATCACCTCTCCAACCTTGGGTCTCAACTTGTCGTTTAGGTTAGTGCACCACAAACCTACCACCAGCAGGCATTCCATCTCCTTTTCGCTGAAAACCATCTTCAGTCTCTCATCGGCCGCACTGACAATGTTTCCTTCATGATAAAGCTGCAAAACCCACTTTCTGAGCGGCACGTGATATTCCCCCTCTAGATAGGTCCTTCTCCCGCAGGCAATTTCCAGCGCTACGACTCCGAAGCTAAACATATCCGATTCTTTGCTCGCTCTTCCATGATAACATATTCCGGGGCCAAATAGCCATAAGTACCTACTACAGCTGTCATTTGATTATTTAACTGGGAGTCGAAGAGCTTAGCCACCCCAAAATCGCCTAGCTTGGTGTTGAAATCTATGTCCAACAGTACGTTAGCCGACTTGATGTCTCTGTGGATGACGCAGTGGCCCGCCTCCTCATGAAGGTAATGCATACCCAAGGCCAAGCCTAAGGCTATTCTGTATCTGGTATCCCACGGAAGAGTTCTGTTGCCAAAAAGATGGCAATCTAGGCTTCCATTAGGCATGTACTCGCAAACCAGTATGAATTCTGCTTGCTCGCGGCACCACCCAATCAGTTGCACCAAGTTCTGATGAATCAGCCGGCGTATGATCTTGACTTCATTGATGAAGAATCTCTCTGAGCGTTTGGAGTTCGCAGATATCCTCTTCACAGCGACGGGGCAGCCCAGGCCCTTCAAGAATCCTTTGTAAACATGGCCCGAACCTCCTTGACCTAGACTTTGGTCACTAGCAAAGCCATTCGTGGCCGTGACCAATTCATGGTAAGAAAATCTCCTGGGCAGATCTTCAATCTCAACACAGGACTCGGCACTCATGCCTTTCAACGCGGCCTTCCTGCTCTTCCGCCTCTTTAGGGCTACGTGGCCAAGCAGTCCTACTGTCAGTACAAAAGAGAAACAAACAACCAGAAGGACTATCAAAGATGCATTGAACTTTGTTTTCCGTGCTGGTTTCTTGTCGTTCCTGCTTTGCCCAGCGCCTGTGTCATTGTTGTCCAAGTTCGAAGAAAAATCCCATGAGTTAATCAGGTGACGCTCGTTTCCAAGAACGGTTGCAGCCGAGAATCCTAATTTTACTTTCTCAGGCAGCATGGTCTTGAGATCAACGGGGTAAGAAAGAATAAGACTGCCGTTATCCGCCGAGCTTTGTTCGTTTGTCCAGGACACGCTTAGATACCTCGTAGATGAATTGTAAGTTATACAGCAATTGCAAGGCTTCCGGTTCCCCGAGCGAGCATCCCAACTGGTGGAGACAACTGAGCTCATTTTGTTGATGTTTATCCCCATGTGCGAGTTTAGTCCCCGCGGATCGTATTGCCGGTTATTATAGGAGTCAAACTCGACTATGATGATCTGATTATCGGGTGAATTGAAAGTTGCCGAGTTGAGCAGTCCCAGGTACCCACCGCCTGAGTTCGAAGGGATCGGGTGATCCACAGGTGCCATGAAGAAGGCGAGGCCACCAGTGAGCTTTCCCTGATCGTGAGCGTCTATCGTGAATGAGAATCGGCATGTGAAATCCGCCACTTGGTTGGTGCTAGAGTCCCAGAGGTGAACGGGCTTCGAGTACATGACACGGCCAACCTGGAAGTTCTGCGTTTTGTCGAAATGGGTGAGGTCAGCATAGTTATTTATGGCCTTTGCTTCGCCTTCATACGCTACGTCGATGGTGGTGTTATTGAATCCCGGTATGTTGGAAGAAAAACACTCAGCAGGGGGGAAGAAACAAAAGGCAGAAAACAAAGGCTAGAATTGTGGAAATGTTCACTTGATTAGACTTAGTAGATTTGCTTATGCTGGACATTGTCCAAGCTTTAGCAGGCAATAGGGACGACGGTTTCGACATCTAATGATCGGCATTGTTATACACATTCACGCTGTTCGGGAATATAGAAAAGCCAAACAGATAAAGATGGACGCATCTTCGACATCGCCGCATGTTTCAATCCCTCCCATTGTATCTATTATTCACGGACCAATCATCGGAATAGTGTTCACTGCACACGAACTTGTAAAGCCCGCACGACACTCAAAAAGCCAAATCTAAAAAGGTTGGAAAGAGATTAGCATCAACAGTGCAAGTGCTGCTAAAACAATTCGGCCATCTGTAGCACCAGACAGAAGGAACAACACACTCTGTCATTTACGTCAGCTGTTTAGGATTTTTTGGACAATTTTGTTGGCCGGCCCGTATGGCTCGGCCGAGCGCCCTAGGATCACCATAGCGAGATATTAACGGTACGGTAAAAAGATGGATAGAATTTATGCACCTGATTTGGATTCCATCGACCTTGATGCGGAAATGACAATGAACCGGTGCCGTAGGTCTTCTCCCCTGTCGCCCCCGAATCCCCGGCGCTATGAGACCGCCTCAGCCAACTCACGAAAGCCTTAGGTGAGTTTGAGAGCGTTTGAGAGAGATTGGAGAGAGTTAGGCGCAGAGGAGGGACCTGCAGCTCTATTTATAGAGTTTCCAGCCAGGCCCTCTCATAACGGGCCGGGCCGAACTCGGCCCACACAAGCCGGGCCCATATCCGACTAATTAAGAAACTTTATATCCAAACTTATTAGACCAAACCCGCAAGCGGGTAATAACAATCTCAATTAATGTAACCCACATAAAGGAAAACGTTACATTCTCCCACTTGGGCTATATTAATTGAAATCGTACCTTATGTGCACCTTTATTTGGTCTATGGATAATTCTCAATAGTCAATCCGATCCCATAAAGTTTCAAACACCGAATCATGGCGGTAATTGCATGTAATCACGCAGAGCCTTCCATGGTCACAAGTGCCTTAGACTTTACTGATATGGATTCGATATGGTTGTGTGGCAAACGGATGACACCTCATAAAGAGTGATACCTCATGTGTCATCCCCTTTGTCAGTCCTCATTCTCTTTCCTTAAGTGTCACAAAAAACCCGATGTGTCACCAGAGAATATCTTTATGGTTCCAATGAACCTATATATGTCTTATCCTTATTGTTAACATTACTTTATGTGTAATAAGACATATCCTTAAGGCTAATAACTGAATGCCCATAGCCTTTACTCAAGGTTTACACAGTACCTTAAGATTTTCACCTTATATGTGTATTTAACACAACAAAAATGCATTCAGAAAAACTTTATTGAATGCAAATGAGTTGATACACATCCAAAATGTTACAAAGAGTAACAGAACACAGATATAAACTTTATTAGAGCACAAATTAAAAAACAGCTCCCACTAAACAACAGTATCCCATGATACTCCTAAGCCCATGCTAACGACATGTCGTTCAAAAATACAAGGGCGAAGGCCTTTAGTTAGTGGATCTGCTACCATATCATCTGTGGAAATGTGCTCTACTGTAATGTCACCATCCCTGACTTTTTCCTTTATGGTCAAGTACTTGACCTCCATATGCTTAGACCCCTTGAGACCTCTGTTGTTGTTAACAAACAACACTGCAGAGTTATTGTCACAATACAACTGTATGGGCCGATCCACAAAATCAAATACGGTCAACTCCCTAATGAGGTTCCGGAGCCAAATTGCCTGAGTAGCGGCCGAAAAGCATGCTACAAACTCCGCTTGCATGGTAGAGGATGTCATTGATTTCTGTTTCTCACTTTTCCATGATACTGCACCTCCTGCTAACTTAAAGATATAACCCGTTGTCGACTTCCTTTCATCCTGACAGCCAGCAAAGTCTGAATCCGAATACCCTACCAGCTGTAGGTTCTGAACATGTCTGTAGATCAGCATATAGTCTTTTGTCCTCTTCAGGTACCTCATCACCTTCTTGGCAGCAACCCAGTGATCATGTCCTGGATTTGACTGATATCTGCCTAGAAGTCCTGTTGCAAAAGCAATGTCTGGCCTAGTGCAAACTTGAGCATACATGATACTTCCAAGTGCACTAGCATAAGGTACATCCTTCATTTGGGTTTTCTCAACATCCGTATGAGAACACTGTGACAGACTCAGTTTATCACCCTTTATGACAGGAGCAATTCCTGGCTTGCAGTCCTGCATACTGAATCTTTCAAGAATACGATCAACATATGTTCTCTGAGACAAACTCAATACTCGGCGAGAACGATCCCTATGGATCTCAATGCCTAGGACAAAAGACACCTTATCAAGGTCCTTCATGTCAAAATCCTTTGACAACATTCGTTTTGTCTCGTGTAGTAATCCAATATCACTACTCGCAAGTAAGATGTCATCTACATAGAGTATGAGAAAAAAATAAATTTCCTCCCACTGACCTTGCTGTATATACACTGATCCAACTTGTTCTCAACAAAACCTAATGAAGTGACAACACTATGAAACTTCAAATACCATTGTCTAGAAGCTTGCTTAAGTCCATAAATAGATTTCTTCAATCTACACACAAGCTCACCTGAATCATCAGCTGCAAAACCTTCGGGTTGCACCATATAGACTTCCTCATCAAGGTCTCCATTTAGAAAGGCAGTCTTAACATCCATCTGGTGTAATTCCATATCAAAATGAGCTACCAATGCCATGATCACTCTAAAAGAATCCTTAGAAGATACTGGCGAAAAAGTCGCCTCATAATCTACTCCTTCTCTTTGAGTGAAACCCTTGGCTACCAGTCTGGCTTTGAATTTCTCAATCTTTCCTTTGGAGTCCCTTTTAGTCTTGTATACCCATTTGCAACCAATGGGCTTGTAACCTTTAGGCAATTCAACAAGCTCCCAAACACCATTATATTTCATAGACTGAATCTCGTCTTTCATTGCATCCACCCACATATCTGATTGAGGACAAGAAATTGCATCTGAATAAGTTACTGGATCAACCACACAGCCTATATCATAGTCATGCTCTCCCAGATAGACCATATAGTCCGGTGGTATAGCCGATCGTCTCTGCCTGATAGATCTCCTGAGTGGAGCTACTACTTCCTCATCTTGCACTTGAGGGGTTTGAAGTTCTTCATCATGAGTTGTTTCAATAATAGGATCCTGGACCACAACAGGCTCAGTCTGTGGTGTAGGGTGCTCCATAATTGTCTGTACAGGTAGAGAAATCGACACTGTAGTACCTACCATATTACTATCCTCAATGGTCTGTGAGCAACTACCCTTCTCGGCTACATCAAATTCTAGAAATTTCGCTGTCTGTGATTCGACAATTCTTGTACCTCCATGGGGACTGTAAAATCGATACCCCTTCGAATGATCTGGGTAAGATACGAAGTAACATCGAGTGGTTCTGGATTCTAACTTGCTCAATGTTGGATTATATAACCTTACTTCTGCAGGACACCCCCAAACTTTAAGATGATTTAGGCTAGGTTTACGTCCAGTCCATAATTCGAAAGGAGTCTTTGGAACAGCCTTGGTAGGAACACGGTTTAGAATGTAGAGAGCTGTCCTCAAGGCTTCACCCCACAGAAAATCAGGTAAGTTCGTCCTGCTAATCATACTCCTCATCATGTCCATGAGAGTGCGATTCCGTCTTTCGGCCACACCGTTTTGCTCAGGACTCCCGGGCATAGTAAATTGAGCCACTATTCCAGAATCTTCCAAGTATTTGGCAAATGGCCCTTTCAGCTGTCCAGCATTGCCATGCCTGCCATAATACTAACCACCTCGATCAGACCTGACAACCTTTATGACTTTTCCCAGCTGTTTCTCGACTTCAGTCCTAAAAAACTTGAACTTGTCAAGAGACTCAAACTTTTCCTTAATCAAGAACAGATAACCATATCGGGAATAGTCGTCTGTAAATGTGATGAAATAGAAACTTCTACACAATGTTGCCGTATAGGGTCCACTGATGTCAGTGTGAATGACTTCCAACAGGTCAGAACTACGGACTGCGGTTTTCTTCTTTATCTTGGTCATCTTACCCCTACAACAGTCTACGCAAGTATCTAGGTCACTTTCAAGAGTAGGCAGGATGTTTGTCTTTATCAGCCTTTCCACTCTTTCTTTAGAAATGTGACCAAGTCGTTTATGCCACAATGCATAAGACTGTTCCTTAGGTAGAGGTCTTTTGGAAACAACCCTTTCAACTGTACAAGCGACGTATATATCATTGGGAGATAAACACAATCTGTACAATCCATTCGATATGTTGCAGCACCCAACCTTATTTGAATTAAAGAACATAGAAACCATACTGTTCTTTATTTCAAAAGAGTAGCCACAAACATCCAAACTTGATACGGAAACTAAGTTCCGTCTGAAGGAAGGTACATAAAAGGTGTTTCTTAACATCATATTAAAACCAGAATCCAAAATCAATATGATGTCTCCCACGAACTCGACGTCGACTCTCTTGTTATTTCCTACAGTAAGCTTTGATTCATCCTGATTTGGCTTCCTTCTGTTTGTGAATCCCTGTATGGTATAAGCAACATGATTAGTTGCACCGCTATCTAGCCACCAGGAACTGGATGGAGCTTCTGATAGGTTGGATTCACAAACAAATGCCAAAGAATCAATACCTGACTGTTGACGCTTGGACAACCAAGTTTTATATCTATTGCAGTCTTTCTTCATATGACCCTTCCTCCTACAAAAGTAACAGTGAACACCATTCTTCTTCAAGGGTGCTTTCTCAGGACCCAAATAGTCCACATGACCGGTGCTTTCAGGAGTTCCTTTCTGAGTACGATTCTTGAACTTACTACTCTTCCTGCTACTGGAACTAGAGGCATAGAAAGCAATATTCCCTTTATCTTTCTTTAATTTCTCTTCCTCTGCCACTACCCTAACTATCAGGTCATTAACCGACCACTTTTCATCTTGGGAATTATAGTTAGTCTTTATAATTCCAAATTCAGCAGGAAGGGTGTTCAGGGCTTGATGCACAATGTAAGCATCAGAAAGGATAATATCATGAATCTTTAGTTTTGTCTGGAGGTCTACCATCCTAAGGACGTAATCCCTAACCCCACTTGAACCATCATACCTCATACTATTGAGTAACTGCATGTATGTCCCAGCCTCGGCATTAGATGAGACACGATTCCTTGCTTCTAGGGTTTCCATCATTTCTTTAGCAGTGCAGTCAGCTGGCAAACTACTCTTCAAGTGGTCCTTAATGGATCGCTTCATCAGTAACAAGCAAATCCTATTGCTCTTTTCCCAGGCTGCACTCAGTGCCTTTTCTATGTCCGTACTTTCAGCAGTGGCATCTGCTGGCTTATCCTCAGTAAGAGCAATATGAATATCTGCCAGCTCCATACCAAACAGAAAATCCTCTTTCCATTTTTTAAAGTTTGAACCAGTAAGAACCTCAATACTTATGGAGTTGCCGTTCAGGGAAAAGGTGACTGTTAAAAAAACAAGCAATGTCTATAATCAGCATCATGTGAGTACTTTTCTAAGAATTACACACATCATCATATAATCACCTTTGGGCAGAATACATGATATGCAATTGTATATCCTCTACATTACAACGGCCATGAGAATATATTCCAATCTTTTATGAATTCACCACCTTTGGGTGTATGAACCACTAGGATCAGTCATTTCTCACGCATGTTGTATATGCACCCCTCCATGAACCAATGCATAATCATCTCCTTTGGGAGTATAATAACACATTAGAACAGGAGAAATCCTAACAATACGAGACTGATATTTCTCAAACTCAATCAAGTGTGCCACTTTGGCGGTCACTACCAAATTGAATCATTGAAACTCTCTCATACTGAGGATATAAACTTTACGTCTCACATATACCATATAGATGTAATTCTAGACTGGAAGACATGGGCAATGTCTCTAAAATTACATACCATGCTAATTACATTGCTTTATACATTGATATATGTTGAACCTTATACATACTATCAATGAAACAAGATCTACACATCCTTATGGCATCATATACATGTAAGATTTAATATGTATCTCTTAAACCATAGAGAAATACAGGAAAATACGAAAATATACCCTAAAAATACGCGTATATAGGGTTCCGTATGTATTTTCACATCCTTAAAAGTATCAAACATGTAAAATACATATACCACAGTGTAGAGAATCTCAATACGAGCACGTCGGTACCTTGCACGCTCCAATCGGAGACTGGACGCGCCCTCACGCGCCTCCTGAAGGTGAGGCGCGTGAAGCCCACGCGCCGGCGCCTAAGCCGGCCAAAGGGCCGGTCCGACCGGTCTGACCGCCGACCGGTCCGACCGGTCTGACCGCCGACCGGTCCGACCGGTCTGACCGCCTTCCGGTCCGACCGGTTCGGTCAACGGGTCGGGTCAACGGGTCGGACTCCGGGTCGGGTCAACGGTCGGGTCGGACCCTAACCGGGTCGGGTCGGATCCTGAGTCGGGTCCGGAGTCGGGTCGGGTCGGCCGGATCGACCCGGCTCGCGGAAACCCTAGCGCGTGCGTTGCACGCGCCTGGGAACACCCGCGCGTGGGCGCGCGTGTGCCGCCGGGGCTCTCCGACGCCCCGGCGCGTGGCGGCGCGTGCGGCTGTTTCCGGCGGCCCCCGGTGGCCGGCGACCACTCATTTTTCTCGTCTCGCGACGATCTATCCATCTATGTGATTTATTCTACCTTTTAACGGATGAAAAAATCACAAACCCATACGAACAGTACCGGCCCGTTTCTCGACTATGGCGGCTCTGATACCACATGTTGGCCGGCCCGTATGGCTCGGCCGAGCGCCCTAGGATCACCATAGCGAGATATTAACGGTACGGTAAAAAGATGGATAGAATTTATGCACCTGATTTGGATTCCATCGACCTTGATGCGGAAATGACAATGAACCGGTGCCGTAGGTCTTCTCCCCTGTCGCCCCCGAATCCCCGGCGCTATGAGACCGCCTCAGCCAACTCACGAAAGCCTTAGGTGAGTTTGAGAGCGTTTGAGAGAGATTGGAGAGAGTTAGGCGCAGAGGAGGGACCTGCAGCTCTATTTATAGAGTTTCCAGCCAGGCCCTCTCATAACGGGCCGGGCCGAACTCGGCCCACACAAGCCGGGCCCATATCCGACTAATTAAGAAACTTTATATCCAAACTTATTAGACCAAACCCGCAAGCGGGTAATAACAATCTCAATTAATGTAACCCACATAAAGGAAAACGTTACAAATTTTCCAAGAGCTTTAGATAGTTTCACCTTCTGTAGAACTAAGGTTTAAATGCAACACCGCTTGTGCACACTCGAGCAATGTGGAGCCGAGTCTCGAATTTTTATGTCTGCTTATAATAGTTTGTTCATGTATTGTTTGAAACCCACGCTTGTCGTGTTATCCAATTGAATCCCTTCTTTTGATGCATGACTACGTACTGTCGTAGCCTGAAATTAGATATATCAGTGCTATGGTTGTCGGCCATGGATCACAAGCAAGGGGTAGGTGTGGCAGTCTGGCTCGTTCCAAGTGGTGCAAAAGAAGTAATCAAGTAGTTATACAAGGCAGTGATCATTTGAAATATATTATAGTTAACAATTACTTGAGAATGTCTTTCTCATGTGATATGCCATTTGAGATGTGACAAATTGTTCTTGATAAAAGTAATGTTGTCCTTGTTAATGTCAAGCAACATTGCCTCTCAAACTTCTATTCAATTAATTTGATCGATCCGTCCATTTGCCACCTTAAAAGCAAGTGAGGAGTTACATCTTGGTTGAACCCTCTTTCCTCAATGATCACTTTCCACCACTGTGGAATTAGCTTATGCCTAATCCATCTTGAACCATAGATCTAATTAAGGCTCGGGCACAATTTATTCACCATTCCACATAAGCCAAGCTCCCAAAAAGAAGCATTCAAAATTACCACGTAAGGTCGAGATCATTTGAGATAGTTAAGTAAATCACACATTAAATATATTAAGTCCATATCAGATAATCTACTTATGCCCTTAGCGATGATGAAATCCACTTTAGATAAGTAATCTCGTGCATTTATTTTGCTATCAACCACGTGAATTAAGTAAGGCACGAGCTAAAACTCAGGTGGATGCCTAATATGGATAGTGGTGTAGGGAATCAAACTTGTATCATACACTTAAATTACGGACATTAATCGGTTCTTTAACCATTAAATCAATTTGAGGGGGATAATATAGAATTTTACGTATCTAAATAGTCACTTTTCGATACAAACTTTTACTGTATACTTGAATAAGTTCTGTATTGTTTACTCATGGCTCGAACAATTCGAAGGGCCTGCCTATGCTTAGCCAAAAATTGAGCAAGCTTAATTTAAAGTTTTTTACACCAGTACGAACCTAGAAATTTTTTTGATGTGTCCCTTATAATTACATTAAAGCATTGTACTTTTAAAAATAAAATTTATAAACATTTACTTGATCATAAGTTGCAATTATTTACGTGGGTGATGCTATTTGCAGATTTATATATAGTTAGGTTGCCTTTATTTATATTTACAGAATAATCTTCTATTTTTATGTCAGCATTTATCTTTAAAAAAGAAAGTACGCACGTGGCCACATGATTGGGCCGGGAAGGCCCATGCTTTCTATTGGGTGACTCATCTCACTTAACTGGACGCAAATTTATAGGGCTTGGTGGATTCGGGCGAGGCCCATAAAAGTTTGGCCCACGTGGGCCCTACCTGAGCCCATGAGGCCCGGTCAATCAGCAAATCTCCAATATAAGTTACTAACTATAGTTGATTAAAGTTATATTTTCATATGAAAAGTTACTAATTAGGTGAAAAGGATCTTTGTTACAAACATATCAAAATTCATTGTTTATGAAAATTTACTGAATGGCGTGCAGAGATTTTGAATTTCAAATGCATTTTCGAATTTCTTAAAACCTTTTCATATCGACGAGTATCGACATGTGAAATTTATTATAATGATTTTATGATTTTTCAAAACTTAAACGATGCATTTTCTTTTTAAAACCCACTATTACTCTTCACCACTCCCGTAACTATAATAATGACATTGGTACTCTAATGGGGAAAAAATTGAGAAAGACATCGCTATTTGTGATAGCACGTTTATTCTATTATTGGTATCTTTATTTGAGATTAGAAAAGTTCCGAATAAAGCTCATAGACCAAATTTAATAGAACACTTCAAATTCAATCCAGTTCGAGCCGAATTTTTTTATCAAAGCTGGACCCGAGCATTTGGATTATCGATAGGTTCGAGACATAATTCGCAATAAAGCTGGAACATCTTCATATCACATCGAGGCATTACGAAGTTACCTCTTTTGTAGTATTCGGCGTGATTACGGATTAATAACTTACTAATTTCGCACGGTTTCCCACCGAAACCAGAAAGAGAAATTAAAAGAATTTCACAGTCGGAAGAACCACAAAATAAATGAAATTTGGCCTAAATTTTCAAAGAATTTGCGGTTTTTATCTAGGCACATCAGTTCGGATATTAAAATCCTTTTACACGCTTCTCCGTCATTTCTTTTTCGCCGCGAAACTCCTTTGCCTCTCTCTTCCTCCGCCGCGACCGCCTTCGCCGCCGGCCGGAGGCGAAGGAAGCGGCCACTATTTAATCGGTCCCTGTCCGGATCCGACCACCGCGAAACCCTAATTGTCTTCGCAGGAAGAGAGAGAGAGAGGGAGGACCGAGTGCCTGCTTGAGGCGCTTCCCTTCGGCCCCCGAGCTTGATTTCCCCGATGAGAAGGTAGGGATGGGTCGACCCGAGCCGTGCGTGCTGTTCGCCCAGACGTTCGCCCACCCCCATCTCGACGAGTACGTCGACGAGGTGAGTTCGTGCGCTTCGCGTCGGAGCTCCGTCCTCCCGCGGCGCGAGCAACTGAATTCGAACTGTCGGCCGAATTGTTTCAGTGGAGCTAAGCTGAGTTCTGCGTTGCACGCGGCGTGACGCTGTCCGTTCTTTGAATTCGCAGGTAGTCTTTGCTGAGCCCGTCGTTGTCGCTGCTTGCGAGTTCCTGGAGCTGAGCGCGTCTTCGACATGTCAATCGGTGTCGCTTGTCGGGTAATGTTGCGCTACTTCGATCGTTGTTCTTTCCTTTCTTCTTTTTTTTTTTTTTTTTTTTGGGGGGGGGGTCCCTTGTTGAGACTGTTTTGGTGGGAAATTCGTTGTTCTATTGGAAAAATTTGATGCAATGAAAGGGAGAAAGACTGTCCTGAACCATGGGAAGTGCATTAAAGAAGTAGTGAGAGTGACGGGCATGGACAGATATCTGGCTTTTCCAGTAGATATGTGAAATTATAAATCTCAGCTTGGGAAGTGGATCTCTTTGCCCTCTCATGATCTGCTAATCCTTACATCTGCTTCTGGAATGAACTCTTGCCTTAGTGCTTGGCAGTGTAAGCTTCCAAAATGACATCTTGAGCATGATGTTGCTGTTCCTTTCCATTCAGCCCGATAGATAAACCAATACTAACCAAGTGGAGATATCTAGTAGCCTGAAATGCATAAGGCCATTGACAATGACCTTAATATTAAGTACAACAATGGACTGCAAAAAGCAATGATATTGAGTTGCGATATGGATTTTCATGTATATGAAGTAGCTGTTGACAAGGTCATATGGGAAAGGCTAAGCCTCTCTGGAGAACATGTTTGACATTTAAGTTATGTTTTCTTTGTTGGTTTCTGTCAGATAAGTTACTGTGCACCCATACGGTCTACTTACAAGTTTATCATGGCCTTACATATGCAGTTTCCCTCCACCTGTTTGCTGAAGCTTTTGCTCTGGGTTTTCTAATACGGTTTTGGAGCTAAATTTTCTTTCTGATGTAGTGTCGCAGCCAAGTTCAAATTTTTCATGTTTTGTATAAAATTTCATTTTTTGTGTGATGTCTTGTTCATCTTCTACGTGTTCTCGAAGTAATTTTTTGTTCAATTTGCTAGCCAGAGGGGTGTTAAATTATCCAACCTCTCTTACTTCCTGGGTTTATCATGACTTATATCATATCTCAATTAATATATCTACAACACTTAATGAGATTAAGCATGTTTGGTAAAACTAACCAGTTTTGATATAAATGATTGAATTCAGTAAAGATTTTCACTGATTGTGACAAGTGAGAAAGCGGTTACTTAATTTTTTCAATGAAAAAATTGATTGAAATTACAATGTTACCAATTTCTTTGCTAAAACTTACCAATTATAGCCATTAGTACATAATTGGTGGGAACCAAATGACATTCAGAATTTTCAGCTTTTAAAAAAAAAAGACTTCCCATTTTCATTTTCAATGATTATATTGTGAAAACTTAAAATTAAGTGCTTAGATATTGCGGTTTACTCTTCAGCTTTATCAGCAAGGTGGTAGTCTCTCTATGTGTAATATTTTAAGCTTTTGGGTCAGACTTTTCAGCAATATTGTTGCCCATTATTCTAATGAACCTGATACTAGTGACACTTCTCCTTGCAGGGCTACTTCACCTCCTTCATTTGCTTTGGAAGTTTTTGTTCAATGTAATGGGGAGACAAGATTTAGGCGCCTTTGTCAGCCCTTTCTGTATTCTCATTCTTCATCAAATGTGCTGGAAGTTGAGGTAAATACAACTTAAAAGGCCTTTATCCTCATGTTGCAGTAGTTGCACCGGTCAGCATTCTTATACTTTTTACATTTAATTGTTTTATGGTTTTGATTTTGTGAGTTTTGGTTTAGTTGAGAGCTATATGTCAAACTTCAGTTTGAATTGTCAAAGGTAACTTTGAGAAGTTCCTTTTCGCACTACCCCATCATAAGGCGGTTGATGATCAAATGGATATGTTTTTAGGGCGGTAAAACAAGGAGTGTGTTTTTCTGGTTTTTACAAGGTTTTTTTTTTTTTTTGGGGGGGGGGGGGGAGTGAAGTCTACGTGAGGTTGAACTCTCTCTTGGTAAGTGGAAATTTGGAAAACAAATTAGCCATGAGGCTAATGTGTGCAAGGCAAGTATATAATAGGTGACATGTCTGTTGTTCTCTCATTATCCTCGACAAATAGGGTGGATGATGCTTATCAAGATATTGTATTTACCACATCTCAAGATCAGGGTGTGCCTAAATCACTGTTAGAAGCTTTCAACATTTCATTCACAGAAGTTAATTTGAATGCCATCTGCTTACTCCACAAGTTTAAATTGTCAAATGATGGCGAATATGTATATCGTATACTATAACTAATACTCCTTTTCATTCCAAGGCTATAGGACTTCCTAATTATTGGAATCATTAGACATGAGGGCAGTTAATGTCCTTAGCCTCCGTCCTGCTTGTGTTCTATGGCTTCTTTGATTTCCCATCTTTTGTAGAATGGATCGCAGATATTGCATACGTTCAATCCTCATTACTTCCTTATCTCAAATTTTTACCAAAGTGTTATTTGAACTTCTGCCCTACTAAAATTATACATCATATAGGCCACCTCTATCGAAACAGTCTGAAACCCTTAGATTCCAAAGTTTCTTCCCAAAGTTCAGGTTTACCCAACTTGGGTTTCATCTACTAGCATTATGTCAAGTGCAAAAAGCATACACCAAGGGACATCATCTTGAATATGTCTTGTTAGCTCATCCATAATCAAGGCAAAAACATAAGGACTTAGAGCAGAGCCTTGGTGTAACCCCATAGTAACGGTGAATTTTTTTTCCCCTTCCATTGTCCTAACAGAGGTGGTGGCTCCATCATACATGTACCTTTCTTCACCAGTTCCATTCAAATCCTTTGACAAGGCCTATAAATCTATTGCATACTTCTATGAATTTTCTTTTAGAAGGATTTTTTTTTTCGCTTTTTAATCACCATGCCTTGAAAGCAATTTGTCCCAACAATGTCCTCTCTCAAAGCCTATTGCAATTCCTTTTTTTTGTTCTCGTGTGTCTTTGCTACTATCTTTTACTTTGGAAGCTCAGTTATAATGTCATCTGGGGAAAACAGTCGGTAGCTATACATATATTTAACAATCTGTTCTTTTGCAGGCTGTTGTAACTAATCATCTTGTTGTGAGAGGCAGCTATCGCAGTCTAAGCTTAGTCATATATGGGAACACAGCAGAGGATCTGGGACAGTTCAACATAGAATTTGATGATAGCTCCTTGACAAATATCACTAATTCAGTGGAGGGAGAGCTTGAGGATTTACCTATGCCTTTACGCACTACTAACTTTATGAGCAAGGAATTCACCTGCTCTCTCAATGCGTTGCCTCTACCTGTTAGTGTGTTAGACATGTCTCTTGGGGTCAAGCAGCTTCTACAATCAATGTTGAGGATTCTGGAGCTACGGCCACATGGTGATGCAGTACAAAAAGCTCTAAGTACTATTGTGTCAGCTGTCTCTACTTATACCACTCATGACCTATCTGGTGCTGGGATCAGTGAGAAATGTCTTAAATCAGGCAGATTAAAAAATGATAAGAAATTGGAACTTGCTACTAACGAGGCCGCAGGGGAGCTTCTTGAGCTCTACAAAGTTCTTCAACAAGAGCCAGCGCAGTTTTCAGCCAAACCATCTGCAGAAACCAATTTCCTTGATACGAATGTTGATTCGGTTAATTTCAAGCATTTGGTCGACATGTTTGGAAAGTACTTTCATTTTGAGAGTGACTCCTTATTTGTTGGACATCCCGTGCTCTCAAAGGTGACCGCTCTAATGAATTTAGTTTTTATTCATAGATGACTTTCTACCCTTCACTTATCATTTCGTCATCAGAAATGTTTATCCTTTGGGAAGATAGACGAGTGGAACAATCAACCTAAAGGAGTAGTGCTAATTTGGTGCTCTTGCTTTGATCTTCTTGATTTTCAGAGAAATAATTCCATTTTGTGGTTGAGTATGGCTCTTTTATTCTGCTCTGCCAAAGAAAGTTGCTTCCACTTTGTCAGTGGCGGGGGCATGGAGCAACTGGTCAAAGTTTTCTGCAATGACCCACAACATTCAACAACAGTGGTGCTCCTATTTCTGGGAGTTGCAGAGCAGGCAACACGATACTCGGTTGGCTGTGAAGGTTTCTTGGGTTGGTGGCCTCGTGAAGAAGTTACCATTCCGTCTGGTGCTAGTGAAAATTATACTCAGTTGCTGAAACTGTTATTGCAAGAACCACGCCATGATGTTGCTTCCCTGGCAACTTACATTCTTCGTCGCCTAAGATTTTATGAAGTTGCAGCGAAATATGAGGTGTGATTTTGTTTTTCTTATGGCTGTGTTTGACATTGCATGGATGATTTGCTAATGGCTTGAGTTGGCAGTGTGCAGTGCTCTCTGTGTTAAGAGGTCTTTCTACCATTGATAGGGTCACAGAAGCTTCTTTGCATGAGCTCATGAGTGCTAAGTCTCAACTCAAAAGCCTCTTGGTGAGTTGTAACTTTTAGTGTGTATTTTTGGTACCAAGGTCGTTGGTCTCTTTTGGGGGTTGGCTAGACCTTTTTGGGTTATTAATTCTTTCCTTGAGTTCATATGGGTTTGCACTTTGTTTGCTGGGTTTACACTATTGAGAATTGCTAATGCAGAAGCTGATAAATTTGCATGGTCAAATAGAAGATCCTTATCCTGTTGCACAAGCAAGTAGATCCCTGATTCTTGGTCAAGGTGAAGGATGCCTGTCCTACAAGACGACCAGTGGCTCAATTACTTCAAACTGTTGCCTTTCTATTTGGGATATTGACCCAGATCTGCTGGGAATTCTCAAGGTATCTTGCTCTTTTTTGTTTGGCTTTCTCATCCTTTAGTAAATTAGGGACAAGTTACGTGTGTGTTTGAGAGAGAGAGGGAGAGAAGGAGAGAAGAGAGAGGAGGGGGAGGTAGGGGGGGGATCCCTCTGCTGCTATTCATTTCTCATGGAAAAAATGAATAATTTGTTTTGACAGAACTGCTACTTCCTTCAACGCTTGCAATCAGCAAGTCCTTTTTTATATACCTTCAGAGTTGAGACCATTCAATTCTACGTGACTAGAATCGGCTCCATACACAAGAACTGTTGTGTTTTTTGTTTGATTTTTCATGAGCGTGCGGGTCAGGTTGGAGCGAGTTTAGGGCATTGGATGATTTCAGGGATACACTTCTGCATGACCGCCAATTTACTTAGCCAAAAAGAGGTCTGACATAGGTTTAGCTGCAGTGCATAAGTTACTAGAGGCTGTCCCCTTTCTGAATAAAAGCTAAAGAGATCCAACACTTCTGCTAAAAAATATGCATCAGCGGACTTGAAAATTTTGACTCTGTTGTGGGATGGATTGCTCCTGTATATATTTTTTTTAAATTAATAAAATCTATGCACAATTCAATACTTTAAGTTAGTTCATGGATGCAATTATTTCACATATTCTGTGAGCAGGAGAGAGGAATTCTTCCTCTATCAGCTGCTTTGTTGTCATCATCAATACTGCACTTGGAAGTAGGACATGCAATGTTCTTACATGTAGAGATTGTTTCATCAATTGGTGCCATAATATTTTCACTGCTCCTCTGCCGCTCAGGTATTGTTAACAATACATTACTCAATTTCTTCCCTTACAAATTAAGGGATTCTTGTGATTTTACTTGTTTATCTCTGTGTCAGGCTTACTTTTCCTTGCACATCAACCTGAAATTTCGTCTACAATAGTCCATTGCCTGAAAGGTGGCGATTCTACCAGAAAAGACGAGTGCCTTCCACTTCGTTATGCATCCATCTTATTATCCAAAGGTTTCTTCTGTGGGTCAGAAGAAGTAGGCGTGATACTTGAGATGCATTTGAGAGTGGTCGGTTTACTTTCTTTTTAGAATATTATGCTGATTCCAGCATTTTGTTTTCATGTTCTACATTTGGTGGCAATGAGTTTACATTCTCTCTTTATAGGTTAACGCGATCGATCGTTTGCTTACATGCACTCCTCATTCTGAAGAATTCTTATGGGTCTTGTGGGAACTTTGTGGGCTTTCTAGGTGGATTTGGCTTTACCTTTTTGGTGCTCTGTAGATTGCTTTTAGTGCATTGGCAGCATTGACGAAGAATTGTTTCATGATGGCAGATCTGACTGTGGACATCAGGCTTTGTTGGTTCTTGGATTTTTTCCAGAGGTATGTCTCACTGTGCTTAAAACAGAATTGTTTTACTCAGGCATTAATGAGATGTACTTTTGCTAGTTGAGTAAAGACAATATGGTATGTAAGTTGCTAGAGTTGGACTTTCAATCTGGCAATTAGCTGTTATGCTGTTTTGACTTGTTTGGCCATTGACCTATCATTCTTTTTCATAGGCTATTGCAGCATTGATTGAAGCATTGCGCTCAGTCAAGGAGTTGGAGCCCACTGCAAAGAGTGGTGGTAGTGATATGCAATTATTAAGCCTTGGATATTTTAGCAAAGACTAGTGGTTTTCTGTGAATAAGGAACTAACTCGAATAATTCTATCTTTTCAGGAGCTTCACCCCTGGATGTTGCGATTTTTCATTCGGCAGCAGAGATTTTTGAAATCATTGTTACCGATTCCACAGCATCTTCTCTGGGCTCTTGGATTGAATGTGCAGTCGAACTTCATAGAGCTTTACATTCCTCATCCCCAGGGTCAAATAGAAAAGACGCTCCCACACGACTTTTGGAATGGATAGATGCTGGTGTAGTTTATCACAAAAACGGGGCTGTTGGTCTTCTCCGGTATGCTGCTGTGTTAGTATCTGGAGGAGATGCACACTTAACTTCGACTAGTATTCTAGTGTCAGATCTCATGGGTGTTGAACATGCTGTTGGAGATCCTTCTGGTGGTTCTGACATAAATGTAATGGAGAATCTTGGGAAAATAATCTCTGAGAAAACATTTGACGGAGTTGCACTTCGTGATTCTTCTGTAGCTCAGCTTACAACAGCATTTCGGATTTTAGCTTTCATTTCCGAGAACTCTGTATGTGTTTTCCATCTTGAAATGTATGTAATTTACAATAATTTTTTACTGGCTTACTTTAGACTTCTTGGTGTAGACTGTTGCTGCAACGCTATATGATGAAGGTGCCGTTACAGTTATCTACACTGTTTTAATTAACTGTAGATTTATGCTTGAGAGGTCCTCAAACAGTTACGGTGAGTTTTTCCTTGTCTTAGCGGAATGCCTTCTTTTGATGGTACTTAAATTATCACACGTTCTATTGTGGTTTTTGAATAATGAACTAATACATTATTATCTTCTTGGACATGATCTGGCTACGTTGAGTTTTTAAATTTTAAATTTTTGGTTTTGATCTCTCTTCTTAAAAGGTATTATAGACAATACCTGATGTGGAGCTTTTGTATTGGGCCATTTGATTGCTTTGCTTTTACTGGATGCTTAGTTTGTGGGACCTTTGTATTGTTCTTGCTGTTTGCTTTCCTCTGCACAATCACTATTATACTCTTGGTCTTTCTATCTTCATCGGATTGACCTGTAGTCGTGACTTGTGCCTAGTGGTTTTGGATTTAAGAAGGATTATCAAAGTTATATTTAGGGGTCTAGCATGCGATAGTTTCTTCTTTGGCATTTTAAATTGTTGAGCTTATATGAACTGTGCTTGAACTTTTGAATGAAGGAGCTGTACTGCTATTATTGCCATAAATATCAATCTATCTTTCTTCCTGTAATTCTTAGGTCAAGTTTGATATTTATATGTGGATGCACATCTGGTGTGATCCTTTTTATACCTGTACAAGGTGTCAGTCCTGAATTTTTCTGATTGCAACTCTTCTGAATATTTTCTCAATCTCATCAGAGAGAGATTCAAATTCCAGTGTTTGGCTTGGACGTTTTTATTGCATTTCTTCCCTTATCAGAATTCTTGCAGACTTACAGTTTCTGCTTCTCAGGGTAAAAATTCAGATTTTATTGACTGATTGCTCAGCTTTTAACTTTTTTTTCTATTAATTCTTAATAATGCATGTGTCTGCAATGTGGAGTTTGTTGCATGGCCTGTTTCGCTTGTCTTCATGGTGCAACACTTGGATGTATATCATTAGTTGTTTTGAGAGATCTGCCGCAAAAACCTCTTCCCCCGGAGTTTGGACTTCTGTATTTAGTGATTTTCTTCCTGCAGTCCTTTTGAACACTTTTCTTTGGACAGATTACCTTGTTGATGATGGAACTGAATGCAACTCCACATCGGATTTGCTTTTGGAACGGAATCGGGAGCAGAGCCTAATTGATGTGTTGATTCCTTCCTTGGTACTGCTGATCAACCTTTTGAAGAAACTACAGGTTGGTCAAATCTGAATTACCGGTGCATTAGCTTAATGTCATTTCTGCAAAATCCTTCATGGGCATCATAAGGAAGTCTTTTATTGAATGTCTCAACTCACTGGCATCAAAATGATAAAGTAGCCTATGTCAATGTCAATGTCAATGCCAAATCCAATTTATAGTCTTCTCTGGTTTTCTTTTCATCCTTCTATTATAAGGTGGGCTAGAAGGTTTCTAATTTATGATGCACACTGCTATGATGCATCAAGATATAGGGGGAAATTGTTGGAAAACTTCCAGGTCATTTGAAATTAAATCTATGGAAGACATTCAGCCTCAACCCCTCTTCCTGATAACCACACACACACACACACACACAGAACCCACCTAGGGGGCAAAATTTTGGTTGGCATTGTTGTTGGTACTTCTAGTTTGGATTTTGGAGTATTTGATATTTGATTTTGATGATGTGCATAAGTTTACCTGTGTTAAATTTTATTTTGTCCTATTATGATCTGGAAAGCTTCAAGTGTTAGTCTTTGGATGTGAATATTCAAACAAGTGAAGTTCAGGTCGTTTAGCACATCGGCATGATGAAAATGGTGCACATGCAGCATGAAAGAAATCTCATTTATTTATCACTGGAAAATTCATTATAGTTTGAGAGAAAACCAACTAAGCGGGCCCAGTTTGAATCCGTATACATCTAGGACTATCATTTTTTTTATTGAGCAAACAAAGGAAATGTTTCATCAGATCGGTATTTCTTCACATTTTACTTCCCTTCATCCTTCCAATCTTAGCATAAGTATGTAGTCTCATCTTGTATAGAATGCAACAATATTTCTTTTTGATGGGCTAATACGCGACAATTTTTTTAGAACTCAAACATTCTGCTTTCATACAGGAAGCAAATGAGCAGCACAGAAATACAAAACTAATGAATGCTCTTCTGAGATTGCATCGAGAATTGAGGTGACATTCAGATAAAAAATGGTTTTGTCTTCTGCAACTGCCAACATGCTTATATACTTGTTATTGTTCTTTTACAGCCCCAGACTAGCTGCATGTGCAGCAGATCTATCTTCTCCATACCCTGATTCTGCTCTTGGTTATGAAGCCGTCTGCCATCTCATTGTGTCTTCTCTTGCTTATTGGCCAGTGTTTGGATGGGCTCCCCGCCTGTTCCACTCTCTCCTTGCAAGTGTTCAAGCAACTTCAGTTCTGGCCTTGGGTCCAAAGGAGACCTGCAGTTTTATGTGTCTTCTGGTATGTAATTAAAAGTCTGACACCTGAAGTGGGCATGCTTTATGTAGTACTCTAATATTATGGACGCTTGTGGTTGGATGAATTGTGCTTTGTTCACTATATATATATATATATATATATATATATATATATATATATATATCTGTATATGTATGGTATATGATTTAGATATTTTAAGCTGCATTTCCTCTGAACTTTGTTGTTTTGACTATTTTTGTCTTGAATCCATTATGTGTGGCTAGAATGATTTGTTTCCTGAAGAAGGCATCTGGCTTTGGAAGAAAGGAATGCCTGTGTTGAGTTCCCTCAGGAAGTTGGCTATCGGTACAATATTGGGACCTCAAAAAGAGAAAGAGGTGAACTGGTATCTGGAACCTGAATTTCGTGAGAAGATTCTGAGCCAATTAACCCCGCAGCTTGACATGATTGCACAGATGATCAAACATTATGCAGTCTCTGTATGTTACTCACTTGTTGTATTCATTAGATTTCCTAGTAATTGAAAAAGATTGTTATTCTTGTTATATTTGGAGCATTAAAATTGTTGTTAGATGAATGTTCCATTAGATGTTGTAATTCATCTCATTACATTGCTCTTGACAGGCACTGGTCGTAATTCAAGACATGCTTAGAATTTTCATAATTCGAATTGCTTGCCAGAAAGTTGAAAGCGCCTCCATACTCCTCAAGCCCATCTTCAGTTGGGTCCTTGATCATATCTCTTTAATTTCTTCGTTGGATATTGATACTTACAAGGTGACCATATTCTTCCACCTTTATTGGTTCTCTTGTAAAGTTGACTTAGAATGACATGCTATGCCTTTTTCAGGTTTACAGATATCTCGATTTTCTTGCTTCTTTATTGGAGCATCCACGAGCTAAGGTCCCCATCTGATCCTTTCATTCGTCTATCTTTGTCCAGAAGATGCCTGCAGAAAGGCTCATTGTATCTTTTATTTCTTCAGGCCATATTACTCAAGGCGGGGATGATCCAGATTCTGAAAAAAGTTCTCGAATGGTGTTTGGATGCCGTTGATTCAGACAAGATTTTGGAGAGTAGAAATATGGCGGATAATGGATTTACGCTGCTTAGTTGGTGCCTTCCTGTGTTTAAGTCCTTGTCACTGTTGTGTGGTTCTGTGGCAACTTCACAATGTGCTGGGTTGCCTGATTCGTGAGTAGATTTTATCATCTGAATTAGTTATGTTTGTTATTTTTTCAAATCTTGTAGCTAACATCATGTTTCCAATTAGGAAAAATACGGAATGCGTTAGCACTGGAGATTGTGCTTCAATTTTACCTTATCTTCTTAAGTTTTTTCAGGTAACTTCTTCTCTCGTATTAGATTATTGGTTATCCTTAATGCCATGCAAAATCTGTGTTATCTTTCTTTTCACGGTTTGTGTGAACAAATCTGTATGCAACGAGGATAATGTCATGCTATAATAATTTTTACTTGTAGTACATGAATCTTCTTAGTTGTTGCTAATGGAAAATCATGATGTTCTCCAGGTCCTGCCTGTTGGAAAAGAGTTGCTTGCTTGTGTTAGATCTTTCAAAGAAATCAGTTCTTGCAAAGAAGGTCGTGATTCTTTGAAGGCTGCCTTTGGTTCCTTTAGTAGTTCTTTGGTACATGAGCGAGACAAAGGACATGAAACTAACCAAATTTATAACGGTAGTGAATCTGGATGGAGCAAACGTGCTCCTTTATTGTGTTGCTGGAAGAAGATGTGGAATTCTTCTGAAGCTAGTGATGATTCATTGTCTTTCGCTGCTCAAGGCCTTGATCTATTGTCTTCAGGGTGTTTGTCATTCTGCGTGGATGGAACCAGGTTAGCTTCTTCAGAGATTGTTGGGCCCTTTAATTGGATTGATTTGCTGTACTTATATTGACCAATGTTGAGGTGCATTAGTAATTTGTGGACAAGTATGTGGAATTATTATTGAAGCATGGAGAATTAAGTGAAATTCATGATCCTAATTACAGTCTTAGTTTGTGGTTAGTTGATTAGGAAGGGCAGAATGCAGAAGGCAGACATTCCCTGATTGATCTTTGAGCATTTATTGATGGTATTCATGGCTGTCTAGTCTGTCCTTGTAATTCTTGCATATTGAGATGAGAAATTACATGTCCTTAGAAGTATGGTCAATATCATATGACTATAACAAGTTGTCATTTTTATTGCTTTTCTGTTAATACCTCAATGCCCTCTACGCGAACTTTATGAGTGTGATATGAACTGTTAAGCTACTTCCGAGTCAACTTAATCAAATTATTTGCACTGCTACTGGTGCCTTTTGTACTCCTAAAGAGACACTGCTTAAGTGACACATCACTGGCTTCCGCTGTTTTTTGGAGCTATTTTCAGTTACTAATACTCGATCACCCATTTGAGCTTTCAAATAATCGGTCGCTCATTCTGCCTTAGACTGTGTTGCATTTCTTGGGTAAAATAACGCTCTTCAGATAATGTAATTGTTGTTATAATCATGATATAATAGGACGAGAAAGAGGACATATGTCTTTGTTGCTATTCATCAGCAATAAGCTAACTTTTCCTTGGTTATTGATCAGATTGAACTTGAAGGGGGTTGGTCTGGTGAAATTGCTTTTTGGGCTTTCAGATGATTTGAATGAGACAGGCAGTTTTATCAAGGAAAACCTGAATTATGTTAAAGGTTTAAATGCTCTGTTGAGTTCAAAGGGCGAATACAATGACCATGAAACTGGTCCTTTTCAGGTATAAGATATATAAGTTGCCTATTTTTCTGCAATTTCTCTTCATGGCATTGCTAACATATTACACTGAACAGATCCCAGACTCTGTAAAATCATTGCTTCTGTTATTGGTGAATCCTATCGGTGCCATTGATGTGGTTGATATAGTTTTTGGTGAGGCTGTCTTGTCGTCCAATGATGATCTGGTTTCTACAGAGTTGCAGTCTGCTGTAGATGGCTGTCTTGAAAGAACTGATGGGTTACTCCAGCTAGGTGGACTAGGAGATAAGTTCCTTTGGGAATGTCCGGAAACTTTGCCTGATAAGACAGCTCTTCCATTAAAAAGGAAAATGTCATCTCTAGAAGGTCAAGGTAGGCGTGCCAGAGGGGAGAATCCACCTTCTGATCTTGCAGCCTCTGGTGCATTTTCACGTGGTTCAGGTCAATCTGTAGCTCCCTCTGGTCCTACACGCAGAGATACATTCCGGCTGCGCAAACCAAATACCAGCAGGCCTCCATCTATGCACGTGGATGACTATGTCGCACGGGAGAGAAATGTTGATGGTGTTAGTGATGTCATTGCAGTTCCGCGTGTAGGATCAACGAGTGGAAGACCTCCTTCAATCCATGTAGATGAATTTATGGCTAGACAAAGGGAACGGCAGAGTTCTTCTGCCACAATAGTTGGTGAGGCAGTAACACAAGCGAAAAATGCAGCTCCCGCTAACGATGGAGAGAAAGAGGTCAAAAAACCTAAGCAGTTGAAGACAGATTTAGATGATGATTTACAGGGTATTGACATAGTGTTTGATGGTGAAGAATCTGAAACGGATGACAAGATGCCTTTCCCCCAGCCAGATCATAATTTGCAACCATCTGCCCCTGTCACTGCTGAGCAAAGTTCTCCCCACTCAATTGTTGAGGAGACGGAAAGTGATGTTCATGAAAGCAGTCAATTTTCTCATATGGGCACGCCTGTTGCGTCCAATGCTGATGAAAACACCCAAAGTGAGTTTTCTACAAGGATGTCTGTTTCACATTTGGAGAAGCCATTGACTCGAGAACCAAGTGTGACCTCAGATAAAAGGTTCTTTGACCAATCTAATGATGTGAAGGATTTGATTACAGGAAAGACCTCTGGCGTGTTTGATGCTGCAGCAGCAGCAAACAATACTGGATTTCCTGTTTCACCTTATGCTATGGCATCAGCATCATCATCTGGGCAATCACGTGTTGATTCTAGGGTGAGTCCTCAAACATTGTACCCAAAACACAGTCCGCATCATGCAGGAAACCATCTTGGTGCAGGAACCCAAGGATCCTATGACCAGAAATATTTGCAGAATCAACCACCACTACCTCCCATGCCACCACCATCGTTAGTTCCATCAGTAGTATCTCAGGCTTCCGATTCAGTTCCTAGTCAAGCATCCCCATTTACGAATAAGATGATCGATGGGCAGTCACCTGTTTCCAGTGCCTTTCATGTAAGCAGAGTTAATTATTGTCCTTTTGTTTTCTTCATGCTATTGAGCATAAGACATAGATCATTTCTAATGTTATTACTCGGCTTTCCTTCTGCAGATTCAGTCAGATCACTTGTCTCCATACAGTTCTTCGCCCAGTGGATCCATTAGGCCTCTCCCACCACTTCCCCCAACACCACCTCCATTTTTATCCAGTCCCTATACTATGCCACCTATAAAAGCTTCCACTCCACAGTCTTCAGGTTATGTTCAGACAAGCATTGGAATGACAGAATTTCCCCGTGCACCTATTATGCCTTCAACTGATCTGCAACATTCTGCAGCAGGTCCCAGACATTCATATCCCCCACCTCCCCTAATACATCCCTTGGTGTTCAGTAGGCCTGCCTCTGTCCCTGTGAATTTCTATGGGAACAACACAATGCAGCAGCATGTAGAGAGTCAACCTAGCATCTTGCAGAACTTTCCTCTTAGTCAATCTCCAATGCAGTCAGTACACACTGTTGCACAATTGCAGCCACTTCAGCCCCCACAACTCCCACAGGTTCCACAGCCACCTCAGCACCTCAGACCACTCGCTTTTTCTTCACAGCAGCCGGAACAAGGGTCGTCGTCCTTGCAAAACCCAGTACAACAAGGTCATCAATTACAAGCACTGCAGCAGCAGTCACAAGTATCTCCTTTGCATGCTTATATCCAGTCACAGCAACAAGAACTATCTCATGGTCATCCACGTCAAGAAGTAGAGCATGCTCGACTCCAGGTTTCTCATCAGCAAGGAGACACATCCAACCAGCATCAAGATGCAGGAATATCACTATACGATTACTTCAAGTCCCCAGAAGACATCCAGGTCGGTTTCTAGCAGCCCTTAGAAAGAGTTTTCGTGCACTGTATGCTTATGTTTATCTTCTAGTCTTTCTTAATATTTTATGACTGGCAGGCCTTGCTGAGTGATCGCGAAAAGCTCTGTCAGCTTTTGGAACAGCATCCAAAGTTAATGCAGATGCTTCAGGTTCATTCTGTTTGAAGTTTTAAAGTTCAAGAATCCCCACTCTTACTTTTCCCCAACCCCTTATATCTGCAAAATGAGGCCAATTAGGGAGAGGGAAGTAGGGTCGTCTTAGTGTTCATTCTCGTAGAGAGATATGACTAAGAGGAAAAATTGTTGGGTGGCCAAAGTGAGCATTTCTGAGTATAGTGCATGTATGCAAGGTATTGCATGGTTATAGTTTTGGAATCAGGAATTCTTTTCCCCAGGCTTGGGATCTGATGTTGGTGTTACTAATCCATAGTTGTCAAGCATTTTTTCGTGTTTGCTCTTCACTCTAGAGCGTAATCTCATTTCTATTCTCGTCGATCATCGACTCATCATATGATTATTTGGTCCATTATTCCCCCTTTTCCTAGTTGTAGAACAGTGATAGCACTGCTACTTGTCTTACTCTTCAGTAGAAATGTGCCAGTAGAAATGTGTAAAACTCAGGCTAGCTTTATATTCAGATGTCTTTATTTCGGTGTCAAGGTGTTCGTACCTGTGCCGATGCTTAGTTCTACTGGGGCTTAGTTGCAAGACAAGTTTTTACGTCCAAAACAAAAAAAAGAAGAAAGAAGAAGAAGGGTTTGCTCGCTGTTCCCTCTTCTAATTAGGCAAACAATTTTTTTTTTGGGTCGAAATTTAGGCACACAGTTACTTCTAAACTGTTCTGACGTCTCTGTCCTTTCTTTGGATGGTCTAACAGGAAAGATTGGGCCAGCTGTAACATCGAGATCAGATTTGTCAAGGGTGGTGGTCCTGTTGTATGCCCTCTCATTTGGATGATTTATATATTGTTCGAATCGCCAAATGCGATATTCTTGAGCAACTGTAGCCTGTCCATCATTTGTTTTCGATATTTGTAACTTAAATTCACTGTGTATATATATGTACAATTTTGTCCTGGCCTCATTTGCCTGTATCTTATTTTGTATAGATTCATTTTCAAATTAGTCATGCGCTCGGTGGAGCTGTGATGCAGCTGACCATGATCTTCTCTTGAGGAGTACTCACTTGATGAAATTACAAGAACAGAGAATTCTATTATTCTTGTACCGAAAGTCCTATTAGACAGCCTGATTCAGACCAACCGTTTCCTGATAAAGACAATGGTTTGCTAGGTGAGATGTTGATTAATTGACATAGGTGAGGCCCAGCAAATACTTTTCTGATTTCATCTCTTTGTTTATCTTTGTTATTTGAAACTCCTGTTAAAGAGCTAATCTTATTCAATTTCATGTCATCGCTGTTCGGCATTGATCAATGACGGTGTGTTCCTTATGGCAAATGGCAAAGTATTATTACATTGTACGGCAAGTATTGCTCGAGTTGCTTAACCATGTCGTGGTACGGTATTCTTTTTAGGTCCTTTCATGGATCGCTGGGAATTTTCGTCATTCGAAAGCCTTTTACTTTTGAAATGGTTTTGCGCTCCAACTTTCATTCGCATGCTTGATTTTGGACATTTTAAAACCTATCGCTTCTCTATCAGTATATGCTTGGAAATGCTATTACATAAACAGCTCTTCCTTGTTTCGAAATCCGACACCCCATTTATCAAGGAGCATAGCCATGTCGATTTCATATATCATATTCTTCGTCGGTAAAGTATACACTATGTGCAATTGATTGGCATATCTAAAGAACTCTCTAAATGAAGTTTTTACAAAGGAAAACTGATTTTCTTCTCACGCTGGATAAGAACGAAACTCAGGACGAATGCACGGAGAGTTCTTCCATGCCCGGGCATGCAATCTGAGAATCTCTCTCGCCTTTTCCTTGGTCTTGCTCGTGCCCTCAGCTTGGAGGACTAGACACAACTTCGCAGCAACGCCAACTTGCAACATCTCTTGCACGATGCTCGGCGTTGCCGAGAACTTGGCGATGGACAAGAGAATCCTGACGCCTCTCTCGCTCGCTGTCTCCGAAACCCTTAGTATTTTCTTCGACACCGTGGCGATCCCCGCTCCGTGCTTCAACAACTCGGCTCTTCCCTCTGCGCATTGGCACAACACGTCCAAAAGCATAAGAATCATTTCGCTCCGCCTTTTGTCACATGAATCGAGAAGAAGATCGATTAAGACCGGCACAGCGCTGGCATCCACGACTTTGACTCGGTTCCGACCCATTGGGCAGGCTCGGATAAGCAGTTTCAATGCAGATTTCGTTGCCTTCCGCGAAACTTGATCACGCAAAACTCGAACTACTTCGACGAACAATTCCATCCTCAAACTCGAGAGTTGTATAATATCAGCAACTTCAGACATTGAATTTAGCAACATGACTGCGTATTCCCCGGACTCGCAGGTTCCGCTCTGCATGATTCGAGTCAACGAGTCGACAAACACTCCACCGTCGTTGCCTATGAGACTCCTAAGGCTGGCTTCGGAGAGTCGTAGGTGATAAAGTACAGCCAGAGCCTCATCAAGCGGTCTAGTTGTGACCTCGAAACTGCGACAGTTGGACGATGTTTCATCTAGTAATGCAGAGCTCGCCAAGGCTTCGTTTTTCACTAGTGTCGCCAAGAAGTCAGCGGCACCAGCGGCTTCCATGCAGCATCGGTTAGTGGCATTCTCGGTGGCAATCGACCGCAGTCTTTTGAGACACTCGTTTCGCATGTCCGGGGAATTGGCCTCGCGGAGGAGCTTAGCAACCTGGGACTTGCTTATAGGAGGTTTCGGGGTCGGAATCCTTTCGATGCCGTGCGCAGCGTTGAGGGTGCACCACGATTGGATGAGGCGCCGGAGCGTGTGGTTGGGCGTCAAGTCGCAGCCTGAAATCGCTTGCTTGGTCACGGGGCACGTGCCGTTCTTGGAGGAGAACAGCCACTTCTCGATGCTTTCGCGGTCGTACGTTATCCCGGTGGGCACCGTGACGGGGTCCTTCATGAGCTGGAGAGAAATCGGGCATACGAAGAACGAGGGAATCTCGACTTCCTCCATCTGTATCGAAACGATATCGAGAAAGAGACCAAGAACTGTACAACCCCAAGAGAGAGAGAGAGACT
The DNA here is from genome assembly GCA_031216235.1 of Syzygium jambos. Classification (NCBI taxonomy): domain Eukaryota; kingdom Viridiplantae; phylum Streptophyta; class Magnoliopsida; order Myrtales; family Myrtaceae; genus Syzygium; species Syzygium jambos. The sequence goes on from CM062220.1 coordinate 27,024,094, forward strand.
TGAAAAGGGCAAAGGCCGAAGAAGAGCTCAAGAAATGCTTATGACGAGCTTATGATTCCCTTTAAGAAGAAGAAGGGTTTGAACGATTCGATGTAGTTGACTGAGTTCAGCTGGGTTTGAAGAAGATTCGTGCGGGCTTTGAGGGCTTTATATATGAAGTTGGAAGGATGAGACTTTCAAAAGAGAGAAGGTCAAAACACGGACAAGTTCCAACAGGGCTCGCGCGAAACACAGACCATGAACGAGAGAAAGATAAGTCAAAAGGAATGGCTGAAGTAGCACGTGCTCTCTTTCCTCCTACGCCAGTCTCTTCTCCAACCTTAACCAAGCTTCACACTATTCCCACGAAACGGCACGTGCTATTTTAGCGACTCCTTTTGACTCTCTCTCTCTCTCTCTCTCTCTCTCTAACCTTAACCAAGCTTCACACTATTCCCACGAAACGGCACGTGCTATTTTAGCGACTCCTTTTGACTCTCTCTCTCTCTCTCTCTCTCTCTAAGATTACGAGGGTGTCGACTTCGTTTCAGTCCACTCCAGAAATTTGCACGTTTCGGTGCCGACAAAGCCAGCTGGAGACATCGTCCATCTTAAATTGTAATATGCATGGTTAATACGTTGCAAGAAAACGCTTCAAAGTGCCATAAAATGATCTTCTCAAACTTCCAGGATAAACCAAGTTAGAATATTGAATGAAGAATTGAATTGTCTTGCCCTTTGGCTGTAGAAATTGGATGTATATCGATTCCGTACATTTGTTATGTTCTTAAAGAGGCTATATCGAACTTAAATCAACATTGACCCGTTTTCAAAATAAAAAGGCAAAATTTTAATTAAAGACCCCAAATGGGGTCAAATTTCCAAAAAAAGGACCAAAGTGAATATAGTGCCAAATAAGGGCCTGAAGTGCTCAATCAGTCTCAAATAAAGATCCGAAGTACCCAAAAAGTCTCAAATAAGGGCCTAGGTCGCCGGCCGGCAAGAATGTTACTGTTCTGGCAACGGAACAGTGACTTTTTAATTTTTTTATTATTTTTTTTCTTTTCCTTTTTTTTCTTTTCCTTTTCCTTTTCTTTTTTTTTTCTCTTCCTCCGTCGGCCATAGCCGGGGCCAGCAGAGGTCGCCGGCCTCAGGCTAGGCCGCCCCCACCAGCGTCGGGTGAGGGCCGCCCTCGCCTGAGCTAGGAGAGGTCGACCTCGCCAGTTGCCGGCGAGGGCCGCCCTCACCTGGGCTGGGCGAGGACGGCCTCGCCAGTTGCCGGCAAGGGCTTGACCTCGTCGGCATCGGGCGAGGTCGGCCTTGCCGTTGTAGGCGAGACCGGCCTCGCTCAACGCCGGCGAGGTCGGGCCTCGCCAGCGGCCAGCGAGGTCGGGCCTCGCCAGCGGCTAGCGAGGTCGAGCCCTCGCCAAAACTGTCGAGGCTCAACCTCGTCGTTGTTGGGCAACGTCGAGCCTCACCAAATCTGGCGAGGGCTCAACCTCGCTAGCGTCGGGCGAGGCCGGCTTTGCCGTTGCAGGCGAGGCCGGCCTCGCCCGACGCAGGCGAGATCGGGCCTCGCCAGCGGTCGGCGAGGTTGAGCCCTCGCCGGCGTCAGGCGAGACCAACCTCGTCAACGGACGGCGGGGCCGAGCCCTCGCCGGCAACTGGCGAGGCCAGCCTCGCCCAGCCCAAGCGAGGGCGGCCCTCGCCCAATGCCGGCGAGGGTGGCCTCACCTGAGGCTGGCGACCTCCACCGGCCCCGGCTATGGCTGGCGGAGGAAGAGAAGAAAAAAAACAGAAAAGGAAAAGAAAAAAAAAACATAAAGGAAAAAATAATAAAAAAATTAAAAAGTTACTATTTCGGTGCCGGAATAGTAACATTCTGGCCGGCCGGTGGGCATTTTGGTCGGCTGGCGATCCAAGCCCTTATTTGAGACTTTTTGGGCACTTCGGGTTCTTATTTGAGACTGATTAGGTACTTCAAGCCCTTATTTAACACTATATTCGCTTTGGACCCTCTTTTGAGAATTTGACCCCACTTGGGACCCTTAATTGAAATTTCCCCAAATAAAAAGAGTCGTTTTCTTTAGTTTAGCCCAAGGTAACGTATGTGTAGCTCAAATTAATCTACTTGGGCAAGAGGGGTGGGTGCCGGTTTAACGTGGATACATATGTATCCTTATCATACTAAAACGGAAATATATAATTTGGTAGTGTTGAGAGGATGAGAGGAGTGCCACACTGCCGTCAACCCTGCTAGAAGTGCTAGTTTTGATTTGTTGTGCAATGCAATGCAGTGCCGTCATACTAATGACAAAACTAATTCCGATCAATTGGAACATGACGTGTTATTTACTTGTCAATCATTTGAGAACTAAATCTCGTGATTTTACCTGTCACTATTAATCTAATATATTGTTAGTTAAAAATTATCAATTTAATAAATGGATAAAATAAACCTTGTTAAAAACTTGTCCAAATACCACATCATTCTTTTATTTTCCAGAGTGGTTAGTTCATAAGTAGAGGAAAACCACATGTATAGCTCTCATATCATGTTAGATAGTTGAATACAGAAACTTATAATTATGGGTGAAGAGACTATATGTACATAAAAGGAATATAAACCCAATAATCAAGCGATGTATGATATTTTAACAAAAAGCAACTTTAGGTTTTTGCGACAACTAAGATTTAAACGAACTAAGAATCACGAAGAATTCACGAAAGGGCGCATGACTTGAAATGTGTTTGTTCATTATTCTTTCTTTTTTTTTTTCTGCACTTAGCCAAAGAGGTGGCCACGGGCCGGTTTTGGCCCGGAACCGGCCTGGTCAAACCCGGGACCGGCCCGTTGACCGGGCCCGCGGTTCTGAACCGGAACCGGCCCGTGGCCTACGGGCCCGGTTCCGGTTCCAGAAAATTTGGAACCGGCCCGGAACCGCCGGTTCCGGGCCCGGTTCCACAAAAAAAAAAAAAAAGAAACTACAGCAGGCGAGGACGGCCATCGCCCGACGCCGGCGACGGTCGAGCCTCGCCCGGCAGCTGGCGAGGCCGACCCTCGCCCGACGCCGGCGAGGTCGAGCCTCGCCAGATCTGGCGAGGGCTCGACCTCGCCGGCGTCGGGCGAGGCTCGAGCCTCGCCCGACGCCGACGAGGTCGAGCCCTCGCCCGACGCCGGCGAGGTCGAGCCCTCGCCCGACGCCGGCGAGGTCGAGCCCTCGCCCGACGCCGGCGAGGCCGGCCTCGCCCAGCCCAGGCGAGGGCGACCCTCGCCCGACGCCGGCGAGGCCGCCCTCGCCTTAGGCCGGCGACCTCCGCCGGCCCCTGCTATGGCCGGCGGAGGAAGAAAAAAAAAAAAAATTTCTGAACCGGCCGGTTCCGGTTCATGCTTGGCCACGAACCGGAACCGCCGGTTCCGAACCGGAACCGGTCGGTTCCGAACCGTGGCCATGTCTTGTTCCATCCACATGTTCAGCTGTTTAATTGGACTTTGAACTTTTGAAGTTGGACGACAAAAATTGGAAATCGTATTTAATGAATCCTTGGACCACTTGTACATTCTAATGACCGACGTAATTATAGTCAATATTTTTTTAGGCGCTTAAGGAAATGGGAACGTCCATCTTCCCTGCGATAAAGAAGATGATAAAGAAGATGTTGCGACCTCCCCGAAACGGCCCCGCCGCCTACGGGGTTAGGCTAATGGAATGCTAGGCTAAACCTAGCTCGAGCTCTCCCAAACCCATACCAATTCGCGACGTAATTTGAAGTTGTTAACATGCAAATCAATTTCATTTAGGAGTCGCCACTAATCGATTTTTGGTAGGTCGATTAGACACCTAAGCGAAGCGCGGGAGAAATGCTTCACTTCTACGAACCAGAGATTCAATGGGTACGGGGACTTGATTACACTAATCGACTAATTAGTGCCCTTTCGGTACCTAATCTTGTTCAAATCACCATCTAACATGTTCTCGCTAATCGGGAGTCTCAAAATCCCGTTCCTAACTAAACTAAGGAAAGCAACAATTAACATCTAAACCTAAACATGCATAATCAACTACATGCGAGGCTAAATTAAACGTGCAATTCGAAGTGTGTGAACCAAGCATCGTGTGATTAAAAATGACACTAAACGCACATTAGGGCAAGAACAATCAATTCCAAAACCTAAATGAATTTTCTGACTTTTGAAATTTTTTTTGATTGATTTTTTTTTAAAAAAGATAAAAATAAAAAAAAATTAAACAAATAAAATATTTTTTTGAAATTCTTTTTTCGGAATTTTTTTGATTTTTTTAAAATAAAAGTAAAATAAAATAAAATGAAATTCGGATTTTTCTCCTTTTTTAATTTTTTTAATTTAAAATATTTTTTAAAAATCTTTTTTAATTTTTAAAATATTAAAATAATACAATATTAAAATAAAAATAAAAACGGATCCGGGTCGGATCTCCACATCCGACCCGGACCGGGACCGACCCGGGCACGCCGGCCCGGGTCCACAGACGAACCGGGCTCATTTGTTGAGCCCGGTCTAATTTTCCCGAAATTTTTTAAATAAAGGCCCAGCCCGAGATTTTTTAAATAAAAGCCCAGCCCACTATAATAAAAGAAAAAACAACACATCAGCCCAAATTTCGGAATCGGCCCATGCGCGAAAGGCCCAAAACCAAATAAAACTTAATAAACCCTAAAGCTAAGCCCAAAACCCAATAGGCCCTACCCGCCTAGACCCACGACCCGACCCGGACGCGAGAAACCCTACCCGGATAGCCCGCGCGCCCGACCCGGATCGCTGGCCGCCGGCCCGACTTCGCGCCTCCACGCCGTGCCCGGAACCCGCCGGACCCGATTCACTGACCCGACTCGTTGGAACCCTACCCGGTTCATAACCCCGACTCGCCGACCCGACTCGCGAAACCCTAGCGCCCGACCCGACTCGCCTGACCCGGTTCGCGGCCGCCACATCGCGTCCCGGGACCCCTCTGTTCACCGGCCGCCGCTCCGACGTGGAGCGCGCGTCCGGCCACGCCACACGCCGGCCGACATGGATGCCGGCGTCTCCGAGCCCCGGCCCCCTCGGCCGGGATTTCTTGTCTGGCAGCCGAACCCGGGCTCGGCCGCCGCGCGACGCGCCCTGACAGCGGAGGTCAGGGCTCGCCGCTCCATGGCCGAGCCCACGCTCGGCCGCCGTTGGATGCGCCCTGACCGGAGAGGTCAGGGCCTGCGATGCTGCGGCCAAGCCCGTGCTCGGCCGCCCAACGCAGACCGCTCTCCTTCGTCGGCGACACACCAAAACCCCCACATCCACACTAAACTCTGCAAGCAACCAAAGAACAGAGGAGCAAAACAGCAGAACACCGGGGGAGGGGGGGTCGCCGTTGCGGCACTCCCTATCCGGCTTGGGGGCTGCGAACGACGGCGAACTCGATGGATCGGACTACGTCCGGTCGCCTCGCAAGCCCCCAAGCCAGAATCCTCGGGAGATCTCCCTGACCCAAACCGAACAGCTAAAAAAACGACGAATTCCGGGGCCGGAACCTACCGCGGGGAGTGTCGGGGCTTCGCCGGCCGCGGTTGGGGCGCGACGGTCGTCAACGGGAGCTCACTCGCCCTCGGTTCTCTCTCGAGCTCTCTGGGGCTCTCTCTCGCTCCCTGCCCTCTCTCTCGCTCTGTCTCCCGGTCTCTCCGATTTCGTTCGGTCTCTCTCGCTCCTGCCTCTCTCTGATCCGAACTCTGTTTTTCCCCTCCTCTGGTCTCCCTTTCTTCCGTCTCTCTTTCGCCCGGTCTCCCTCGCTCCTGCCTCTCTCTTCCTCGGAACTCTCCGTCTCCCTCTCTGTCCTCTGCGCTCTCTGTGTTCTCTGTGTCGACCGCCTCCTCTGCTTCGTCCTCCCCATTTCCTCTTTCACGCAAGCGGGGGCAGAGGAGTGGGCCAGCGTTGACTGATTCAACGCTGGCCTTTTCTCCCCCTTTTTTTTTTTAATTGATTAATTTTTTTTTTACGAAATTTTTCTTTGAATTTAAATCAAGAGGGCATGTTCTAATATATCTTATGTGAATGCACCTAAAGTCTATGTGCCATGCAATTTTAATGAAAATATTTTTGGTTTAGGGGTCAAAAATTAAACCCTAATTTTTATGCGATAAAACCCTAAATGATTTAGGCAAAATTTAGGTGTCAACAGAAGACAACTCTTTTCGATACATTTATACGTGGAGAAAACAAGATCAAAGGCCATTCAGACAGACGTCATAGCTGAGGTAGGATCGAGGGTTTGTGAGTGAGACTGGAGTGATAGAGAGACAGACAGCGAGTGGTGGTAGTCAAATCACGTGGTTTTAGGAACGGACAGTTTTCGTATTGAAGTAAGGGCCTAATACTCAAAAAAAAATATCAAAAAAGTCCTAAACCTTTTGCATTAGTGTCAATTTAGTCTTAAATCTTCTTTTAGTATCAATTCAGTCCTAAATATTTTGCATTGATGTCAATTTAGTCATAAACCTTTTAAATTGGTGTCAATTCAGTCCTAAACCTTTTGTTTTTATGCCAATTTAGTCCTTCCGGCCAATTTTGATCGGAATTTGCTGACGTGGACGCCTACCGGCCGGCGGCCGATCACCGGCACTGATGTGGACAACTTAAAGAATATTTTAATAAAATTTGAATATTTCTGTTTTTTTTCCTTTTTTTCTTTTTTTTCTACTTTTTTTTATTTTTTTTCTCTCTCTTCCTCTAGCCGGTCGCCGGTAGCCAAAGGCCGGTGAGGGCAGCCTCGCCCGGCGAGGGTTCGAGCCTCGCCATGGTTGGGCGAGGCCCAACCTCACCGGATCTGGCGAGGTCGAGCCTCGCCCGACCAAGGCGAGGCTCGCCCTCGTCGATGGCCGGCGAGCTCGACCTCGCCGGCCTCTAGCCTCTGGCCGGTTGCCGGTCCGGCGACCGGCCAGAGGAAGAGAGAGAAAAAAAAAGAAAAAAAGTGGAAAAAAAAGAAAAAAAGGAAAAAAAACAGAAATACTCAAATTTTATTAAAATAAATTTTAAGTTGTCCACGTCAATGCCGGTGACCGGCCGCCGGCCGGCAGGTGTCCACGTCAGTAAATTCCGGTCAAAATTGGCCGGAAGGAATAAATTGGCACAAAAACAAAAGGTTTAGGACTGAATTAGCACCAATTTAAAAGGTTTAGGACTAAATTGGCACCAAAAAAGGTTTAGGACTAAATTGGCACCAATGCAAAAGGTTTAAGACTGAATTGGCGCCAAAAAAAGGTTTAGGACTAAATTGGCACTAATGCAAAAGGTTTAAGACTTTTTTGGCACTTTCTCCCAAAAAAAAACCTCAAATTTTAACCTTTGTCCCAATTATATCCTAAATTTTTTTTTGTCTCATAAAAAATCTCAAATTTTTATTTTTGTCCTAAATCTACTGGCCTAATACCCAAAAAAACCCCAAACTTTAGCTTTGTTTCAATTATATCTTAAACTTTTTTTTGTCTCATAAAAAATCTCAAACTTTTACTTTTGTCCCAAATCTACCACCGTTAACTTTTATGTCTAATATTACCGTTAATAATTATTTTAATATTATTTTTTCGAATTTTTTTTTTTAATTTTCTTTTCTTTTTCCTTTCCTTTTCTTTTTTTTTTTCCTTTACCTTCAACCTCTGGCTAGGACGAACCTTGTTGGCCGTTGGAGAGGGCTTGCCTCCGCCAGCCGTGGCTGGCGAGGCTCAACCTCGCCGGCGTTGGGTGAGGCCAAGCCTCGCTAGCCACGGCAAGGCTCAACCTCGCCGGCGTTAGGCGAGGCCAAGCCTCGCCAGGGGCGGGCGAGGCTAACCTCGCCCAACACCGGCGAGGTCGAGCCTCGCCAGCCCCCACCTGTGGCCGATCGTCGGATCGGATACCGGGCAGAGGTTGAAGGTCAAGGGAAAAAAAAAAGTAAAGGAAAGGAAAAAGGAAAGAAGAGAAAAAATAAAAAAATTTGAAAAAATAAAAAATAATATTAAAATAATTATTAACGGTAATATTGGATAGAAAAGTTAACAGTGGTAGATTTGGGATAAAAGTAAAAGTTTGGGGTTTTTTATGAGACAAAAAAAGTTTAGGATATAATTGGGACAAAGGCTAAAGTTTGGAGTTTTTTTGGGTATTAGGCCGGTAGATTTGGGACAAAAGTAAAAGTTTGAGGTTTTTTATGAGACAAAAAAAATTTAGGATATAATTAGGACAAAGGCTAAAGTTTGGCATTTTTTTTTGGGTATTAGGGCTTGAAGTAAGTCAGTGGCCACCATATAGGACGTCAAACTTATTTAATATTCTACAAATTGAGTAATTTTCTTGATTTATATGTTCAACGCGACACCACGAACTCCTAACGAGAGTGTAATAACGATCCAAAATGCAAAACACGTCAATGCCGCTGTCATTGTTTAATTTTTTGCTCCTTTTTGTTTTGTCCTTTTTGCTGTATTTGGTATTTATTTTTTTCTTCTTTCTTCGACTCTACAGCCACGGAAGAGAAGGCAAAGGAAAAGTTTGTGCGTGGCGGGGGCCATACGTGACGCTTGCGCATCCGTCAACCGCGACGCTGCAGCCAGAAAAGCGTTCGAGGAGACCTTCTATCTCGCCATACATAGGGTTTTGATATGTAGTCACTCGTACCATCGTACAATAAATAGATGATAAACATGATTAACCAAGTCGCCGGACAACTTTTTGTTTGTCTTGAAAGCAAACGATCGAGTAAGAAAATAAATTAAATATCAGATTTACGTGATTTAATCGATATGATTTATGTCAACAAGGAAAGCAGCAAATATTCTACTATTCATCAATGGATACAATAGATATTACAATTACACTCGAGTCATTTAAATACTCTCAATATTTCCTAATCTTTAATTATACCCAATAACTCACACAGTGCATAGTTTCACAATTCCTTAAAAAATAATCTCTCAATCTCATAAATGAATTCACAAATCTTACCATAAAATTTATTGACTTCAACAATCTATTGCTTCATGATGTCATTTACAAGAAATAACCTATTGGATACTCTTAAGAAAGAACATCCACTTCTTATATATAGGCAAGAATTAGATTCAAAATAGGAAACCTTATTTAAGAAAACCTTCTTTAACTTGGAAACCTACTTGATTAGGAAAGTTTCGTTTCAAGCTTTAACTCAAAACATATTTTCAACAATCTCCACATTGGCTCGACATTTGAGCCAAGTCACCATTAAGAGTGATTGGTTCTCGGGCGGTCCATTCCCACCCAGGAACCGGGAATCAGACCGGCGCCCCCTAGAACCGGATAGACCAATATGGTTTGGTTCCAGGGTGGGCTAATGGAACCGATAGCATATTCAATTTTTTTTTAATTGCTTTGTTGTTAATGTTCAATAAGAAATTGAAAATATTATTCATAATCAAGACGTTTTTACAATCAGTGAGTTACGTGTAATATTATAGGTTTTCATATAATTTTTTCCAATTTGTGACAAAATTTGATTGGAATGAGCAACTATTGTTGTATTTTGATTTGTTCTTGTCATCTTACTTATGTGCATAAATAAACGTGGTCGCTCAAATCTTGAATGGCATTCCTTTGTGAAATAGGAGATAGATTAGGGTTTCTTTTACAAATTAAAAAAAAATTCGGTCCAATCCAAGTGGTCTGGGTGGGCGGTACCACCCTTGGAACTAGGAATTGATCGAAATCCATCAGTTCCAATTTTATGGAGCCAGACTAGTGCCCCTGGGAACCACCTAGACCCAGCCAGTCTAAGCGATTCCTTTTGCTCACCCCTAGTCATTATTTTTTTGCTAGTAATTTGAACTTCATTGCTACTCTCCCACAATCCCTCAATTACCATAGACATCTTCCAAGTCAAAGTCTTGCTTGAACTAGGCCATAAACATAGACCTCATCAATACATCAACTCCATATGTACCTTTAACTACTCCACAAGGATTTTTTGATATAACCTCTTCTACCATAGATAGAGCAAAATCATCGCTACAACCATACCTGTCAAGAGATCAGATACGCACCTTATTAAACTCAATAGTTACAACAACCGTTGGCTCTATAGGTTTCACTTGCTGCATGCACATTTGTGTCGATTACCTCGCTAATTCCTAATACCTCAATAGTTTCCGGTGTGAATTTAATTCTGAGCACCACTATTGATATCCCTGCTCACCTTGTCCATAGCCTAAGAATATGCACTTTCTTACCTTTCCATCGAGCTTACCATCACTTGCTTGAACATAACACGGGTAGCTAAATATTCTAAAAACAAAATAATTAGCAATGTTACCTAACCACACTTCTCTAGTAATGTTCTACTCATCAACTCTACAATATGTTGTGATTCACTAGCACAGGTACGATATCTTACTATGCCTTCCTTCATGCAAAATTCGTTTAGCAACTCTGAGCGAGACTTCATGCTATAGTTGGTCCGCACATGCTTGGTCACTTTACCGTTCTTTTTTTTTATAATCAAAGCTCTCAACTGCCTAATCTTGACAACAACATCAAACTTATGCCTCATCATAAACACCAAAGTCTTCCTCGAGTAGTCATCAATAATTATCAGCATAAATTTGGCACTCTTCCTCGAAGGAAACCACAACAAAATGTGAACATCAAAGTGGATTAACTCTACAAGATCCGTAGTTTCTCTGACAATCGTATTGAACTACACTTTCTACCGTTGCTTTAAGTGACATCATCCGCATACATCCAGTTCATCAGCCACATATTCAGATAACATATTCCTTCCACTTAAAACTTTTAGGCTTCCCTCGCCAATGTGCCATAAATGCATATGCCACAATTCAAACCCTTGAACAGATGCATCCAATGTCTCCGCAGCAACCTCTGTCATTATTTCACCTTGAAAGCGACTTCCGTCACTATCTCACCTTGAAGTTCATATAACTGAATTATCACTAATGCACCTCGAACAACTTTCAGAATTCCACTTTTTGAAGAATACCAATACAAGGAAATTAGATTCTTAATAAATTATGACATCACCAATACCCACAATATTGCAGTGTTGTTCCCCAACTGTACTTTCTTACTATCCGTGTACTAATAAGTAATAAACCATTTTATTTGTTGTACCATGAAATGAACAACCTGAATCCATAATTCATCCGTCAAACAATAAATCCTCAAAGATAGACAAGACATAATTAAAAATATCTTAATTATAGTTAACTACATAGCTATATCATTAGCAGAGTCAACTTTAATTCTCTTACCATTCTTGTTTTTCAGCTTAAGGCAATCACTTCTAAGATGCCCTCTTTTGCCACAGCTCCAATAGATAGCTCCACCAATTTTAGGCTCACTACGTTTGTTATGGTTTATACTACTTCTGCAAACAAGAGTACCAGTACTTCCTCTACCTTCATCTACTAAAGTAGTAGACACAAGCTCACTAGATTTTCTTCTACGGATGTCCTCTCTTAGTATTAAATCGCAAACTCCATCAAACGTCAAGTTTGTTAACCCAAAGGAAATACTAACAGTAGTAACAGTAGTATTCCAACTATCAAGCAATAGAATAACAGTAGCAAAGTCCGTACTTTATCTTCAAAGTCAATCTCAACTAATTTAATTGATTAACGATCACATTGAATTCATCGATATAATCAATAACCGACACACCTTCGTCCATCTTTAAGTTAAACAGACATTGCATCAAGTAGACCTTATTGATCGTTGAGGGCTTCTCGTACATATCTAATGGGGCTATTATCAACCCTGTAGTGATCTTCTCTTTTATGATATTAAACGTGACTTTACGAGCTAATGTCAATCAAATAACATCCAACGCTCGTCTATTTATTAATTTCCATTCATTTTTCTTCATCGACTCCGGTTTCTCCCTGTACAGGGGTAAGTGCAGATTTCTTTGGTGGAGATAATCCCCAGTCTGCATCTTCCAGAAAATAAAATCATTCCCATCAAATCTATAGATTCTCACTTTCCTTCTTCCGACGCTATCAATTCGCTTCAACTCAGTCAAGCCTAGTTTCAATACCAATTATTAAGGAAGCAAGTGATCGAACAATAAGATAAACCAAGCAACAAAATAAATTGGACACCAAACTTACATGGTTTGATTGACGTGATTTATGTCCACGGGGAGAGCAACAAAGAATCCACTATAAATCAAGTGATACAATAGAGATAACAATCACACCCAAGTTATTCGATCACTCTTAGTATTTTTCAACATCCAATTACACCCAATAACTCACACAGTGGTTAGCTCCACAATTCCCAACGAAATAATATTACAAAAAAATTCACAAATCTTACTACAAGATTTATTGACTTCAACGCTTTATTGCTTTAGGGCGTAATTCACAAGAAATAACCTCTTGAATACTCTTCAGAAATAACATCCACTTCTTATATATAGACAATAATTGGATCCAAAATAGGAAACCTCATTTTAGGAAAAACTAGGAAACATATTCTATGAGGAAAGTTTCGTTTTTAAGCTCAAACTTGAGACATATTTTCAACATCTTTTTAGTCTTTTCATGGATCGCTTGGAATAATTAGACTCCTACTTTTGAATTGGTTTTGCGGTCATCTTTCATTCGCATGCTTGATTTTGGACATTTTTAAACCGATCGCTCCTTCATCAGTGTATGCTCGTAAAAGTTATTACGGAAATAGCTCTCCCTTTCGACCCCAAAAAAAAAAAAGCGACTCTCCCTTGTTTGAAAATCCGATACCCAATCAATCAAGAAGCGTATCCATGTCGATTTCATATATCATATTTTTATCAGTGAAATAAACACTGTTTATGTACAATTGATTGACCTATCTAAAGAACTCTCGAAATGAAGTTTTACAAAGGAAAAACTGATTTTCTTCTCACGCTGGATAAGAAGAAAGAAACTCAGCACGAATGCACGGAGAGTTCTTCCATGTCCGGGCATGCAATCTCAGAATCTCTCTCGCCTTTTCCTTGGCCTTGCTTGTGCCCTCAACTTGGAGGACTAGACACAACTTCGCAGCAACGCCTACTTGCAACATCTCTTGCACGATGCTCGGCGTTGCCGAGAACTTGGCTATGGACAAGAGAATCCTGACGCCTCTCTCGCTAGCCATCTCCGAAACCCTTAGTATTTTCTTCGACACTAGGGCGATCCCCGCTCCGTGCTTCAACAACTCGGCTCTTCCCTCTGCGCATTGGCACAGCACGTCCAAAAGGATAAGAATCATCTCACTCTGCCTTTTGTCGCGTGAATCGAGAAGAAGATCGATCAAGACCGACACGGCGCTGGCGTCCACGACTTTGACTCTGTTCCGACCCATTGGGCAGGCTCGGATAAGCAGTTTCAATGCAGATTTCGTTACCTTCCGCGAAACTTGATCACGCAAAACTCGAACTACTTCGACAAACAATTCCATCCTCGAACTCGAGAGTTGTATAATATCAGCAACTTCAGACATTGAATTTAGCAACATGACTGCGTATGCCCTAGACTCACAGGTTCCGCTCTGCATGATTCGAGTCAACGAGTCCACAAACACTCCACCGTCGTTGCCTATGAGACTCCTAAGGCTGGCTTCGGAGAGCTGTAGGTGATAAAGTACAGCCAGAGCCTCATCAAGCGGTCTAGTTGTGACCTCGAAACTGCGACAGTTGGACGATGTTTCGTCTAGTAATGCAGAGCTCGCCAAGGCTTCGTTTTTCACTAGTGTCGCCAAGAAGTCAGCGGCACCAGCGGCTTCCATGCAGCATCGGTTAGTGGCATTCTCGGTGGCAATCGACCGCAGTCTTTTGAGACATTCGTTTTGCATGTCCGGGGAATTGGCCTCGCGGAGGAGCTTAGCAACCTGGGACTTGCTTATAGGAGGTTTCGGGGTCGGAATCCTTTCGATGCCGTGCGCAGCGTTGAGGGTGCACCACGATTGGATGAGGCGCCGGAGCGTGTGGTTGGGCGTCAAGTCGCAGCCTGAAATCGCTTGCTTGGTCACGGGGCACGTGCCGTTCTTGGCGGAGAACAGCCACTTCTCGATGCTTTCGCGGTCGTACGTTATCCCGGTGGGCACCGTGACGGGGTCCTTCATGAGCTGGAGAGAAATCGGGCATACGAAGAACGAGGGAATCTCGACTTCCTCCATCTGAATCGAAACTAGATCACGAAAGAGACCAAGAACTTTTATAACCCCGAGAAAGAGAGGAAGCGAAAGATCGAGACTTGAAAAGGGCAAAGGCCGAAGAAGAACTCAAGAAAAGCTTATGATGAGCTTATGATTCTCTCCAAGAAGAAGAAGGGTTTGAACGATTCGATTTAGTTGGTTGAGTTCAGCTGGGTTTGAAGATGATTCGTGCGGGTTTTGAGGGCTTTATGTATATGAAGTTGGGCGGATGAGACTTTCAAAAGGGGGAAGGTCAAAACACGGACAAATTCCAACGGGGCTCACGCGAAACACACACACCATGAACGAGAGAGAGAGAGAGTCAAAAGGATTCGCCGAAGTAGCACGTGCTCTCTTTCCTCCTACGCCAGTCTCTTCTCCAACCTTAACCAAGCTTCATACTATTCCCACGAGACAGCACGTGCTATTTTAGCGACTCCTTTTGACTCTCTCTCTCTCTCTCTCTCTCTCTCTCTCTCCGATCAGGAGGGCGTCGACTTCGTTTCAGTCCACTTCAGAAAATTGCACGTTTCGGTGCCGACAAAGCCAGCTGGAGACATCGTCCATCTTAAATTGTAATATGCGTGGTTAATACGTTGCAAGAAAACGCTTGAAAGTGCCATAAAATGACCTTCTCAAACTTCCAGGATAAACCAAGTTAGAATATTGAATGAAGAATTGAATTGTCTTGCCCTTTGGCTGTAGAAATTGGATGTATATCGATTCGGTACATTTCTTCTGTTTCCGCAGAGGCCATATCGGACTTAAATCATCATTGACCCGTTTTCAAAATAAAAATAATTGTTTTCTTTAGTTTAGCCCAAGTTAACGTATGTGTAGCTCAAATTAATCTACTTGGGCAAGAGGGGTGGGTGCCGGTTTAACGTGGATACATATGTATCCTTATCATACTAAAACGGAAATATAAAAATTAGTGGTGTTGAGAGGATGAGAGGCGTGCCACACTGCCGTCAACCCTGCTGGAAGTGCTAGTTTTGATTTGTTGTGTAATGCAATGCAGTGCCGTCATACTAATGACAAAACTAATTCCGATCAATTGGAACATGATGGGTTATTTACTTGTCAATCATTTGAGAACTAAATCGCGTGATTTTACCTGTCACTATTAATATAACATATTGTTAGTTAAAAATTATCAATTTAATAAATGGGTAAAATAAACCTTGTTAAAAACTTGTCCAAATACCACATCATTCTTTTATTTTCCTGAGTGGTAAGTTCATAAGTAGAGGAAAACCACATGTATAGCTCTCATATCATGTTAGATAGTTCAATACAGAACTTATGACTATGGGTGAAGAGACAATATGTACATAAAAGAAATATAAACCCAATAATCAAGCGATGTATGATATTTTAACAAAAAGCAACTTTCGATTTTTGCGACAACTAAGATTTAAACGAACTAAGAATCACGACGAATCCACGAAAGGGCGCATGACTTGAAATGTGTTTGTTCATTATTCTTTTTTTTTCTGCACTTAGCCAAAGTTCCATCCACTTGCTCAGCTGTTTAATTGGACTTTGAACTTTTGAAGTTGGACGACAAAAAATGGAAACCGTATTTAATGAATCCTTGGACCACTTGTACATTCTAATGACCGACGTAATTACAGTCAATATTTTTGTAGGCGCTTAAGGAAATGGGAACGTCCATCTTCCCTGCGATAAAGAAGACACCTCTTTTCGATACATTTATACGTGGAGAAAACAAGATCAAAGGCCATTCAGACAGATGTCATAGCTGAGGTAGGATCGAGGGTTTGTGAGTGAGACTGGAGTGACAGAGAGACAGACAGCGAGTGGTGGTAGTCAAATCACGTGGTTTTAGGAACGGGCAGTTTTCGTATTGACGTAAGTCAGCGGCCACCATAAAGGACGTCAAACTTATTTAATATTCTACAAATTGAGTAATTTTCTTGATTTATATATTCAACGCGACACCACGAACTCCTAACGAGAGTGTAATAACGATCCAAAATGCAAAACACGTCAATGCCGCCGTCATTGTTTGATTTTTTGCTCCTTTTTGTTTTGTCCTTTTTGCTGTATTTGGTATTTATTTTCTTCTTCTTTCTTCGACTCTACAGTCATAGAAGAGAAGGCAAAGGAAAAGTTTGTGCGTGGCGGGGGCCACACGTGACGCTTGCGCATCCGTCAACCGCGAAGCTGCAGCCAGAAAAGCGTTCGAGGAGACCTTCTATCTCGCCATACATAGGGTTTTGATACGTAATCATTCGTACTATCGTACGAGAAATAGATTATAAACATGATTAACCATGTCGCAGGACAACATTCTTTTTTTTTTTATGAAAGCAAATAATCGAATAAGAAAATAAATCGGACGTCGGATTTACATGATTTTGATCAATGTGATTTATGCCCAAGAGGAGAGCAGCAAAGATTCTACTATTTATCAATTGATATAATAGATATTACAATTACACTCGAGTCATTCAAATATTCTTAATATTTCCTAACTCCCAATTACACTCAATAATTCACACAATGTATAGCTTTACAATTTTTTAGGAAATAATTTCTCAATCTCATAAATGAATTCACAAATCTTACGACAAAATTTATTGACTTCAACAATCTATTGCTTGAGGATGTAATTTACAAGAAATAACCTATTGGATACTCTTAAGAAAGAACATCCACTTCTTATATATAGGCAAGAATTAGATTCAAAATAGGAAACCTTATTTAAGAAAACCTTCTTTTAACTAGGAAACCTACTTGATTAGAAAAAGTTTCGTTTCAAGCTCGAACTCAAAACATATTTTCAACAATCTCAACCTTATCTCGACGTTTGAGTCAAGTGACTATTTAAGGGTGATTGGTTCTAGGGCAATCCAGTCCCACCCATGAATCGGGAATCGGACCGATGCCCCTTAGAACCGGATAGACCAATATAGTTTGGTTCATGGGTGGGCTAATGGAACCGGTAGCATATTCAAATTTTTTTTTCTTTGTTGTTAATGTTTAAGAAGAAATTAAGAATATTATTCATAATTAAGACGTTTCTATAATTAGTGAGTTACGTGTAATATTATAGGTTTTCATATAATTTTTTTCAATTTATGGCAAAATTTGGTTGGAATGAGCAACTATTGTTGTGTTTTGATTTGTTCTTGTTATCTTACTTACGTGCATGAGTAAACATAGTTGCTCCAGCCTTGAATGGCTTTCCTTTATGAAATGGGAGATAAATTAGGGTTTCTTTTACAAATTAAAAAAAATTCTATCTAATCCAAGTGGTCTGGATGGGCGGTACCACCCTTGGAACTGGGGATCGGTCGAAATTCATCGGTTCCAATTTTATGGAACCAAACTAGTGCCCTTGGGAACCACCTAGACCCAGCCGGTTCAATCCGGTCCAAGCGGTTCCCTTTGCTCACCCCTAGTCATTATTGCTTCACTAGGAATTTAATCTTTGTTTCTACTCTCCCACAACCTCTCAATTACCACAGACATCTTCCAAGTCAAAGTCTTGCTTGAACTAGGCTATAAACATGGACCTCATTGATACACCAACTCCACATGTACCTTAAACTACTCCACAAGGATTTTTTGATATAACCTCTTCTACCATAGATAAAGCAAAATCATCGCTGCAACCATACCTGTTAGGAGATCGAATACGCACATTGTTAAGCTCAGTAGTTACAGCAATCGTTGGCGCTATAGGCTTCACTCGCTACACGCACATTTGTGTTGATTACCCCGCCAATTCCTAATACCTCAAGAGTTTCTAGTGTGAATTTAATTCTGAACACCACAACCGATATCCCCGCTCACCTTGTCCGTAGCCTAATAACATGCACTTTATTGCCCTTCCATCGAGCTTACATCACTCACTTGAACATAGCATGGGTAACCAAATATTATAAAAACAAAATAATTAGCAATGTTACCTAAGCATACTTCTCTAGTAATGTTCTACTCATCAACTCTACAACACATTGTGATTCACTAGTACCAATACGATATCTTATTATGCCTTCCTTCATGCAAAATTCGTTTAGTAGCTCCGAGCAAGACTCTATGCTACAATCGGTCCGCACATGCTTGGTTATTTTACCGTTCTTTTTTTTATCAAAACTCTGAACTGCCTAATCCTGACAATAACATTAAACTTGTGCCTCGGCATAAAATTCCAGAGTTTTCCTTGAGTAGTCATCTACAATTATTAGCATCAATCCGACACTCTTCCTCGAAGGAAACCACAACAAAATGTGAACATCAAAGTAGATTAACTCTACAAGATCCATAGTTTCTTTGACAATCGTACTAAACTACGCTTTCTGTCGTTGATTTAAGTCACATCATCCGCATACATCTAGTTCATCAACCACATAATCAGATAGCATATTCCTTCCACTTGGAACTTTTAGGCTTCTCTCGCTAATGTGCCATAAATGCATATGCCATAATTCAGACCCTTGAACAGATGTATCCAATGTCTCCGCAGCAACCTCAGTCATTATTTCACCTTAAAGGCGACTTCCGTCACTGTCTCACCATGAAATTCATATAACTGAATCATCACCAAGGCACCTTGAACAACTTTCAGAATTCCACTTTTTGAAGTATACCGATACAAGGAAATTAGATTCTTAATAAATTATGGCATCACCAATACCCACAATATTGCAGTGTTGTTCCCCAACTACGCTTTCTTACTATCCGTGCACTAATAAGTAGTAAACCATTTTATTTGATGTACCGTGAAACGAATAGTCAGAATCCATAATCCATCCGTCAAACAATGAATCCTCAAAGATAGACAAGACATAATTAAAAATATCTGAATTATAGTTAACTACAACAGCTATATCATTAGCAGAGTCAACTTTAATTCTCTTACCGTTCTTGTTTTTCAGCTCAAGGCAATCACTTCTAAGATGGCCTCTCTTGCCACAGCTCCAATAGATAGCTCTACCAATTTTAGGCTCACTACATTTGTTCTGGTTTATACTACTTCTGCAAACAAGAGTACCAGTTCTTCCTCTGCCTTCGTCTACTAAAGCAGTAGACACAAGCTCACTAGATTTTCTTCTACGGATGTCCTCTCTTAGTATTAAATCGCAAACTCCATCAAACGTCAAGTTTGTTAACCCAAAGGAAATACTAATAGTAGTAACAGTAGTATTCCAACTATCAAGCAATAGAATAATAGTAGCAAAGCCCGTACTTTATCTTCAAAGTCAATCTCAACTAACTTAATTGACTAACGATCACAATGAATTCATCGATATAATCAATAATCGACGCACTTTCGTCCATCTTTAAGTTAAATAGACATCGCATCAAGTAAACCTTATTGATCGTTGAGGGCTTCTCGTACATATCCGATGGGACTCTCATCAATCCCATAGTGATCTTCTCTTTTACGATATTAAATGCGACTTTACAAGCCAATGTTAGTCGAATAACATCCAACGCTTGTCTATTTAGCAATTTCCATTCATTTTTCTTCATCGACTCTAGTTTCTCCCCAAACAGGGGTAAGTGTAGATTTCTTTGGTAGAAATAATCCCCAGTCTCCATCTTCCAGAAAATAAAATCATTTCCATCAAATCTATCAATTCTCACTTTTCCTTATTCCGTCGCCATCAATTCGCTTCAACTCAGTCAAGCCTAGTTTTGATATCAATTGTTGAGGAAGCAAGTGATCGAACAATAAGATAAACCAAGCAACAAAATAAATTGGACACCAAATTTACCTGGTTTGATCGATGTGTTTTATGTCCACGGGGAGAGCAGTAAAGAATCCACTATAGATCAAGCAATACAAGACAACCACACCCAAGTTATTTGAACACTCTTAGTATTTCTCAATATCCAATTACACCCAATAATTCACACAGTGGTTAGCTCCACAATTCTCAATGAAATAATCTCACAAAAAAATTCACAAATCTTACCTCAAGATTTATTGACTTCAACACTTTATTGCTTTAGAACGTAATTCACAAGAAATAACCTCTTGAATACTCTTCAGAAATAACATCCACTTCTTATATATAGACAATAATTGGATCCAAAATAGGAAACCTCATTTTAGGAAAAACTAGGAAACTATTCAACTAGGAAACATATTCTATTAGGAAAGTTTCGTTTTTAAGCTCAAACTTAAGATATATTTTCAACACTTTTTTAGTCTTTTCATGGATTGCCTAGAATTTACTAGACTCCTACTTTTGAATTGGTTTTGTGGTCATCTTTCATTCGCATGCATGATTTTGGACATTTTTAAACCGATCGCACCTTCATCAGTGTATGCTCGTAAAAGTTATTACGGAAGTAGCTCTCCCTTTCGACCCAAAAAAAAAAAAAGAAGCGGCTCTCCCTTGTTTGAAAATCCGATACCCAATTAATCAAGAAGCGTATCCATGTCGATTTCATATATCATATTTTTATCAGTGAAATAAACATTGTTTATGTACAATTGATTGACCTATCTAAAGAACTCTCGAAATGAAGTTTTACAAAGGAAAAACTGATTTTCTTCTCACGCTGGATAAGAAGAAAGAAACTCAGCACGAATGCACGGAGAGTTCTTCCATGCCCGGGCATGCAATCTCAGAATCTCTCTCGCCTTTTCCTTGGTCTTGCTCGTGCCCTCAGCTTGGAGGACTGGACACAACTTCGCAGCAACGCCTACTTGCAACATCTCTTGCACGACGCTCGGCGTTGCCGAGAACTTGGCTATGGACAAGAGAATCCTGACGCCTCTCTCGCTAGCCATCTCCGAAACCCTTAGTATTTTCTTCGACACTAGGGCGATCCCCGCTCCGTGCTTCAACAACTCGGCTCTTCCCTCTGCGCATTGGCACAGCACGTCCAAAAGGATAAGAATCATCTCACTCTGCCTTTTGTCGCGTGAATCGAGAAGAAGATCGATCAAGACCGACACGGCGCTGGCGTCCACGACTTTGACTCTGTTCCGACTCATCGGGCAGGCTCGGATAAGCAGTTTCAATGCAGATTTCGTTGCCTTCCGCGAAACTTGATCACGCAAAACTCGAACTACTTCGACGAACAATTCCATCCTCAAACTCGAGAGTTGTATAATATCAGCAACTTCAGACATTGAATTTAGCAACATGACTGCGTATGCCCTAGACTCACAGGTTCCGCTCTGCATGATTCGAGTCAACGAGTCGACAAACACTCCGTCGTTGCCTATGAGATTCTTAAGGCTGGCTTCGGAGAGTTGTAGGTGATAAAGTACAGCCAGAGCCTCATCAAGCGGTCTAGTTGTGACCTCGAAACTGCAACAGTTGGACGATGTTTCATCCAGTAAGGCAGAGCTCGCCGAGGTTTCATTTTTCACTAGTGTCGCCAAGAAGTCAGCGGCACCAGCAGCTTCCATGCAGCATCGGTTAGTGGCATTCTCGGCGGCAATCAACCTCATTCTTTTGAGACACTCGTTTCGCATGTCCGGGGACTTGGCCTCGCGGAGGAGCTTAGCAAACTGGGACTTGCTTATAGGAGGTTTCGGGGTCGGAATCCTTTCGATGCCATGCGCAGCGTTGAGGGTGCACCACGATTGGATGAGGCGCCGGAGAGTGTGGTTGGGCGTCAAGTCGCAGCCTGAAATCGCTTGCTTGGTCACGGGGCACGTGCCGTTCTTGGCGGAGAACAGCCACTTCTCGATGCTCTCGCGGTCGTACGTTATCCCGGTGGGCACCGTGACGGGGTCCTTCATGAGCTGGAGAGAAATCGGGCATACGAAGAACGAGGGAATGTCGACTTCCTCCATCTGAATCGAAACTAGATCACGAAAGAGACGAAGAACTTTATAACCCCGAGAAAGAGAGGAAGCGAAAGATCGAGACTTGAAAAGGGCAAAGGCCGAAGAAGAACTCAAGAAAAGCTTATGATGAGCTTATGATTCTCTCCAAGAAGAAGAAGGGTTTGAACGATTCGATTTAGTTGGTTGAGTTCAGCTGGGTTTGAAGATGATTCGTGCGGGTTTTGAGGGCTTTATGTAAATGAAGTTGGGCGGATGAGACTTTCAAAAGGGGGAAGGTCAAAACACGGACAAATTCCAACGGGGCTCACGCGAAACACACACACCATGAACGAGAGACAGAGAGAGAGAGAGAGACTCAAAAGTAGTCGCCAAAGTAGCGCGTGCTCTTTCCTCCTTCACCAGTCTCTCTCATTCTCTCTCTCTCTCTCTCTCTCTCTCTCTCTAAGATGAAACGGGTGTCGACCTCCGTTTCGGTCCACTTTTTGAAAATTGCACGTTTCGGTGCCGACAAAGTCAGCTGGAGACATCGTCAATCTTAAATTGTAATACTATTCATGGTTGTACGTTGCAAGAACAGCCTTGGAAGTGCGATGAAATGATCTTCTCAAACTGCATATAGACGGTCCAATTCATTATTATATCTCGATTTACTAAACTAAGTTGGGAATTTAGAATGAAGAATTGAATTGTCTTGCTCTTTGGTAGTAGAAAATGGTTTTTGATTTGTCGCACAGTGCAGTGCCAACACACTAATGACAAACTATTTTGATCGTCTAAGAACTAGATAACACAATTTTACCTACTATTGTTAATATATCAATTCCATGATAATTCCTTTTTTTTATAATTTTGAATTTCCATATGCCCTTATGCTCTACATCCTTTACTTACATCATAATTCAAATATTTACTTGGTGAATTTAAAACATAAAACATGGTTTTTTATCCATAAAGTTTCACGAAACCATTGTTTTGATTATAAAATCCATCTAAGATGGAAAAAAATCTTTTTTTTTGCGCAAAAAAGAAAAACATATCCTATAGATATCTCAATTAGTTCAAGAGTTCTAATTGTTGGATTGGAAAAAAAAATAATTATATATCCCTAAAGTACATACCATCACCTCCTGCGACGTATAAATTCTCATCAGTCAAAACTTTAGCTTGATGATTGACTTTGATAGACAATATTAAGAAGTGAAATCATGGTGTGGGTAAACCTAATTTTTTATTCCCAATTAGGTTTAAGGTACCAGGAAAAAGAATGGTCTTGCTTCACTCAAATACTAATACATTGTTAATTAAAAATATTAAACAAATCATGAAAATATTGGTTAAATTAAACCCCGTTAAAAACTTGTCAAGATACTTCATTATTCTTTGTGGTAAGCTTATAGGTGAAAGAAAACTACATGTATAACTCTGATAAAACGTTAGAATGTCTAACTTAAAAGCTTAAATTAATTGGTAGAGGAAAACCACATATTTATGAGAAGCATATTAACCCCACGGTCAACCGTCATAAGATAGTTCAACAAAAAGGTAACTTTAGTTTTGGGTGGCAAGTAATATGTAAATGAACCAAGGATCATGAAAAATCCTCGAAATGGCACATGACTTCGAACACATTTGTCCATTATAATGACGGTCTTAATTATAAATTCATATGATCTTTGGTTTTATGAAGTGAACAATAATCATGGGGGAAAATTATCCAAAAAGTCTTAAACAGATTGCACATTTGCTAATTCAATCTTAAATCTTTCAATTTTACTAATTAAATTCTAAACATTTTCACTTTTTGTCAATTGAGTCCATCCAGCTAATTTTAACTGAAAATCGCTAGTACCACGTATGACAGCTGACGCTAACAGGATAATTTTTAAAAATATTTAATTTTTTTTCTTTTTTTTTCTTTCAAGTCTAGCAAGGGTCGGCCCTTGCCAATCATAGGTGATGGTCAGCCGACCTTCGCCAACCACAGGTGAGAGCCGGCGACCCTTCCCGATCACTGGGCGAAGGTTGTGACTTGGCAAGGTCTTCGCGGCCCTTGCAAGATCTGGGAGAAGGCTGCGACCAGCGAGGGTCAGCCGTCGACAACCCTTGTGGATCCATTCATACATATGTGCTGAGAAAAACAAGATATAAAAAGCTATTCCGACAGACGTCAGGGCTGAGATGGGATAGATAGGGTTCGAGCGAGTGAGACTGGAGGGAGAGGACGGTCGTGGAAGTCAAATCACGTGGTTTTACGAACGAACGGTATTCGAAAAAAAGTCGGTGCCCACCGGAAAGGACGTCAAACTTATCACAACCTCATACTACTTAATATTCTGAAAATTCAAGAGACTTTCTTTAATTTGAATGTTCAACACGACACCACGAAATCCTAACTATAGTGTAATAACGATCCAAAATGGAAAACTCGTCAAAGCCGCAGTTATTGTTTAATTCTTTTGCTCTCTCTTTCTTTTTTTGTCCTTTTTGCTGGATTGGGTATTTATTTTCTGCTTCTTTCTTTGACTCAACGGCCAAAGAAGAGAAAAAGTTTGTGCGTGGCCAGGCGTGACGCTTGCGCATCCGTCAACCCGCAGCCACAAAAGCGTTCGAGGAGAACTTCCATCCCACCATACATAGGGTTTCGATATGTACTAATCACTCATATTATCGTACGAAATATAGATGATAAAATTGATTGGGTTAATTCCAAAAAAGCGTTGAATTATTTCCCTTGTTTGTTGCTTAGGATAAGTTACATCAAAACGAAATCGAACTCATTGATTCCACGTTCCTTTTCATTTTTTAGATAGAATTTAGTCTAATAAACCGAACAATCCTGACTTCTTTCTTTTCCATTTTGATTCTATTTTATTTGATTACATCGATTTTCTTTTTTCGCAAAATATAATCGATTGTTCCTTTTTTCTTTCCCTCGAATTCTTGTATCGATATCACAGAGATGTGTGGCTTGTGGAAGGTTCACATCTACGTTCCTCATTCAGTCGTCGAATGCTACCTTTCTGGATGTAATTTAAATGGAGGTCTACACCAAAACCCTACCGGGACCACACTACCGTCGACCATTCAATAGTCTATAAGACGCAAATTATCTTGTATTTCTAAAAGACTTGTCTGTACTATTATTTTAAAATCACGTGTGTGAAGAACATTTTTAGGTAGAGACTACTTTGAAGCATTCAACGACGATCGACGAATCTAGCGTGCAATTCTTGATTAGTAGGTGGATGGAGAGATGTGTAGTTCGATGGGTTGCAAATTAGGTTTCAAGGTGAACATTTAATATGGGAACGTGGTATTTTGTTTTTTTTAGTAGACTATGTAATCATGAGTTCAAAAGAAATTAAGTCAGATAACTAATCTTGTGAGAGTGTAATTTAGACTCAGTTTTTCTTTTTCTTTTTTTTTAGGGTGTGTTTATTTAAGTGGAAGTGTTTTCAAGAAATTAGTTTTCCGGATTTTCACCTATTTGGTTTCATTTGTTTGGTTCACCAAAAATGACTAGTCAACTGATTCGTGGGAGTTTAATTCCTCTTTCTTGTTCAAAAGCTCACTGCCTATAGCTCTGTCATTGAGAACCTGTTCAACAAGGCGCGGAAGCTACAATCACCAAATCGTGGCTACTTGGCCACATCCACGGACAAATTAAGAGCCAGATCAGCATCATGAACGGAATCAAAGCCGATTGGAGAGACTCGGCCGGGCGACAGGGATCAATCCGGCCAACAATACCGAGTCCCGACTTGGAGCTCTGAGGAGAGTTGGGGATGGAGCTCACAACACCGTGCTTTGAGAACAACTTGCAAGGCTTCTCGAGCTTGGAACTCTTGCCGTTGAGGGGTTTCGGCCAGTTCTGGGGGGCCATTAGGGTTAGGGGTTGGCAGGTGGCATGGTGAAGGAGCAGCACTAGTAGGTGCGGCAATGGTTGCAGGGATGTTGGCCGGAGGTAGGTTTCTACTAGGCGAGGCGAAAGGGGAAAAGTGTCAAAAAAGTCATAAACTTTTTGCATTTGTGTCAATTCAGTCATAAACCTTTTGCATTGGTGTCAATTCAGTCATAAACCTTTTTTTTTTACCAATTCAGTCCTAACCATTTCGTCTTAATACCAATTCAGTCCTAAACCTTTTATATTTGTGATACCGAAGCGCGATAGAAATTAGGCTAAACAGAAGAATCGAAACGATAAGAGGAACAAACTGTTCTCTCAATTGATTAACTATCAAAATATCCAAAATCTGCTTAAAGGAAACCCTAAAACAAGCTTATATATCCCCAAACCTAGCCCTACTAGGATTAGTAAACATCAAAACGTAAAATTACGAAACTACCCTTTACTAAATTAACCCATAAAAAATATTAAAAAAAAGAAAAACCCATCTAAACTATCCGAATCGCGAAAATCCATCGTTAATCATAGTCAAAGGCTATGAATATTGATCAGCACGCCGTTTCGCTTCAGCCGACCAAATTTGAGCTCAATCCGACATCGTTGACTTCAAGCCCGCCGGTTCTTCTAGTTACATAACGGGTCCGCCGGTCCCCTAGGTGCATCATCCTCCCCTGCTAGAGAAAGATTCATCCTCGAATCTGCTTCGTCTTCATTGTCATCAATCTCTTCAGGGTCTTCTTCCTCTTCAGTGTAGTAAGGTGACAAATCTGCTACATTAAAAGTTCTAAAAACATTGTGCTCACCTGGCAACCCAGGTGGTAACTCTTCCGGTACGACATTAGCAAACTGTTGACACCTAAATTTTGCCCAAATCATTTAGGGTTTTATCGCATAAAAAAATCTTTAGGGTTTAATTTTTAACCCCTAAGCCAAAAATATTTTCATCAAAATTCCATGGCACGTAGACATTAGGCGCACTTATTTTAATAGGGCCTTTAAAAAAAAAAGGGGAGAGGAAGAGATCCCGGGCCGGGTTCGTCAGCCCACTCTTTCTTTTCCTCTTCCTTTTACTTTTTGCGCGACCCATTTCCCTTTTTTTTTCCTTTTTATTTTCTTTTTCCCCCTCCTCTCTTTTCTTTTTTTCTTTCTTCTTTCTTTTCTTTTTCCGCGCGGGCCGGCCCTCTTTCCCTTGGCCCGGCCCGCGCCTGTTCTTCTCCCCCTCCCCAATCAACGTACGGGGAGGAAGGACGGAAGCCGGAGCAAAAAAAAGCAGAAGCCGGAACAGTGGCAGAGGCGGAGAGCAGAGGAGCAGCGGGCAGCGCGATCCCCGGGTCGGTGGTCGGCCGGCCACGACAGGCTGGCGGTGGCAGGAGCCATGCGCGCCTGCCGGCCAGCCCCGCGTGACCGGCTGCCCTTAAATCCGAAGGGGAGAGAGAGACAGGGGGTGGTTCGGGGGAGATCGGAGAGGGAGAGAGAGCAAGAGTGACCGGGAGAGAGTTCCAGAGAGTGAGAGAGAGAACCGAGAGAGAGAGATCAGAGGCCGAACGGGCTCCCGTTGACGACTGTCACGCCTCGATCGCGGCCAGCGAAGCTCCGACGATTTCCGCGGTAGGTCCCGGCCCCGAGCTTCATCGGGTTTTCTTGTTCGTTTTGATTCGGGGTAATTTTCCGTGGATTTTGGCTGGGGGGCGTGCAAGGCGACCGGACGTACTCCGATCCATCAAGTTCGCCGCCCCCCAAGCCGGATAGGAAGTGCTGCAACGGCGACCCCCCTCCCCTGTTTTCTGTTGTTCATTCCCTTGTTCTTTGGGTTCACTGGCCGGAGCACGCGCCCGTCCGGCTCGCGTGAGTTCCGGCCCGTGACACCTCGGGCTCGGACCTGCTCGTCTGCACATTGTTGTGTGTGAACCTCGGACGCGTTTGAGTCTCGGTCGAACCCGAAATCCTTCGTTTTTGTCGCGCGCACCAGCTGTATGACGTTATGCACGAACGAGATCCGGTTTCTGCCCTCTGTACCTTGAAGCTTGGTGTCTCTCTCCCTGGTATATGAGCTGCTCCAGAGTCGCGAAGTCCCCCCTCCTCGTGTGTGGTGTCTCGAGTGCGTCGTTAAGCATGGGGGGAAGCTTCGCCGTCGGGTGGTATCTCGGGTGGCCGTGGAGGTTCGCCGTTGGACGACGGTTCGGGCGAGACAGCGAGAGGAAATGGAAAGCCGATCCCTCGCCGGGGTTTGGCTGTTCCGTGACCGGTCAGTCCCTCATCGGGGCTTGGGCGGTCGCGATCGGTCGCCGTGGCGATGACGCGGCTGGTCGGTCAGGTAGGCGGCAGTCGGGCACGGGCCCGGCCTCGAGGCTGAGTTTCCTGGCCATGAAGGCCGGAGCTCGGCGGGTGGCGACCGAACCTATGTTCGGCCGCCGGACCAAAAACCTGACCGCGTAGGCCAGGGTCCGGCGGGCGGTGGCCGGGCATGCGCTCCACGTCAGAGAGCCGGCCGTGGAAGGCGAGGCCCTGGTCGCGGTGTGGCGGCCGCGAGTCGGGTTGCAAACCGGGTCGGCGAGTCGGGTCGCGGGTCTGACCGGGTAGGTTTTATTTAGTGTGTAGGCTTTAGGTTTATTAGGTTTTCATTTGGTTTTGGGCCTTTCGCACGTGGGCCGAGTCCAAAAATTGGGCTAAATTGTTTTTTTGGTTTTTCTATTTTTAGTGGGCTTTGGGCCTGTGTCTTTTTCGTTTAAATATATATATATTTCGAGCTGGGCCTTTCCCTGAAGAATTGATTTCGAAAAATTAGACCGGGCTCAACAAATGAGCCCGGTTCGTCTACGGGCCCGAGCCGGCTTGTCCGGGTCGTTCTCAATCCGGGTCGGATGTGGAGATCCGACCCGGGTCCGATTTATTTTATTTTAATAGTATATTATTCTAATATAAAAAAATTATTAATTAAACTTTATTTTATTTGATTTTTTTCTAAAAAAAGAGAAGGTTCGAATTTTATTTTATTTTATTTTTCTCTAAAAGAAAAAAATCAAAAAAAATCAAAAAAAATTCCAAAAAAAAATTCCAAAAAATTTTCAAAAAAATCCCAAAAAGAATTTTTCAAAAAAAATTCTCAAAAAAAATTCCATAAATTTTCAAAAATTCCGAAAAAAGTTTAAAAAATTTAAAAATTTAAAAAAATAATTAATTTTTAAAAAAAAAATCAAAAAATCAGAAGTTTTATTTGGATTTTGAAATTAGCTTTTTTCTCCCTTTTCGCATGTTTAGTGTTATATTTGGTCCCACATCGCTCGGTTCACACACTTCGAATTGCACATTTAATTTAACCTCGCATGTAGTTAATTAAGTATGTCTAGGCTTAGATATTAGCTATTGCTTCCCTTAGCCTAGTTAGAAGCGGGATTTTGAGACTCCTGATTAGCGAGAGCACGTTAGGTGGTGAATTGAACAAGATTAGGTACCGAAAAGGCACTAATTAGTCGATTAGTGTAATCAAGTCCCCGTACCCGTTGAATCTCTGGTTCGTAGAAATGAAGCTTTTCTCCCGTGCTTCGCTTAGGTGTCTAATCGACCTATCAGAAACTGATTAGTGGCGACTCCTAGATGAAATCGATTTGCATGTTAATAACTTAAATTTAAGTCGCGAATTGGTATGGTTTGGGAGAGCTCGAGCTAAGTTTAACTTAGTAAGCCATTAGCCAAACCCCGTTAGGCGGCGGGGCCGTTTCGGGGAGGTCGCGACACAAACTCCTCAAGCAAGGGCAAAACTTGGTTAGGAATTTCGGGACTGTCAGAATTCCGCTCCATCACCACAATGGCAAAAACCTCAGGCACGTTCACTGCCTCTTCTAGAAATTCTGACTTGGACAGCAGATTATTCTTCACTTCCTTTCTCAAATCTGAAGGACCTAGGATAATGGTTCGACCATCCTTCTTGAAGGTATAAGTATTTATGAAACCATCATGCTGTGTCTTTCTGTCAAACTGCCACGGCCTCCCTAATAAAATATGGCAAGCATCCATTGGGACTACATCACACCACACCTCATCGATGTAATTTTTTCCAATCGAAAATTGCACAAGACACATTTTGCTCACCTTCACTTCGTTCCTTTTTCTAAACCACGACTGCTTGTATGGTTGAGGATGATCTTCTGTTTTCAACCCCAACTTTTCCACCATAGTCGTGGACACCACATTCTCGCAACTCCCACCATCTATTATCACGCTGCATACTTTTCCTCTACTAGTGCACTTAGTATGAAAAATATTATGTCTAAGCCATGATTCATCATCCGCTACAACAACATTTAATATTCTTCTAACGACTAGAGACTCACCAGAATCAGCATAGATAATCCCTTCCTGTTCCACATCCGCATCCTCTTCTTCGCCTTCAGATTCATCATAAACTGGACCTTTATCAAAGACCGGATTATCAACAAGCGTCACAATTTATCGGTTCGGACAATCAGCAGCAAAATGCCCGAATCCCTGACACTTGAAACACCGCTTGGCTGTAGTTCCTCCCCTGTTAGTTCTAGCACTACTCTGCCCCTCGTTGGATATAGGTTTAGAACTTACATCCTTAACTGTAACCGGTGTTGAATTTATTGCTGATGTTCCTGCTTTTCCTTGGGACTCTTTATCTAACCATTTGGAATTGCTGCCTGACCACTTAGAATTATTGCTCTTTCTTTTAAATTGCCCCTCCACCTTTAGGGCTAGTCTGCACACATCCTCATATGTCCAATACTACTGCAATTGGACAACATCAGAGATCTCATATCGCAGCCCTGCCAGATATCGTGCAATCGTCTGCTCGTCTTCCTCCGCCACATCACAACGCATCCGCAAGCGATCAAATTCTTCTGTAAATTCCTCAATTGTTTTATCACCTTGCTTGACGTTATGATACTTGATAAACGCCTCTTGCCTATAATGGGTAGGCAAAAGATTTTTTTGCAATAACTTTTTTATCTTCTCCCAGCGATCCACCTTCGGCTTCCCCTCTATAGTGCGTTGCTTTTTCACGTGTTCCCACCAAATCGAAGCATGTTTTCGCAGCCTAATAGCCACTAACTTCACTTTTTGCCCCTTAGTTAGGTCTTTAAGATCAAAAATCCGTTCTACTTTATGCCTTACCTTAAATTTCGGGAATCTCGATCTTCATCCAGAAATTTTGAAAAGAGCGTTGATTTCCAGGTCGTACTCCTCGATTTCGCCCCTGGTTCAGAACCCCGAAAGGATTTACGTCCTCCTCTTCATCATCGGATGGATCCTTAGATTCTGCTTCTTCTTCGGATTGAACGCCCAATCTCGCCTCCGCAAGTTGTCTCTCTAAATCCTGGATTCGTCTTCTCTGTTCTTCAATTTCTACGTCTCGCAGATCTCTTAGACGCGATTGGTCGTCTGCTTCAGGAACGCCTCCACGCCCTCGGCCACCACGAGCCTGCCGTCCACGACCATGATTCTGTTCAGCCATTGATTCAAGCAACCTGTGCTCTGATACCAATTGATGCCGAAGCGCGATAGAAATTAGGCTAAACAGAAGAATCGAAACGATAAGAGGAACAAACTGTTCTCTCAATTGATTAACTATCAAAATATCCAAAATCTGCTTAAAAGAAACCCTAAAACAAGCTTATATATCCCCAAACCTAGCCCTACTAGGATTAGTAAACATCAAAACGTAAAATTACGAAACTACCCTTTACTAAATTAACCCATAAAAAAATACTAAAAAAAAGAAAAACCCATCTAAACGATCCGAATCGCAAAAATCCATCGTTAATCATAGCCAAAGGCTATGAGTATTGATCAGCACGCCGTTTCGCTTCAGCCGACCAAATTTGAGCTCAATCCGACATCGTTGACTTCAAGCCCGCCAGTTCTTCCAGTCGCATAACGGGTCTGCCGATCCCCTAGGTGCATCAATTTGTGCCAATTTAGTCCTAAACCTTTTGCATTTGTGCCAATTCAGTCATTCGACACGTGCCAATTCATTCCTAAACCTTTTGCATTAGTGCAAATTCAATCCTTCGACACGTGAATAGTTATTAGCCGGAATGACTGAATTGGCACAAATGCAAAAGGTTTAGAATTGAATTGGCATAAAAAAAAGGTTTATGACTAAACTAACACAAATGTAAAAGATTTAGGACTAAATTGTCACAAATGCAAAAGGTTTAGGACTTTTTTGACACTTTCTGGGGGCGGAGGAGTCGGGCTAAGTGGGGAGGCGAGTCATGGTTGAGCCGGGAGGGCCAAGTCACAAATGCGTTTACGGGGCTAAGTGAGGAGATTGTCATTTTTTCATTTTTCAAATGAGATCAAAATATCAAAAAACGTTTTCGATCATATATCACTAAATAAAAAAAAATCCATTTGGATAAAGGATAAAGGGCGCGTACGACTCATTTCACGTCTTGTGCTAAAGTGTTTAAAAAAAGAGAGAAGGAAGTAAGAGTTGCCCATGGTTTAACAAAATTTGATGGTTTTGTTCAGGCAAATCCGAAGTGCAACACATGCCCCTCAAGCCAAAAAGTGAATTTTCATTGCACTTTTTGCACGTTTTCTTTTTCCCGACGTCCTTATCATTCGTGCCAACCCTGGGATTATTGACACGTTTTGTTGGATTATGGATAAGGATGTCGGGCATATTGACAGCTAATTGGCGCGTGGAAGGATAAACTATTGAATTTCGCTCGCAAAAATGCGGTTGCTTTCTGATCCATATCTAGAGTAAGATTCGTTTGTCTCGTGGGAAGAAATCGTGTTCACAAATGCATATCAGGATCGACGATGATGTCTCTTTGTCAAAAATAACGGATAATCTATTGTCATTTCTTCAACAGTTAACATCTCGAAAAATCTTAAATTAATATATACATAATAAATTTATTTAAAATTAATTTTTTATTACAAAAAAAATATAAACCGATACATCTGTGATAAATTTACCACAAATTAAATCTTTAATAATCAAAATCTCAAACTGATACATTTGTAACAATTTATTATCCGTTAGTTTCTATTAAATTGGATTAACACTACGAAAAATTATAAATCGATACACCCCAAACTGCTACATCTATCAACTGTTACGTGTCATCTAACTCAACCGTTTGACAGTAAAATTTAACAGAAACTAATTGAGGATAAATTTATCATAGATACTAGTTTGGGATTTTTAGTGGTTATAAAATTAGTTTGGGATAAATTTATCATGAGTGTACTAATTTAGGATTTTTCGTGATATTAACCTTTCTTTAAAAGCATGTCAAAAAGACTTCGAAATTATAAATCATAAAATAATGTTATCATAACTTAATGTGAACTATATTGAACGACAGAACTCACTATTTGGACAATTTAAATTACAAGATTGTACAGTAAAATCGTATCTGAAAATCGAATTTTGTTATTAATTCGCACCATCTAATGAGAAATCACAAGAATATTATATTTTCGGTTTACTCCAAAAGAACATGCATTTCTTCATAAGTTAAACAAATGTGCGGGAGATGGAAGATTTATTGAAAAATCATCTGTGTACGTATGTTTTACGTAAAAGTGCGAGTATTCTACTAACAGATTAGGCGCACAATTATACAAATTGAGTCACTGATAATTTTTTTTTTTTGGTTGCAACTTACAACTACTAGTTTTAATCCTACCATTAACAAAGGTTGGCTCTTTAAAAGCCGCTCGTTGAGTATTGTACGTGGTCGGCCCATGCTATATTAAAGGGTGTGGGCTTTCTGCCAACGAGTTTGGCCTTCTTAGATACCCCACCACCAATAGTTCCTTTAAGGCTAGTACACACGGAGGAACATGTACACAACTTTGAATACCAATCATACTAGATGCATAATTTTTTGTGAGTTCTACATAAATTCTTTTCATTTGTTTTAATTCCACAATGGCGCCGTGTGTTCTTGTCCAGAGATTATTCGGCACTTTCTGACGATATTTCCACGGGAATACAAAATTTGCTCTAAAATCATGAAATGAATCTAGGGAATAAATATGCTAAAAATTAAAGTATGGGGACCCAAAATTGAATAAGGGAAATGATATCGAGAATATCGTTTTGGTCATTTCCCATTATTTTTAATAATAGAGAATATAATGTGCCACAAATTCAATGGTTGTATGGTTTGTTATTCAGCAAGTTCGTACAAGTGATTTCCCAACCTACTCGTCCGGCAATCGATATTGTACAATTCGCACCATGATAGGAATTACGACTCGCTAGGCACGCTCTCTCTCGAAATAGGTTAAAGGATGAGAAGGAGCAACCAACTCTGCATCTGCATGCTTTCAGTTTCTTTTTATGTTGTTTTTGAAAGACTTTTTTTATTTCTGCTCAGGTAATTTTTTTGGTTCGATTGGGTTTGAGGACCATGTGTCAACTATGTGATGTTTGCCAAAGAACTTTGGTAAGATTGCATTATGAAAATTTACAACATTTAGTTGCATGGACCTTTGGCAATTAACTCAAGATTGAAAGATTTCTCTATGTTCTTGCTCCTCGTGCATACTTGCAAAGTTTATTTATGTTGATCCTCGTTTTCACCGCATTACATTCTATAAGATTCTGTCACAAAATTAATAAACCTTTGAAAATCCTAATTCTTTTTGCGAAGCAATAGGAAGTTCCTAATAGGAACTCGTTTCTGTCACAATGCATACATATACTACACAAACCCCTTCTTAATAATTATGACAAAAATGCACTGAAAGTTCGAAATCTTATATATGAAATGAAATTGAGGCCTAAATATCCCAATTGGTGCAATTAAATCATAAAATCTTCTTCAGAAAAGTGCAATCGCATTCTTTCGTTGAACGATTTTGAGAACCGCTTCGGTGATACTAGAAAGTTGTGTACATGGCAGCATGAAATTGCACTTTTCAGTATAAATTTAGGACTTAATTGCAATTTCTGATGAATGTTTAGTATTTGATTGCACCAATTAAAAAATCTAGGACTTGATTGAAGTCTATATGTAAAGTTTAAGACTTTTGATTCGGTTTTTTTTTCCTTCTAATAGTTATATCGGTTTGCACCTGTAGTCATGGTTGTACTATGTGTGATGACCAATAGTTGTTGTGACCTTCTAAGTTTTGAACATGAAATTTTTAAGCAATTTTACTATATGAACTGCCAGAATAAGAAATAACTTCCATATTCACCTTGGCGTTGTTGACATATGAAAAAATTCGATTACAAAACTTACTCCAAAAACACATGTTAGTTATCAAATGGTGATTGCGTGATTTCTTTTGTTACATTGGTGGTGGATCTAGCAATAAACCAATTCTTAAACATGAGAACAAGTTTAGACAAAATAACTTGGAAACAATGCCTTGATCATTCTAATAGAAACTCAGAACTAATGTATTAGCCAGCTATCTAGTCAGAAGTTGCAATTAGTATGAAAAAGAATGAAAGGTATATGTCCAGTGTATTTAAGACGGCGCTATTTTCACCCATTGTATGTCTAAATCCACTCTATTTTCACCAGAAAGATAAAATTGTCCTCAATGATCCAATTGCATCTTAAAGTGATGGCCCCAAGTTTATTTACTTTCATTCTATTTCTATGTAGGATTTAGTTGCCATAATTATCAATTTCACATGTTTTGTATTTTTTAATGTGGATTTCCTATATATATTAAAGGCACCGTGTTTTCTTTTTTTTTATTGTTGAATTTTACTTACATAGAAATCAGTTTTGTTGAAAAGGGAAATTTTCAAGAAACCTAATGCTTTT
The DNA here is from genome assembly GCA_031216235.1 of Syzygium jambos. NCBI lineage: Eukaryota > Viridiplantae > Streptophyta > Magnoliopsida > Myrtales > Myrtaceae > Syzygium > Syzygium jambos. The sequence goes on from CM062220.1 coordinate 27,059,733, forward strand.
CTACGTTGTCAAGGAAATTTATCATTAATAGTCAAGTAGAATCTTGAAAAAATTTAACATAGACAAGTCTTTAACATAGTCACTTGTTTATTTTCACTTCCTTTCAATGAAGATTTTCAAAATTAAAGTCACAGTTACATGCTTCATCATTTTTATAACAACATATCTATTCTTTTTCTTTTTTTTTTCGTGAATTATTTATTTTCTAGTTTCATTATATAAAATTCCAGCAAATATGGACCGATTGGTCGCGCAATTCTCGTCGTCTGATTTTTACGTACACATGATGTTCCGCCACGTTTTCGTAACCAAGTTTGCGTTTCTCCACAACATTAAGCAGCTACAGAGATCGTCATTACTTACTTTTCTCTGCTGATACACTGCAAGAAATATTGACACTTTTCTACCACATTCACAAAATCGACACTTGAGTAACAAAGAAACCACATTTTTCATTAATTCATACACTCACAGATCATGCACTTACCTAGTAACCCTAGTTATGAGCGTATCATTGATACAAGGAGACTTCTTCCATTCGTCGAAGTGCGTTTTAAGTATTTCTCGAGCTTTGTCTTTCAAGTACGTCGCGTGATCCGCTTGTAGCAAGAAGCAAAGCTTCGACACGGCTTTGACCATTAGCATCTCCCGGACGAACATCGAATTCCCGGAAAACCGGCTCAGCATCGAAAGTATGAGGACAGCCCGCTCGTCCACGGATTGCGAGACGTTCAGGATCCTCTGCGAGACCACGGCGATCCCGCATCTGTGGCCCATGAACTGAGCCCTCCCGTCGGCACAAGAGCATAGGTGGAACAATACTCCGAGGATTAGCTCGGTGGTCTTCTTCTCCGGGAACCCTAGTTCCAGCTCAATGAGCTCGAACACGGCGCCATGCTCCACCATCATCGCGCGGTTTCTCCCCCATGGGCACGAGTCCAGCAATATATGGAGTGATGCGTTTAGTGCTTGTTGAGTGATGCCGTTCCTTAGGAGACCGATGATTGTTTGGAAGAACTCGCCTTTCAATCTTTCTAGCACAGAGGAACTCGCCGCTTCGATCATCCTCTTGAGGACTATAAGCACATGTGATCTCACTGCGATGCGATTGTCGACTTCACAACCTAAAACCCAAATCAGTGATTTGATGATCTGATCGTTTTGGCCGACGAGCAGCTCCATGTGTGCGGATGGGACTCGAAGTAGTACTAGTATGCTCAATGCTTCCTCGAGACCAATGGTCCGGTTTTCATCGCAGCAATTTGCAACGTATGACATCATAGCCTTGGGAATCCCAGCCTCTATCATAAGATTTCTATTTCGCTCGTTCTCTACCACGAGCATTTCGATGCGTCTCAGGGTCTCGATCTCCGATCGATGGCATTGGATGTCTCCGATGAGTTTAAGCAAGCAGGACTTGTCAAGGGGCGCTCTCGGGGTGGGAATGCGGTCGACACCCCAAGAGGCGTTCTCGTTGCACCACGACTGGATCAGCCTGCGGAGGGTGTGGTTCGGGGTCAGGTCGGAGTCCTTCGTCAACGGCTGCTTGGTGATGGGGCAGGTCGCACTCTCGCCGCTGGAAAGCCACTGCTCGATGCTCTCTCTGTCGTAGGTGATGCCGGTGACGGCAGTCACGGGGTCTCTCATGAGTTGCAGAGATATGGGACACGTGAAGTACTCAGGGACATCAAGAGCATCGTCCATGATCGGACATTAGCAATTTAACGTCGGACCCGAAAGAGAAAATATAGTCAGTGTGAAGGAATAAAGGGTGAGATTTGATGAAACAGGAAGATTGTGTGAATGAACAAGGCTACGTGTTGGTAAGAAAAAGCGGCTCTCTTTATTCAAAAACTAGACAGAGAGAGAGAGAGGGAGAGGGGTCTTGTGTTGCTGGTCAATGCTGATACGCTTTATTTATAAGTCTGTTCCTATATTCCAAGAGGGCAATTCGGTGGTCAAAGCAGGGAACTTTTGGTCCATGGCAAAACTGAATGAACACGCAAGTGGAAGACAATGTATCACGGCATATTATTTATATAATATATGGTACCTTATTAAAGATGGGTATAAATCCAAGATATAAATAATGATTTTGTTTATTATTTTGTGCCCTCAGTTTTAATATATATCATTAACTTACAACATTAGTTAGTCTTTGTAGCTAGTCCGGCATGCTAGGAAAAATCGTCCAAAAAATGTTAATCCTATTGAACGGCAGCCAAGTCAGTCCTAAATTTTTTAGTTGTGTCAATTTTATCTCAAACCTTTTGACAACTTGCCAATTTAGTCATAAACATTTCAATTGTGACAATCTAATCTTAAATATTTTTATTTCTCAATTTAGTCTTAAATCTTTTAACATTTGCTAATTTAATCTAGCCTGCAAATTTTATCCGAAAATAATTGAGTAGTGGTCTAGTTAGCATTGCCACCTGTGGTGTTAACATGGATACTTTTTAACATTTTTTAATTTTTTATATTTTTTCTTTTTTTCTTTCCTTTTTCCTCTAGCCGATCGCCGGGCCACAATGATGGCCAACGATGGGCCACAATGATGGCCAGATTCGAAAGCTAGCAAGGTTGGTCTCTTTAGTGGCTCGGTTGGCGAGGTCGAGCCTCACCAGTGGCAGGGCAAGGTCAACCTTACCAAAGGTTGGCGAGGCCTTCCTCGCCCAGCGATGGTGAAATCACCCTTGCTTCTAGCCAGTGCCGGGCATCGTCGAGGCTCCACAATTGGCCAAAGAAAGAACGAAAAGAAAAAAAAAAAGGAAAGGAAAAAGATTCAAAAATGTAAAAAGAATTGTCCACATCAGCTGTTTCCTGCCAAAATTGGCGGGAAGAACTAAATTAGTAAATCATTAAAAGATTTATGACTAAATTGGCAACTCTTTAAAAGATTTAGGACTAGATTGACCAATAAAAAAGGTTCAAAACTAACTTGGCATAATTAAAAAGTTTAAGACTGAATTGTCTGTCGTGCAATAAGTTTAGGAATTTTCAAAAAAAATTTCACTGCAATTCAATAAGTCCAAAAATTGGGTCAGCAGAATTCAAAGACGGAAAAGTCGGTCATTTACAAATTGGCTTTCACTGATTTAGGTCAAGATTTATGTTTGAATCAAGCGGCTCGCGGGGACTACAATCCACAATTAGCTTACCCCACCTCTCTCTCTCTCTCTCTCCATGGACGTTCATACTTTGATCTCGCCGAAAGAGAAACAGTGACCACATCATCTTCTGTCGTATGGCGCTACAACTTGGGGGAGTAAGAACAAACTACGTGTATAGTGTGGGTCGGTCCTCAAATAGACACTTTGGAAAGTTATCACTTCTCATATAGTTTGTCAATCGAGAGTACCATTGTCAATATTAGGTTTATCCACTCGGGAGCTTGAAGAATCAAGTCCTGCTGCTACAAAGTCTAACCAAAAAAAATTTTAAACCGCATAATGAAGGGAAACCACATGTTTATAAGGCCTCTATAAATCATGTACAGATGCAATAAAGTACACTTTGACACCTAATATGTAACCTTGAATAAACTCGCATCCTATCCGGAAGCTCCATACTAACAGTGCATAATTCAAAGGGAAAATTATCAAAAAGGTTCTAAACTTATTGTGTGGATGTCAATTTCCTAATTTAGTAGATGGATTATATTGGCAAATTGTCAAAATATTTAGGATTAAACTGGGATAACTGCAATAGGTATATGACTTTTTTGATAATTATCCCAAGTGGCATCCGTACAATAGATTTACGACTTTTTTTTTTGTAATTATCCAATAATTCAATTGCCCGAGAGAACAAATATGAATAAACTAAATATCATAAGGGTTGGTTAATTCGATAATACAACTTATGAGTTTGAGACTCACCAAACATGATGTTAGCTTTGATTCTTACTGAATCTCTTGTTTAGAGCACTCTAAGGAGAACTACGCAATCTCAAGGGCAGACTACAGCTAACTAAATCCTTAGTAAATTCCTAATCTCGTCGTATGTGGATATTCACACTGTATAGCATCTTATCATAATTGGGTCGAACGCTTAATCTATCTCGGTGTTGAGACTACAAGCTTAATCGACTCGTGGAGTCTTCCATGACCTCCAGCTACCAGGGTCCACGAACCGATGACCCCTAAAAAAATAAAAAAAAAAACATGTGTGAATCCAAACATCTAATCACACCACATCGATCCCGCATAAAAAGAAGTTGCCTTAATCATTGAAAAGCAACGTGGGAAATTTCAGGCCCGACCTCATCTGCTTTTTGGTGGGACGAAAAAAGAGAGAAAGAACACGACCCGAGTTTTCGCTTCAGACACGCTTAGATGGGGAACTACTTCCACTTACCTGTCAGGAAGGTGATGGGAATGGAGCAAGTAATTCATGCGTGGTCATTAGGATTTCATTGGGAACAAGACACAAACAGTATCTGAACTTTGACTCAATATGTAATTTAATCTCTGAAATTTTAATTTATTTAATGTAATCTCTGAATTTTAGTCAAATATCAAATGTGGTTCTTAAATTTTTAATATGTTTAATGTCGTCTCTGAATTTTTAACACATATTCAGTTTAATTCCTGAACCATATAAAAATATTCAATGTAAATCATGAGCTTGAATTTCACCCCGATTGAATTAGCGACTAAGCAGAAACCCTCGTCCTTTAGCAGCGTTTACTCGACAACAGGACAAATCAAGTAAACGGTCAAGCACGTACCGGGTCAGTAGGGTCGTCCTCCCTGAATTCAAGCTCTCTCTCTCTCTCTCTCTCAGGCTCAATTTCCACGAAAGCCGCTCTTTTCTTGAGTTCAGATTAGACCCTTTGGGAAGAACCCTTTTTTCTTCAGTTCTCACTTGAGTGGTCGAGAAACGAACTACACTTCATGCGAAAGTCTGTTTCTCATTCGGCAGTTTTCTGGCATTCCAATAAGTATGTCCGTAGACACGAAAAGTCTGGCCCGAGCAGAGCCAAATTGGACCATCGTATTCAACATCATTCTTGCTTGTCGAACGGCATTGTTCAAATCAAGTGCGCCGATCGATGCCCGATCCGGACATATGGTCGAAATCGAACCCGATTCCAATTTTTGGATCCCAGGTGGCGCCCAAGAGGCAGGCTGTCAGGGAAACTTTTTCGTAGTTCGCGCTTTCCACGTCCCGCGATCACGTCCTTTTTTTTTTTTTGGTCATAGTTTTTATGCATAAAGTGCCGTAATATGAAAATACTTAACTAGTTTTATGATCAACAATCGAGATTGCTATCTTGCGATCTAACTATCATCAAATCCGAAGAAAAGGTTTATGAGGGTTTCGGATGCACACAGTTCGATAGGGACTTGAATTAATTCAGTATGAATGGAATCATGGATGGGAAGTTGCGCGGTTTGAATCTAAAAATTATCGTGACACGCACGAATAGTACAAAGAAAAGATGAGGACAACTTTGACAGGCTGGAAGACAATCTATACCATTTCTATGTAGGTAGTGCATGGAAAGATAACAAAGTGAGTCATGAATATTATTGTACGGCCGGCTAGCTGAGTAGTCCAAGCTTGGACAAGAAGAGGACGTCAAAACTCTCCACTGGAAAAGGAAGCAGCAGCACTCCTTCTTGCTCGCAATTATGCTAAGTCTCTCGGCGTCCGAAAAGCGATTGCAACATCTTAATTGATAACATCCAACAAAAGGGTCTTTGCCCTCGGAGTATTCAGCCTTTCGTTGCAGATTCTCGCTTCCTATTTCAACACAATCCAAAATGGAGTTTGGCCCGAGCCCGTAAACCCAACAATAGAGCTGCTCATGCGCTTGCAAATTGGGCTTTTAATCAAATCGAAATTGCATTCTTTAAACTTTTCCACAATCACCCATCTATAGTTAAAAATATTGTATTAGTAAAGTCTTCTTCTATCATTCTAATGTAACTATGTAAGTACTGCATCCAATTTGTAATGTTTTGTACGAAATGAAAGTTGATTTCTAGCAACAACAACTCCATTTCTGTAAATGCTCGAGAAGGAAAGAAAAAGGAGTTCGATTTGTAAGAGAAGCGACGTGTAGTCGCGATGCACTCGAGGTCCAAGGCAGCCAAGAATTCCAAAGGGGCAGAGGAGAGTCAAGCGTCCCAGTCCAGTCAACAAGTCAGAAGTCAACGGATGAGTTGTTGACTGTCACTAGCAGCCATGACTTGTCTATGCTATTATCCTATTTTCGAGGTCGATTATTTTTCCTCGTTCTGTTCTGTCCCTTCCGGGAAGAACTCGATTTGGCAAATAATGATTTGGAAGGAACCACGAATGGTCGAACACCAATCTTCAATCTAAGCTTATTCAAATCAAATCGCACCATCTTTATACATGAAGCCGAATGATCTGTCGATCCCTGAGCTCCCGCTTCTCTCGAGACGAGCGAGTCCGCCGCGATTCTGCGACGTTATAGTCAATGTCCGGTGGTTGTTCCTGACCTGGATGCTGCAGCACACCTCGTTCCCGTCCCACGGCCCGATTGACATGGGAAAAATGTCTGAGAACTAGGAAACTAGACCATATGCACACGAGAAGTACATTACATAAACATCGCACCAATGCTAGGGAAGGAAGCGTCAGTCAATTTGAGTTGGTTACAACAATTAGAGGATCCTATGCTCGTCAATCAATTTGCATGTCACTTACGTTTTGGAAAATATTTTCCTAAAAATAATTATTTGCATCGCTTACAAGAGCATGTGAACAAAAAAAATTTCATCATTTATGAATTATAGTTAGGCATAAATTGTTGTCAATAAAAAAAATTATTAGGCTAATTTTCCTTAGCGGTATAAGCAATCATTTTAAAATATATATTTTAAATTGTTCATTTTTCGAAAAATAAACATACTCTATTTCGAAAAAAAAAAAGACTGTAAGGAGGTGCAACGTGGGAGTAAAGTGAACATGATTTTTAGATAATTGGGCCTTTGCCCAATTGAAGAGATTGTAATGGACCTCGCAGCTTGTAAATACAAATTCGATTGAGGACGTTGGGCCTGCTAACAAGTTTGCTGTCCACATTCTCTCACTATACATTCACTAAAATGGGCTTAATTCCCATTAAAAAAAAAGGCTGAATTCCCTAAAAAACTCTAAACTTTAGGTCAAGTTCTAAATCTGCTCTGAACTTTTTTTTTATTTCAAAAAAATTTTCAAACTTTAGGTCAAGCCCAAAATCTGCCTTAAACTTTTTTTGTCTCAAAAAAAACCCAAACTTTAAGTCTAGTCTCAAATCTAACCCAAATTTTGTTGTGTAAAAAAAATCAGCAAATTTCAATTTATTTTCAAAAATACACCCTGTGATCCAATTTCAACTTGACGTGACATTTTCATGTCGATAATAAATCCACATCAATAAAGTAATGGGGGCAATAGATACAGACTGACGTCATATTTCCACCTCGATAATAAATCCAACCCAACAAAATTTATTGAAATTCTCCAAAATAAAACCATTCTAGGATATGAAAGTTAGAAATAATAATAAATCCACCAAAAAATATTTAATTTTAAAAAAAATGTAGGTTCAATCCAAATTTGCTCCGAACTTTTCTTTGTCTAAAAAAAAGCCCCATTACTTTCTTGATGCGGATTTGTTATTGACGTGAAAGTGCCACGTCAAGTTGGGAGATCATAGGGTATATTTTTTTTAAAATAAATTGAATTTTAGTGATCTTTTTACACAAAACAAAATTTGGGGTAGATTTGGGACTAGACCTAAAGTTTGAGGTTTTTTTTTAGACAAAAAAAAGTTTTGGGCAGATTTTGGACTTAACCTAAAGTTAAGGATTTTTTAGGGAATTGGGCAATTAAAAAAGTGCATTAATATTACGAAAAACTCCAAACTTGTATACTTGTGACAAATTTACTCTCTGTAAGTTTCCATTAAATTTTATAATCAAATTACTAAGTTAGATGACGCATAATAGTTAATGGATGTATCAGTTTTGGGATTTAACTTCCGTTTGTTATAGGTGTACCAATTTTCTATTTTGGGGTATTAATCCAATTTAACGGAAACTAACGGAGGGTAAATTTGTCATAAATCAATCAATTTATGATTTTTGGTAATCAAAAAATTAATTTTAGATAAATTTGTTATAGAAATACCGGTTTGGGGTTTTTTGTGGTCAAAAAACTAATTTTGGATAAATTTATCGTATGTGTACTAGTTTGGGATTTTCGATAGTATTAACCCATAAAAAGAACCCAAACTTCATGTACAATCTCAATTTGCTCCACACCTTGTTTTTTTGTTTACAAAAATCACGAACTTTCCCTATGGTCTCGAATTTACCCCGCGTGCAAAATCACAACTAGAAATATCCGGGCCAGTTAAAAGATTCATTATCAAAACCCGCGTCTTCACTTATATTCTCACCTTCGTATGAAATTACGACAGCCTCTTGATATCGATAATTTTGCAAAAATTGGTAGGGATTTTTGGACGTGGATTAGATTCTAAGACTAAAGTGGAAGTTTGTTATTTTTCTTCTTCTTTTTTTGCTGACGTGGAAAGGCGGACTTTAATCAATGCAATTTTAATGCGTAATACGTGGTTTTTTGTTCAAAGTTTTTTTTTTAAATATTACAAGCGAATTTAATGAAAGTCGATGGATTAATCGATTTCTCGGAAAAAGAAAAACTCACCACCGTCACCATGGATGGACAAATCGAGCTCGCTCACATACACTGCAGTCTGCACTTCTCTTCTTCTCCTCCTCCTCCTCCTCCTCCTCCTCCTTCTCTCGGTCTCTCATGGCGCCCCCGTTTTGTGGACGCCCTTCGTCTTCCCCCCGCCCGTCTCTCTGATTCGATCCCGTTCCCCGCCCCTCGAGGAGGCTGCTGCTCGTTCGAACTAAGGAGACCATGATTCTCACCCACCTCGCGGCGGAGGAAGAGGTATGCGATTTCTGGGGCTATAATTTGCGGGGCGTCTGATCCACGTGCTTTGTTGTTCGAAATCTGCTTTGCTTCCGGTTATGTTCTTTCGCATTCCGGATGATTTGGACAAGACGGTGCCCGCTTGTTGTCGGTGTCTGATGGGTTTTCGAGCTGTCCTTCGGGAACGCCTCCTAATGGGCGGTCCCGGCAACTTCCGAGTATGGCTCGTTTTGGGCGATTTGGCGTTTCGAATGTAGTACAGTGTGGTTCGGCGGTGGGGCCTGAGACCGAGTGTGTATTATGGGTGGGGGGACATTGAGCTTGTCGTGCTTCCATGATGTTTTTGCTCTTTCTCTTGTTTCTCTTCTGCACGGGGGGGTTTGAGGTGTCAGCTGTGGAATCGGAAGCTGATTCTTTGGTGAATTCGAGTCGTGGTTTTGGGTGAACTTTGCCCGCGGCTTCTGTTCTCATTGTGGCTGATTCTGCATTTGTCGTCGACTGAAAAAGCCGAATGCAATGTCGAAGTAGAGTTTTTTTCTTCTTTTTTTTTCCGCTCGAACGTTCGGCACAAGTGGATATTAGCTGTGGAAGATAGCAAAGCTATTCGTTGAAATTAACATTAGTCTCGTCTTCTTTTACCCTTAAATTAGGAATCCGTCTCTTTGTTAGGGGAAAGCTACTATATCAAAAGGTGAATGCCTTAATTTGGTTCTCGTTCATATGCAGCAAAACATCAGAATTAGGCATGGTAAAAAGCCCAAAGTACAAGTAACATCACAACCACACACACATGCACTAAATCTTTTGCATCTGTGGTCCCTAAAAGTTCTTGCTTGAACTAGAGGTCAGACGTTAATAAATCTTGTCGCGGAATTTGGGATTTTTTTGTTCATGGAAACCAATATTGTGAAGTGACTTCTTAGGAAGGTTCACGTCTCCCGGTTCCACAGGCTAGCCTGGATGGAGCACTAGTTTTATTTCCGATGGTCTTCTTTTCTGCACTTTGCAGCAGAATCTCTGTTGTTTGGTAAAATTGTAGCTTAAGCTTCTCTAGGCAAAGGGATTAAGTCCGTGAGAGATCGACATCATTCAATATGTTGTGATGAGGTCTCTTTACTCTTTACTCCTTAGTTTGCTTCCTGCCTGAATTTACACATTCAAACTAATTTCCGTCCTTTGTTGGAAAAAAGAATGTCGATTTTCCTATCTCATCCCATGAGAAAGATTGCGGCTGCACAGCCTTTGTGAATGTTTTTTCAATGATGACAATAGGAACTATTAGGTGCCCTGGTGGAATGGTTACAATCGATACGTCTGTACTTATATCTATATCTGTGACAATATATATGACAAACTTGACTTCTTTCTAAAATGAGGACAGTCATACAGAAAATCTAAAAAGAAAAGAGAGGATATCTAAGTTTTTTACAAGTTGTAAGTCTACTTCATTTTCAAGTATTTTCTCAAAGAACAATCGTATTACAACAACAAGAACTTGTTTGTTAATTAGAATATGGACTTTGGTCTCATGAATGATAAGATCTAAAAGAAAAACAGTAAAAACTGAAAATTTTCCATCATCAACATTTTGATCTCCTGTAAAATTTGTCTTTTCAAAAATATTATCATTCGCGCAGTTTAGTCTGAGTCTTCAATATATTCTTACGTGATTGAAGCAAATTAGTTCCATCGCTCATGGAGACTACATAGTATGATTGCCAAATTCCAGAGAAGAATCTCAACTCTAGTAGCTAATTAGCAGTTCGGATCTTCTGCAAGTTGTCTATTCTAAAACACGACTCTGACAAGCAAAGCATATTAGGGCTCATTACTGTAGTAAAGCCATATGTATGTGATGTCACTCTTCTTGTATAGATATATCTGCTTCTCTTTCTGTTTTCCAATTTTTTTAGGCTTGTAGCTACTATTAGGTGAATGGATTCTGTTAGCTCTCATGTAGATACTTTGCCATACAATGAGCTGCTTTTGAATGATGCTCAATGACATAAATATTGTGTTGCAATATGCTGATATTGGCACTGTACGGAGATGGTAAAATAAGGATGCTATTCAATCTCTAAGAGGTAACTATAGTGAAGTTGACTTTCATCTGTCATGCTTTGACTGCTGGGTTTCCCGTAGCTCAGGTCATTGAAGCAATGGCTCCTTGCTATTTTGGTGATCGGTCAAGCAGCGACACTGTTGTGAGGTTGCGGACTAGTGATGGCCGAGACGATTGGTTGTACTGTCATTCTCACATCCTTATAGAGAAGAGCAAGTATTTTGCAGATCGTCTCTCTGAGAAATGGCCAACGTGTCAGATCCTTGATTCCCGCAACTGCGTTGAGGTATACTGTCAAGAATCAGATTTTGACTCCCATGTCAATGTTCTACGCCTATTTTATGTTAAAGAAAACTCAACAGATGAAATTTGGCATGGGGTTAGGAATGCACTTGGCATTCTTCGTGTGGCCGTGGAGCTTGAATGCCCACAGATCGTCAGTGCTTGTGTAAATTACTTGGAAGCAGTCCCATGGGAAGAGACTGAGGAGGAGGAGATTCTTAAAACCATACCAAGCATGGGATCGCAAGTATTGCCAATTCTCTCCCGCCTTGAGCCTGTCAATCCATTAGCTATTATGAGGATTTTTCAGTCAGCTATTCAACTAGCCACATCATCACCTCCTCCAGATATGAACGATCTTAAAACATCAGCTCAAGAGCAACTGGAGTACATGCTTACTGAAGACGATGATGAACCTCTACTAAAAGCTGATGATGAGATAAGATCCGAGGTAAAACAGTGCATGAGTAGACTCTTTGCGAGATTTAACAGTCTGCTAGAGTCTTTGTTTTGTGAGTCATCGGAACTGGCCTCTGAGGCACTGCATGTACTTCAATTTTATTTATCTGATTTATCGTGGGCCTGTCAGATATTGACAAAGTTAGAGATAATGAGGGATTTAGTTATCTGTTGGATGGATGCATCAGATAAAGTTGTGAAGATAGTTCATCCATCAAATCCAGAACCAAATGGTGAAATGATCAAGACAACACTGAAGACTGTTGAAGTTGCGGCAAAGGTTTTAGAGTCAATCGCATATGGAAATGTCATTTTGCCAGCATCAAAGAGGCTGCATGCAGTCAAGGCCTGGCTTCCGTTTGTAAGAGTTGCCAAACCTGCCATAGATTCCGCTGTGTCCAGTGATGACAATGCTTTGGAACTTAAAGTGGATGGTGAGCTGTGGCAATCATTGGAATCGACCTTTGTTTCGTTGGTGCTTACATTGCCATCAGGAGATCAAGCAGATATCTTGACTGAATGGTTTGGAAACAACTATATTCGGTATCCTGATCTAACTGAGGCATTTGATGTATGGTGTTACCGGTCCAAGGTTGCAAAGAGAAGATTAGCCATTTTGGACGTGAACAATGGCGGATCTAGCACGCCTTAACCTTCTGATATCCACTTTACCGATTTTTTGGCCGGCTGGTTGCGGATAACCCTGATTGTCATGGAGTTGTCAGTTCTTGCATGTCCAAAATCAGCTTTTGCTTGTAAATTGTTGTTCTACAGCGTGGTTGTAGTGAGAACTAACTGTACAGTTGATTGGCAAATGGTTTGGCTCATTTTGTCATTCTCAGTTCTCATTGGTCCAATCCTCAGGTAATGTTCTTTGTGCAAGTGCGAGGAAGTATTCTATGCCACAGTTTCACTGCCACTGCCAAGAAGCAAATCAATCGCTTTTATGGAAAGTTACACGATAAGGAAATATGTTTCTTGCATTTCAAAATTGCTAAACTCCGGTTTGCAAGACGGGATACAACTGTTACAGAAAATACTTTTTCGTTTGAGTTCTGGATAATGGGTGTTTGGTTGATTCTTAATCCCGTACAAAACTACTTTTTAACGGGAGGACTCCCTCCAGAGTCAGATATGGTATTTGCAACTTCTGCAAATTTTGTCAGAAAGTAAATTTTCTCCATATTTTTAGGGATAATATTACGAAAAATTTCAAACTAGTACATCCGTAACAAATTTGCTCCAAACTAATTTTTTGACTATCAAAAACCCTAAATTGACACGTGACAAATGTACCCTTTATTAGTTTTCATTAAATTTTACTGTTAAATTACTAAGTTAAATGACATATAGCAATTGATCGATGTACCATTTTTAGATTTTACCTTCCGTTTTGTTCAGTTTGTGATTTTTTATGGTATTAATACAATTTAACGGAAATTAATGGAGAGTAAATTTGTCACAAATATATTAGATTAGAATTTTCGTTGATTAAAAAATTAATTTAGGGTAAATTTATTATAAATGTATCAGTTTGAAATTTTTCGTAGTATTAATCCATGTTTTTATCACCTCTTATTAGGAGTATTAGCCTTATCGAGTGGAAACTGTCACGTGTCGATCCCATGTGGTGCAGCAATATATAGTGAATGCATGTCCTTACTGCCAGAACATTGGCATTGGGTCATAACAGCATTACCTCTTTATGGACTGTACAGAGCTCGCTAACCAATTTGAGCGGTCTTTTTCACCATACCAGATTCTTGATATCTCAAGTCAATTCGCCCATTCCTTTCGCTTCCTTGTATGATCTCTTCTTGGTTGGGTTCTTCTACTACCGATCCTCCGCAAATAATTATCATTCTTGTGAAACTATAATTGTCCTGGTTCTGTCTGATTCTTCTTCTTCTTCTTCAATTTTCAATGGGGCAAGAGCCTTTTTTTTTTTTTAAATCTTTGTGACTATTCTCTCATTAATTCGTGAAAGTTCATGAAAACATAGTTCATGTGGGGACACTGTTCATACGTGTAAGGTGTCTCATCTAATAGCTTTCACATATAAATGTTGACTGACAGAGACTTTTCATCATTTTACACTGGAGTTCATGTGTACCTTCTCTGAAACAACAGAATTCAGGGATGGTGAAATGCATCCTCATCTATGACCAAAAAAAAAGGAAATGCATCCTCATCATGAGATTCCTGGCCATTGTGGGCAAACCCACAAAAGTGAAAATCAGATAGGGTTGTGATTTAGGAATAAGACCTGTGCAAACATGAAAGGCAAAATCTCAAAAGTTCAGCTTATTCTAATGAGATAATTCTCAATAGAAGGAAGCTCTTTCCTTTTCTCTTGGTTTTGTTTTGTTATATTTATATTTATATTTATTTTTATTTTTATTTTTTGGGGCTGTGACTGAGATAAGTATCAAAAAAGGAGCGAGAGTGAATAAGTCAAAAAAGCAAGTGCTCTTGGAGAGGAGAGAAAAGTAGCCTGGATTCTTGAAATGAGAAAATGACTTCTATTGATATTTATTTATTTATGCATTCCCCTTTTTCTTCTGCTCTAATATTCACAGACTTAAAGAACCTAGTACTCGTCTTTTTTCTTCTTTTTCCAATTCTTTTTGTTGCCACGACAAAGACTGAAGAGACCTCCTCCTGCTTCTCCTGGATGATCGTGACGATGACATCGTATTCCAGAAGTAGTCCACCTACATATAACATTCTCCTGAAGATTTCGCTATCTTCATCTGCGATATCAAGGGTCTCTTTCAATTCTTCTTTCTCGAGTTTGTAATGTGGTGGAACTTGAAATATTCCTGGCGCCTGCGCAGCTGCTATGAACATCCCTCGAGATTTGCATTTTATTTACTGTGGTGGGTTTCTTTTTGTCCATTTTAATGGTTCTGAATAACAGGATTAGAAGCAGGGCATTGCTTGAAATTCTCGTCTTTTCTGCTTCGTGCGTTGTTAACAGCATGTGCGGATATGTAAGATTTAGCAATTTAGGGCTTTTTGCTGCATAACATACCTTCAACAGATTGATTCTGAGGGTGTCGCTCTCTTCAAGCAATCACAGGAAAAAGGCTATTTTTTTCCGGTCTCTGCATTTGGTTAGATCAAACCTCGACAGCAACAAGCAGTATATAATGGTATACCCAAGACTAAGTAATGTGATATTACATTCTATCCATCACCAGAACTTACAAAATTAATATACAATCCCCAATCATCTCTCTGAAATCCTAAAGCTGTCTAAATTAACTGAAAATACTTCTATGCAAAAGTATAGGCCTATTATTTTCTTTATTTACACCACGATGCATTTTGACTTACTCCCCAAATAATGGAGGGAACAGGCAAAAGAGAAAAGCAATATGAGAAAAGCCCGGTTCTAAACCTAAAATTACACTACCATTCTTCATCTTGCATCATCCACATCCCGAACGCCGATGATGCAGAGAGAATCAGCCGTGGTCCTATGTATCAGGCCACAAAATCCGGTAACAGCTGCACGGGGAACCTCTTTCGGTTCTGGATGTTCATGGTCTCGTACGCAGATGAAGAGTGAGGGATGGAAGCGTTGATGGCCCCGAATTCGTTCGCCTCTCCGATGTCGACTCGCCTTCCTAATTGAATGTTTTGGCTAGGAAGGAAACTCTGGTGAGCACCAGATAGAGAGAGGTTCTCACTGTGTGGAAGGCCCAGAGTGAGAGAGACACCATTCCCAGAAAATGGGGGAGAGACCCCATTACCTGAAAACGAAGGAGCGAACTGCTCGGTCCCGAACCTCCCGATTTCGCCAATTGGGTATTGCCCGAACCCGCCAATGAAATTTGCAGGCCCTCCTCCAATGATCGAGTAGCCATCGCGGCCCTGGCCCTCATCGACAAACTTCATCGATATAGCCTCCCCGAGCTTGGGGTTGACATTCAAGGACGAGACATGGCTCTGGTTGTGAAGCATCTCGGCACTTCTCGGTTTCTTCGGGCTCCCTTGTGTCAGCCCTTCCAGCTCCGAAGGGCCGACGAGAGTGAACCCAGAATTGCTGCTGCGGACGTTTCCCCCTATCGAGGAAGCGGAATTAGTCGAGATGGCAGGGGTGTCGTGGTTCCTCGAGGTGATCTCTTTGGGTTTGAAGCTCTTGGTGCTGTTCTCATTGGTGTTGGGGAGTTTGTCTTGGAGGCCAGAGGACCTGGATGCTGAGTCCTCGTGTTCACTCTTGCTTGGTTTGTCCTCTGCTCCTCCCCCATTCTGTTCTTGCTCCTTAACTTCCTCCAGGTACATCTCCTCCACCATTGGCTTCCAAAGCCGAACTCGAGCATTTATAAACCAATTCGACACCTACAATCGACGCATCACTTAATCTCTGAACCTTCACAGCATTAAGAATCAATTAGGACAAAAGATCAGCAAATTATACCTGGCTTCTAGTAAGCCCTGTCTGTTTGGCCAACAAGTGTTTGTCCGAATCCTTCGGGTAGCTAAACATAAAAAAGGAAAGAACAATTTCAGCAATTTATGTCAATTATGATTTTAAGCAACAGTTCTAAATGATGATCATCGAGAATGTTGCTTACGGGTGGAGAAAGTGTTCGAAGAGCCAGGCGCGTAGGATTGAGACCGATCTCTCGGGGAGTCCTCTCTGGGGTCTCCAAGCATTCTGCTGGATCATGCCCAACTGTTGGAGAGCGCGCTGCTGCCGGAGGTGGTGGTCGACGAACTTAAGCCTGGAGCCTTCGATCTTCCCTCCGGGGCCATCCTCCTCGCCCAGGCTCTTACTGGCTGCCCGAATCTGGCCAGCTATCGCGTCCTTGAGGCACCGGAACTGCTTCGAGATGGTCTGCAGCGCGAGGGCCGTGTACGTCCTTGCAGAGCCGATCCCTGCAGCTTGCTCAAACGAGGATATCACGATCTGCATCTGGTTGTGGTACTGCTTGTATCTCTGTTCAACCTGATACAAACAAGGATCCAACTTGAGGAACTGCATTGTAAGTTTAATAGAACTCAGTTTCTTACCTAACTTGCATGAACTTTGATTAGAGTTAAGAAGGAATCAACCAACTAAATGAAAATCCTTGAATTGAAAGCTACCTCAAAATTTTAGAAGTTATAGTCGATTAAAGAGAGCAGTTTCTTTCCCAAAATTCCTCCATAACTTTTCAATTTTAGTTATACAAGAACTTGATCATTCATATAATTACCATGTAAGCCTTACCTCATCAAGCATGCTTATGAGCTTAGCCTTCTTCATCTGAATTTCCTGCCTCTCCGCCATAGACAGCTCTGCACCGCGCTTACCGCTGCCATCGCCACTTCCATCCTCCTTCGTTGCCGCTGATTCTCCAGCCGGCTTACTCTGCCCGCTGGCCTTCTTCAGCATCTCAGCCTTAAGTCCGTTGTTCCCAACATTAACAACCTCTTCGAGAAGCTCCTGTGCAGCCTTCAAGTACTTGGAGCTCAGCAACACCCCCTGCATGCCCGACCCAACTGCGGCACCGTTTGTTACGCCCGAGGCAGACGACGGTGACCCACCCGAGATCCGCACGTCCTCGCCGCCTGAAATTCCTGGGGGAGGCTGAGAACCCGCTGCTCCATCGCCGCTGCGCTCGGCCCGGACGAAGGACCGGTACCCAGCCGGAGGCGGTGGGGGCTGCTGCGGAGAGAGGCTGAGGGAGAGCCCCTGCTGCTGGTGGGTGCGGGTGGCCTCACGCGCCGCTGTGGACGGGTCGAGGGAGCTCCAGAGGTTGTACTGGACGCGAGGCATGAAGCCATGCATGGAGGAGATGTCGGGGTGGACGTGCATGGATGAGGGCTGAGAGTCGGCGGCTGGGCCGGGTAGCGGGATGCCGACAAATTGCTGGGTCTGGGAGTGGGGCGGCGCGGCAGTGGAGGAGTTGAGGAAGACTGCCGAGGGTTGCTGTTGCGGAGGCGGGGCATCGGAGGAGTAGTGGACGTAGGTGGTGGGGTTCATGAGGACGAGGGTTTGTAGGGCTCCATCTGGGTCAGATGAGTTCTGGTGGAAGTAAGTCGCCATCGACACTGTTCACTTCACTTCAATATTTATCTCTTCGTCTTCTTTCACTGAACAAAACAAATAGCGGAGAGAGAGAGAGAGAGGAGAAATGGGCTATTAGTGATCTTCATCACCTTCATGTGCGAAATTGAGATCAAACACAAAGCGACAAGCCCATGCAGCACTTATCCTAAAGAGAGGAAAGAAGCTTGAGCAAGTCAGGGGTAGAGAGAGAGAGAGAGAGAGAGGGTGTGTGTGCGCGCGCGCGCGAGCTTTGAGTTGAAAGAAGTACCTTTCACACTGATGGTGAGCGTGGAATCAAGAATCAACCCATACGAGGAGTCAATCTGAGTATTGTTGTTGAACTTACTTATGAATGACCTGAGAAACAAATCAAGAAACCAAGAAAATTTTTGTTGAGTATCAAAAGTTTTGATGCGATAGTCATCACTTTTCTTTCTCTGATCTTTTCTAAGTTTCGACCTTGGAGAGAGAGGCGGGTAGGATGGAAGGAGCTGAGGAAGGAAAAGTAAGTGCAGGAGCCGTGTTTATTTATATGAGAGAGAGAGAGAGAGAGAGAGAGAGAGAGAGAAAGAGAGTGTATGAAAGGACCTATGATCTCTGCATTTATATATTCATTATTGTTGTCAAGTAGACATTGTTTTTGGGTACACGTGATTTATTCATTCATCATCAACATCAATCTCTGCACTTCATAATTTTCACTTGCAATCATCAAAACAAATACCAAGAGAGCGATTTCAGACACCCGAGAGAGAGAGAGAGAGAGAGAGAGGACAGCGTGGTCATGGCCTAAAAAAAGGAAAGAAATGAATTGAGACAGCATCACCCACCTGTGTGAGATTTATGGAGTGATTCACAGAGATAGGAAAATCTCAGCTCCCTGTCATCAGTCTGCTGTCTGCAACTTTCCCATCCTGAAAAAGGGTAAAACAAGAACACAAAAAACAAGAACTAAGACGAGAGAGGAGGGTAAAAAACAGTAAGATGAGGTTAGGGAGGCTGATAAAAAGATGCCCATCTTTTCCCCCCTCCCCCACCACTCTTTCTCTCTCATCATCTTTTCCGTCTTCAGAGATCAAAATTCTCGGTGATGGAACACGTATGTGTGTGTATGTTTCTCGTTTCGATGAACAGCGAATCACCATGCGTGCGTACATGGGCTGTGTGCGGAAATGAAAAGAAATTCTCCGCTGCTTTTTCGGCTTTTGGGGGTAAAAGAAGTACCTGGCGAACGGATCAGAGGGGAAGCTCGCTGCACTGTCTCTCTCTCTCGAGAATCTCTCTCTCTCTCTCTCTCTCTCTGGTTCTCTCCGGTTCTTGTTCTTGATTTGACCCCCCTTTTCAAATCATTTCTTGATGCAGCTTTCGTGGCCAACAAAGAGATCGACTAATTAACTAATTCACTGAAGAGGAGGGAGAGAGAGAGAACGAAAGTTCAAAGTTAATTATGGGTGAGAAAGAGAAAAGATACAAACAACTGGAGCAACGAGAGGAAACGTCTCCTTCCACGAAAGCTTAATATGTTTTTTAAAGAAAGAGAGAGAATTGGAAGATGATGAGGAAGAACAGGGACGAGAGAGAGAGAGAGAGAGAGAGAGGGAGAGGGAGAGATCCTCTTGCTCAAGTTCATTAATATCTGTTTTGTCCTCATTCACAGCCCCCCCCCCCCCCTCCTTCCCTTTCTTTTTGTTATCCTGTTATTCTTATTTTCATTATTCTGTTTGGAGAGTTTATTCAATTTGGTGGTATTTTACGTGGTTGGATGCCAGAGTTCGAAGATAAAGCAATTAAGTAGCTCAGAAACACAGGACCAACCACCATAACACCTACTTTAAACATTGTCTTTGACAAAGATTAATCTCTCCCTCTCTCTCCACCACCCCCCCCCCCCACGGTACTTCCTACTATTCTAGGTGTATTAGTGAATTATTAGCCTAAGATGAGGTTTTCAACCATTTTATGTAACTAAATCGTCAATCGACACATTAGTTTTCACACGCATTTTTGAATCCGCTAGTTATTGCCTATCTTAGGAGTTACTTGACAAGCATACGCTATTAAGATATAGACTTGTTTTGTCAGAGGGTATGAAAGCAAGTAAAAGATTGTGGAACATATACTGTCCTCAAAGGTAATAGCTGCAAAGACTGAATTAGATTATAATTTGAAGGGAAATAACAAAATGGGCTGTAAATAATTTTACTTACCTTAATGATTTTGCAGAATAAGTTAATCCTCATGTTGCAAGACTTTTTGTTAAGCTCAGAGGTGGCCGACCCAGTTTACCTTTTCGAATTCGGTTCTTCGAGTTCTTTTTTTTCTCTTCTAAATTGAAGATGTTATTCAATTTATATTGCTGATGTGCACGTGCTGTTCTTGGTGATATTGCTCTGTAGTAGCAATAGATTCGCACTAAAATTATAAATTCAACAGAAATGAGTAGATTTGAGGATTGGTATTGATAAAATGCATGGCAGGTTGAGTTGTAAAAACTTTCTAAATGGCATGAGATTATTACTCCTTCATGTAAGAACTACTGTTTGTAATAGAAAAAGGAAATGTCGTTGCATATAAAATTTGAACCTAGTGGTTTCCGGAGAAGACAAAATATTGTCTTCGCTCTCTATTCGGGCCCTGATAGATAGGGTGTGCCTAATGGTTTCAATGCGTGCAAACTCAGAAGATTGAAGAAAAGATTTGTTAAGATGCATGTGTAACGTATTACCCAGCTTTCATGTTTTATCTTATTTCTTTCAATACCTAAATATCTCTCCTCATTGCAATGGCTCTTGATGCCGACATTACTCTAGATTCAATTGTAATTTCTTCCCTAATTTCTTTCTGCCAGAAATATTTCGATTTCAAGATTTTGCTTTTCATGGCTTCCTAGTCAAAAACTTTGGCCCACAAGATGAATAAAAATTATGCGTTTACCTCCGGATCACCATGACATCTAGTATTTGCTAGAGCATAATTAATTTTAGGTCTTTCTTTGTTCTGTTTTTTTTCGCTAGGTCATAGACTCATAGTTTAAAGTCGACAAAAATAAATACCTGATAATGTGGTCATGAATGAAGTAGAAGTTAATTTAGTTAAGAAGCATCACCTCAAAATCGGTACTGTGGCCTAAGATAAGACGGAGAGAAACGATCAACATGAATGTTGATTTTATTTATACATACAAAATGTAAACCTCGAATGATATGGAACCTCCCTTGGTCCCCCGCGTCATGGAAAGGAGTAGGTAAAACTATCGACTTGCGGACTCATCTAGATATGGCGTGATGTAACGATACATCTCCTCCTAGTACAAACTATATCCTTGATTTCATGAAAAACACAAAAGTGCGACATAAGATGAGAGGGAATAGCATGAATAAATGCAAGCAAGAATTAAAGTGTAGTGCTAAACTTCTTGATTAAAGAAAGTTGAGTAAGGGCGCGCATGCGTGATTATTTTTGTGATCGCCACGAAAGAACGCCTTATTAAAATACTGAGGCAATCTTCTTAATTCGTCAGAAGCAACAGGACCCTTATGAAATCATCAAAGTACCGAGAGCCTTCGCTTCCCTTGTCCATAACTTATTCACTGTTTCTTGAAAAAGTCAGGCACATATCGCTGTCGGTAACAATGATTGTTAAAGAATGAACAGTCTACCTTGGTGTTTGCTGATGTTAAAAGGACTGAGTTTTCGGTCCCATTAGACATTCTTTGCTCATGATGCACTGTAGACAACTCAAAAGACAGTTATGGTGTCATGAGGTGTGTGCTATTAATACGTGGAGGCCATTATTGCGGGCTGAGGGAGCTCTCAAAGAAGTGAAATAGTTCCTTGCATATTCTAACATTGAAAACATGGAGAAATTCACCACATTTCACCCATCATTTATTGGCTCGTTTTGACTTGTTCCAATTAAATTCAGGTAAACAGTATCTGGAGGGAACGTCATTGTATAGAATCAATGCATTTATACACAAATTCACCTTATCTCAGTCGCTAAATTTAACTGGTCTCTTGGGAATTCTTTTTACAATATCTGTACTCACGAATTTACGCAAATCGTCCCCTTTACGTAGGGCGCCCAGATAGAGCACCAGAGCCATAAAAATTAGGGTTTCGGATTGACACTGTAGTCATTTAGTAGTAATTCTTTAAGAAAGTTTTTGTGTGAAATACAGGTGTACACATTAACTGTGGCCTTCGCCTTCTTTATTTAACCTAAAAAACGAGGGCAGTTGGCTGGTGACTATGTTTTTGCTAAGTTGACTTGGTAGTCCTTTATCAACAGCTTTTACAGATTCTTACATATGATGAACCTAATTATTGCGGCCCAATAAATGTTTCTTTATGTCTCTTAACAATCACACAAGTAACATGCATATTAATTCAGCTATGTGTGTGGATAATTATGAGGGACGTCCACTTCGCCCACCTCTGCCCTCCAAGAGATTAGGCCTTTTCCCCCTAATTTTATTTCGAAAAATTGAGGGGGGAACAGAAAAAATTGGTCTTATGTAAGTTCTAAAAAAGCGTATGTGTATATGGTGTTTTCCTATCAAAATAAAACTTTACTATAGATTTCAATAATTTCATAAAATGAACTTTAGAGGATTTCAATAGGGATAAGTCTATCGAAAATCTTAAAACTTGTCACTAAAGTGCAATTGAGTCTTGAAACTTTAAAAAAATGCAATCAAGTCTTAAAATTTATCAATTTAATACAACCAAGTACTAAAACTTGTTAGCATTGACTCGATTGCACTAACTTGATAAGTTTTACAATTTGATTGCACTTTTTGAAAGTTAGCATGACTCGATTGCACCAACTTGACAAGTTTTGGGATTTAATTGCACTTTTTGAAAGTTTTATGATTTAATTACACTTTCATGATGAATTTGTACGCTTATCCCACTTCAATATTAGCATAAAACGGACTTTTTTAATGTTGCAAAAGAGAGCATAAGAAAATAGTAAAACATAAATGCCAGAATAAACACATTTATTTTTAGGATATAGTGTTGAGGAGTGTCACCACTAAGGAACCATCGATTCGATATGGAAATTAAATGTCGCTATAAATGAAATGTTCGCGCGCCATATGGTAATTTAAAATTTTGAAATGATTGTGCTTTGACTTCTTGAATTAGATCAAAGAATCTCATGTCACATTTCTCCGGCAAGGGTTAATACCTATCGATTTTGACATTACTGTGCCTGCGCAAGGAAGGTCGCCATTAACATGAATTTAATACTCACTTTTATTGGCCGAAAAGAAAGCTCGATCCTTGCCCCTTTTAACAATGTACAATTCTCGTACCAGCACATCTCCTTCATGCCCTTTCATGGCGTTGATTGATGATTTCAAAGCACGCCAACCCCAAAACCTCACGTGATTTTACACATATATCTATTATAATTATATATATAGATATATATTTGAATCTTCATGATTTATATATAGTATAATGGTCCCTTGTGTGCACTATATAAATAATTTGGAAATGTTGTTTGTTGTGATGGAATAGTGGAGTCTTTTGGATCGCTACTTGTCTCTTTCTTTCGAGTCTTTTAACCTCTTTCCATTAGAAAATGACCCGTAAAGAAGGACATTGGAAAAGCTTTCAGATTCTTCTCTCTTTCTTTTTTAAAGATTATTTTTCAGTCATTTTTAAATGAAAGGATTGATGTATGTGTCCAAAAGAGACGGGAAATGAAGTAAAAAAAGGGCCACAAACGTGGAAAAACCAAGCTCGGTTTTTGATAGCGCACCAATCCCTAAAAGTACTTGAACAAAGAAGGGGGTCTGCCTTATCATCATCACCACCAATTGCACCAACATTGGAAGATGTTAAAGAAGAAAGAAAAGTTTTTTAACACTAGGAATTTCTCCACGAGGGGCCAATGGATGCTATTTGCGGAAAAACTGAGAACCCACTTGTAATTTTTTTCACTTGAGTTGGTCAAACTATCTCCTCACGGGGGAAACTCAAGCTCAACCCAAACCCTCAAATTCAATCGAGAGGATAATCTCTTGTTCTTGATACTTCCGATTCTTGTATGTGGACATTATCCCTAGCAAAAGGCAATCATGTTAGGTTGAAACTTGGTTAATCATGATTAGTTGTTGCACAAAACTTATATAATGAAGCCTTTCTTCTCTAGACATGCATGAACTAGAACTCCACTACATGACCCGACATTTGATTTGCTTTTTAGGGACGATATGGAGAAATCCATGGGGCATCTAATTGAGCTTGTTGACCACGTTGAAAGAGGACAGAGAGGTTGCAATCAATGGAAGGACCCCATGTCTTTATAAGCTACAAAAACAAATGGGGACCCCCTGCATTCTCCTCCTCTTTTTCGATTCTTTTATTCATTAAATTTCTAGAACTCCCCTCCAAAGACGCAACAATTATTGGGTCTCAATCAAAGATTATCTCCATCAAGGATTAATCACCGCACCAGGCATAGCAAAAGAGGCCACCACCACGCCTCTATTAGCTGCTATAATGAGACCCGTCTTGTTGGTCAGGTCGAAAATGGTTTAGCCTAAATTGACCAATTTAACCCATTTTAACTCGTTTCCTTGCAATATAAATTTAATGACCTCTACCTAACCCAACTCATACTCAATTAATTCACCAACTTGAGCATATTTAACCCAATCTAGCTAAATTCATACTCAAACTAAAATAAGAGGAATGAGCAAGGGCGAGATCGAGAGAGAGTTATAGAAGCGGGTTGTGTCTGAATAAGTTGTGAAGCTATTTAACATCTATATTATTTTGAGTTTTGCTATTGTAAACCCTATTTATGACCAATTACTGAATATAATTAACTCATATAATAACTCAATTAAGCAAATATAAGTTTAGAAATGGATTTGTGACCCGTTTTTACAAGTCTGGATATAATCAACCTCTGGAAGCACGATGTTTCGTCGCCTAAGCAGAAGTCATCCAATCCCTAGAATCCCTCGATCTTAAATGCGGTCGCATGTAAAAGTTGTTATGCATCAATTATGATGGTAATCCAATACCGATAACCACCCAACTCTCGTCCGTCCGTCGTGCGGTGTCATTGCGCATGCATGCATACCGTCATGTGCATGCAAAATCTTGGATATTGCACATGATGAAGATTGTGTATATTGTCGGCATTTATCTTCGCCTATTTACACCTTTTTTGACTCTAAACAAGAAGAGGGAAAATGTAAAAGGGAAATTAGTAGTGAAATGATGATTCATTATTAGGTCCTTGTATCAAAATCATTTTATCTTCGCATCCTCTTCTTTTCCCCCAAATGGGTCACCGTGAATTTCAAATTTTTTAGGCCAAGATCTTTACCTTTTCCATCATGGGACCATCATTATTCCAATTCAATGAACTAGTCCAGATATGGGCAATCCTATCATTGTGGCCTTTGTTGGTAACTTTGATTGTGCTTTTCATAAAGGCTCGTGCATCGACGAAGCTTCTCTAAGCTTGTTTTTTTCCATGCCCTCGCGCTTCAAATCGCGTGATACAAAGAAAATATGCTAAAATGAAACTTTAATTTTGAAATTTATCCAAAAAAAAAACTTTTTAAGTACTTTTGAAGTAACCCTTGATTGTCCACCCAACCAATCTTGGAATGTTGCAAATTATCAACACTCCAGTGGCCATTAAAAGTGATATGTCGGACAGTTAATGTCCACTCGAGTATCGCCAATATATAAAGATCGCGAGATAACATCGCCAGCAATGGTCAGAGAGTTATTTTGTTAGGTAAGAATTACTAATCAAAATGTTCACCCCAGATCTGGCTAAGTTGTGTTGCATTTTTCTAGCACAAACCATCTCCATTCACTTGATACGAGTAGCTACATTAATAAGAATCAGCTAATCACGCAAATCTACAGTTATAAAGATGTCTAAGGGGGATAAAAGTTGTCATTCTTTTAGCTTGTGTATACATTTAAGAGGCCAAGCGTATTTGGGTATCTAGTTGGAAATTAATCTAATCTTTTTCTGGGTACGCTAAAAGACGTGTACGGAACTATAATGGCAAGAGAGGCCAGGCTTATCCGGGGTAGAGGATATTTTTTTTTCTTTTTTCACCTGATGTTAAACTTTTTTTTTTTTTGATAACCCAGGGAACCCCCGCACGGCCGACAGCCGGGGAGTAAACCCTGGGGGCGACACGTGCTAGCCACCACACACGTGCCACCGGTTAAGTCACCCTGCGGCGCCCGGAATTCGAACACTCAACCTTTTGCGAGAGGAAGAGTGCGCGTTCCAGCAGCGCCACCCAGGCGGGTGGTCCTGATGTTAAACTTTCGAGTGACCTGAATGTTAAATATTTTAGGTCCATGTACATAAGGGAACTCTGGCTTTGGCTTGCCTGACTCCAAAAAAAAAAAAGCGTTCTTATACTTTATGTTATGACATATTTGGTCTCTAGATTTGGTTGCCGAACCAATCTCCGATTCTCCGGTCACAAGCTTTAAATGAATTTTGTTTTCTCATCCCATGTGACATAAACATACTTGCTAAGGGTGTCAGCCTCGCACGGGGCCAACTTCGAATGAACAATGTAAAGTTGATGACCCAAATCTAAATGCCTAACAATCCATCCTATCCAAATTGGTAAAAATCCCCTACCCCCACCCCTTCCAAAAAAGAGTTTGCAAGTAATGATAATCTAGAGGTGGTCCGATTACATCGCTAGATGATCGTCTTATGTTATCGATCGACACGAAATGGGGCATATGGTTACAATTCTGTGCTTAAAAATATCAAATGTTCCTCCATTCATAAGATGTGCCGACGCTACATCATCGGTACGTAGCACATCGCCCGGACAAGCGCAATGACAAGAGGGCCAATTTTTATAATTTCCCGAAAAAGTGCTCCCTTATCAAGTCTGTCCATTGTCTGAAAATTGTGCACCGAATGCAAAGTGTTGTCATAAGCAGCCGACATGTTTCGTAGATAGCTCGGTCTTGCCGACGTCAAACTTAGCGAATCGTATTAAACCAGCGGGGAGAGGAAAAAAAAAATTGCGCGATTGAATTTCTTTTTAACACCGCACGCCGCGTGGGGGGTTACCAAAATTGAGCAAAATGATTTAATTAGAAGAAAATTTAAGGAACGGAATATGGGAAACGACGGCCCGTTGCTGATGTAAGGCGAGAGGGCCGCCACGTCACGCGGCACTCTCATAAAGCTGGGCGGAAAAATTTCGCGGATGGTGGGCCCCGCAGCATCGTCTGCCCCACGTGCCTCTACGCCGCGACTTTTCTTCGTGCCCCGCCCTCGACAATTTTTTCGGAAAAATCAATGAGACGGGACCCGCTTAAAAAAAAAAAAGAAATTATTGAAATGCAGAAACATCCGGACACGGGACATAAATATCGAAAAATTTGCACGCCTGTGCGGTTTCGATCCCTTTGTTTTTGGTCCGGTGAAAAATATTTTCGCGCGATCCTATTTAAAGCACGAACGGACCTTATTTCAAAGAAGTCCGGAAAACGATGATGGTGATGATGGTGATGGTGATGATGGTGATGATGGCGATGGTGATGGGCATGAGGACATAATCGATTCGCCCAATCGAATTACATATCAGTGCGATCGATTTTTATGATGCCCGTATATTAACCTAATTATTTAAAAATGAAAAACCTTCTCCATATCCTTTATCGTCCATAATATAAATTAAGGGGTGAGTGAGCAGTTTCCAAATTTTAGGTAGCAATTTCATAATCCATATATGATTTCACCTAAGATTCGGAACTTACTCGTTGGAACAGGTTCATCGTTTTTTGGAACCCGAAACTTACCCCGTCACGGATTCCAAGATGGTCCACCCAGGTTCCTTCTTGCAGCGAATCATCCCCTTTAAATGATCACGACCTGTTACTACAATCCACTTACCGTGGTTTATATTTAGATACGCGAAGAATACGAAAACATTAACGAAGGTTCGGACTAATGGTTCCGGACCATACACTCATTACCGGACGCCAAGACATAAATCAAGAAAAATACACGAGAGTCCATTTTAGGTTTTATTTATCTAAACTTAAAACCTACCCGTAGGAACGGAATTATCAGATTTCCAGAATTTAAAATTCGTTCTCCGTATCCTGGAACCGGAGCTTGAAACTTGACGCGTTCCTCCGATGGGTGCACTTTTGCTGCCAATTCCAAGTTCTAACCCCCGGGAGGAGTCGCGCAATAATGGGGGATTTTGGACTTTTGCTGACAGGAAGGGACCCACTACAGCCGGGGGGTGGGGGGCCCACGGCAACTGTGCACGCGTCAAACGAACATCAACCCTACCCCCCTCTCCTACTCGAAAAAGGAGGAAGATTCGCACTTCCAACCTTTTCTCCTTTTTCTCCGTCTATCGCTTTTTGGGGGGGAGGGCGGGGGGGGCCCACCACCCAATCGGGGCGAGGGGAAGGGGGGGGACCCACGGCCTTCCACTTTCATCTTCAATTGTTTTCTTTCGCGGAGGAGGACGACGAAGAAGGGGGGCGGGCAGCAGGAGGAGGGGAGGCTAGGCGTGTGATGCAAATTCCACGCGCTCGGGGGGCGGGCCCCACGGGCGCGGGGGTGGGAGAGACGAAGTCAAGAAAGCAACCAATGGGAGGAGACCCCCGTGTCGCTCGGCGAAAACCAGCGGATAATCGAAAGGGCGAGAAAAAAAAGAGAAGAAACACACGCGCCCCCCGTCGCTGTCGAGGGTGGGGGGCCCCCACCCCCCGGCGGTGGGACGCGTGTCGCGTTCGCGCGGCACGTGAGGAGGTGGGGTTGGGGGTGTGAACATTGCCTTTACTTTCTGGGATCATTGGGGTCTGTCAATGTCTGAAAATGACCGTTTAGTCCCCCCGCCCCTTCCTCCTTCCTCTTTCTCTTCCTCTCTTTTTCGACTCCAGTTTTTCACTTTTGGAAGTTAATTTATTAGCCTCGCGCCCTCTGCGTTTTTCGAGGGTTTTGTTTTTTTTTTACTTTTTTACGGGGGGGGCGTCGCTATAGCTCAGAGTACTTTGAATGACGGGTGCATCGAGAGATCGAAATCTGGCCTTGGATCGTGTGTTCTTTTTCTGTGGATAAGGGGGGTCGTATTCAATCGGACGTACGTTTGCCATGGGGGAATTTGGTGAGCTTTAAGGGTTTTGTGGCCGAGGTGGAACACACAGGACACTGATCGTTACGTCTTTAGAATCACCTATAGACTACGATGGCTATTATGGTGCCATCGCGTGCCTCGTTGGATGTTGAACTCTGCGTGAGGCGAGCTCCGCTTGACGCTAACTTGCCCCGTCAATTTTTGGCAACCGAATCTTGTGAACCGATCTTAACGCATGTCTTGGATTGGCTCGTGGGTTATAAGTCATATATGATAGTCATCACCCGCATGCGGACTTTACCTAAACATAAATATGGATGATGTGCGTATTTATAACCCACTAATCAGAAGAGCGCGATCGGAAGGAATCTCCTCTGTCACCGGAGAAACGAAGGAAATTGTGGCCAAAGCATTGAAATTGGGTGCGTATATCGTTAAATTGTGTCGGGGTTGAGTGGCAGTCGGTGTGGAATTTCGGTTGTTTTTGGTGGAAGCATTCATATTCAGCCCGGTCAAACCCATGCCGTATTTTCATTGCAGTTGAAAAGATGATTTGTCCAGGCACCGAACTCTGAGGAGAACCCCCCATGAAATTCTTGAAGTTCAATGAAAATCTCTCTCTCTCTCTCTCTCTCTCTCTCTCTCGTTAATCTTACTTTGGTCCCGGAAGGCGATTCAAAGCGAGACACACACAGAGCTGGGCCAAGAAGTGCCAACTGCAGATAGGACCACCAACCATGGATGACTTGAAATCGTAAGAATGTTTTGAGCCCTATCATCAGCCACTAAATTAAGAACACCTAAGCATATGAATGCCGTCTAGCCTTCTCTCACTTATTAAAAACCAGCACAACTCGTTGGGACATTGGAGGTTTTGGTGATGAAATGTTTCTTCTACAGTCAATCGATCCGTGCCCACCATTTATGTCGCGCCACCTCATGATCACCAGCCAAGTCACACCAGCTAGCTAGTTAGCCAAGTCACCACTCTCTTCAAATGGTCGTTGCATAAGTTGCATGACATGTATTACCATTGCTGAAAAGCTATGGACATTTGAAAGTGTTTGGATCTTTAGCCTTTAATGAGAAAGGGGAGATCTCGAAATCGCTCCTATGCAGCGCATCCTCATTAAGGTCGAGCCCCGAAGATATAGTTCCTCGTGAACCTCTTTTGTTTCAACGCCAATGGCCTCCGTTTCGGTGGTTGATAGATTCATTCAAGTGCACAGAAGTTTTTTTTTTCTTTAATATGAAGCTAGCTATTGCCACGCAAGTGGAATTGAGTTATGTTTGCGCTTTTTTCCTTATTGCGTTATTTGTGAACCAAACGCGTGTCTTCTAAAGTCGCGATACCCTTTTGTTATCCAATTGGACATATTGCTCTAGGGAATCATAAATCACGATTTCCAAAATAGAAAAGCAGCCTCATTTAACCATACATGGAGAAGTCCAAGTAGCACTTATCAGTCAGTCAGATGGAAAAGCAACGTATGGTAAACGCGATAGCCTCCCCCCCCATTACCTAAGTTTAGAATTTCATTCAACCATACCATATCGTTACGTGGGGGTCAATTAGAAAATGACAGACGTCGATTTCACTTCCTTCTGTTCCACCCTCTACCGTGGATGCGTGCACATCTTCTTGTTGTTACAATTATTTCTGTTTTTTTTTTAATCTGGTCAAGAGTCCAACGTAGACTCAGCTAGCATGGCAAGCGGACATGAAGGAAAAAGAGATTCTTGTGGATAAGATATGAATACGTGACGATGTTTGAATCACTGATGATTGGTAAGACATTGGACTTGAGATCTGAGAGATGACAGTTCACGGGCCATATATACGTGGATTCATCTGGAAGGTGTTTGATGAACTCCTGCCTTCTTTGATTTTGAGTTCTTTCCTTCTTCCGTGGAGAAATTAAAAAAGGTACAGAAAAGAACAGTCAAAACAATGGGATAAGTGCAAGGTAGAAGGTGAATTTGGCTTCAAAGAAGGGATCTGGTCGAATAATCCTCTCGATAATAATACATATTAGGACTAGAAATACGTCCACAGTAACGTTCTTCAAGTGTAAACACACAATTGTATTCGTTCTAGCATTATATCAGATAACAAAACCGATTTTCTTCCGCTCCGTTTTGACCTTATTTAGTGTTTTCCCTTTTCACGGATTCATTCCATCGCATGCACATACAGAGAACTGGAAAAAAGAGTGCTTTCACTAGAAAGACGTTCCAAAACAAGAAAATGGAAATTCAGCAAATGATGGTCGAGAGATCGAGAGATCGAGAGAGAGACCATGACTT
Organism: Syzygium jambos; assembly: GCA_031216235.1. Taxonomy (NCBI): domain Eukaryota; kingdom Viridiplantae; phylum Streptophyta; class Magnoliopsida; order Myrtales; family Myrtaceae; genus Syzygium; species Syzygium jambos. Next base: position 27,090,937 of record CM062220.1, read on the forward strand.
TTCCATATGCAAAACGTGGCCAATCCTTGTCCAAGAGGGACAACCATACACACTCGCATATCCACCGAGTCCAACTAATGCATGACTTGTTAGGCAGGCCACTCATAATTGATGGCAACAATGGCGTCCCCCCACGACTTCTGTGTACTTTTTTTACCAAGCCTTTTTCATTCAAGACCACAACGTGAGTGTTCTGGAGACAGCACTGTTCATGAACACGGGCAGACCAATCAATTGGTGACCAACCCCACACTCCAATAGGACTTTTCTCAAATTGGGACGAGTATGAAGACATTTTCCATCCGAGAAATGCCCTTACCAACGCCGATTTACAAACCCAAAATAGTATCGGATGTTTAATGCGACCTGCGCGCCGAAATGCCCGTTCACAATCCGACACGTCATTTTCATTTATCGAATTTATAAACCAAATCTTGATATACTTAGTAGCACTGTTGTTTCTGTTTAGCTACGTGGCTTTTTACTGTTTAGTGACTTTCCTCTTGAGAGCAAACCTACTTTCTGGTCATGAGGGTCAAAAAGTGGGTAGTGGATTGGGAACAAACTAGTGATAAAATGATATGATCGCGTGGATTGGAGTATGGATGGGATTTTGTGCCACTATCTATTCATTGTGGCGAAAGGATGGGATTGTGACCTTTGAATGAAAAAGAATGTCTTATTGAAATGGATAACTGCCACTGACACATACATCTATTTAGTATGTTGATAGACAAGCCCCTGTTTAACGGGAAAATAAACAAAATGTTTTCTTTTTAAATTTTTTCTTGCTTAAGAGCTCTTGAATAAATTATAGAGTTGTTATATGGCATTATCATTTTAAGACTTTATTATATGGCGAAGGAATTTCGCCAGTAATCATTGGATAATGTATCCTCTTCTCAGACTCTGATTTCATCCTTCCCAGCTATTTTTCTAACGAGTCGCTCTTGAAGTCGAAGATTATTATGTGTGAAAAGTTTGTGATGGGCTTAATAACCCTAAAAAGCTTAATGTGGAGTGACCACCATCTGATATGGACTCCCACTATATGCCTCACGTGATCATTTTGCGAACTCTACCGTCTCTATTCTGCTAGGGAATAATACCTCCTCCTGGTGAAAAGCCACTTGATTGATTATGTGTTCTTTGAAAAAGGAGGATTTTGGAAAGGCATGTGATGCTTAGATGCTGCTGAACAAAATTCTCTGTCCTTGTGGCGGTACTTTGTAATGGGGAACCAAAGTAAGCATGTGATACTTGACAATAACTCACCCACTCATCGGACTCATTGTAATTCAGAACCTGGGTTTTGCTTATAATATAGTTCAAAACTATAATTCAATATTATAATTTGATGTTTGTTATTATAATATGCAGTGGAGTGTGGCCTGTTGATGTGAACACAGGGTGCTTGGTGCCCCAGAAAGTATGGACAGTCCCCTTTAGTTTAATTCCCAGGATACATCATATCCTGCAACATGTCATGATCACGAACCCATGTGTTTCTTTCAGCAGGTTTGCCATTTCAATATATATATACACACACACACACACACACTACTGCACATGAAAAGCTTCTGTCAGGATCTTGAAAACGAAGAATCGATCAGCTTGGAACTAAAACCCAAACGCTCAATCACGCCCTTTTCACCCCCGCGTACGGAAAGATGGAGACATTGAGCGCACGAGCACGATTTCTTTTTACTTGTTTTTTTTTTAAGGAAAAGAATGATTTATTGGAAGAAAAGGAAGCAAAGTGACTAAATTGACTGCCCGAGGTCAATTACACATTCTATACCAACTTTTTATATATTTAAATCTTCATTTCGATGGTTCTTTAGTATTAACATGGTGTTTCAACAGGAAATGGCACAGAGGATCAAATTCTAACGTACTAAATTTAGGAGATAATACGACGTAAATATTCGTTCTTGTGGCCCCACCATTGGCGCAGGGCTTATGTGAACATGCTTAGTAGGGAGGCAGTGTGGACTGCTGCAAACCCTAGCGCGGCTGTGAATTGAGAGCGATGGCCAAGTCCAAGACGCAGCCGGCCAAGGAAGTCCCCACCCGCGGAAATTTGAAGGCACAAAACACCAGAAGGAATTTGGCTGCTTTGGACACCTCTGCCGACACTTCTGTTGGGTGTGATAATTCACGCTGTTGGGACATTTGTGCTGGCGAAATTAATTGACGATTGCTCGGCTTGTCGCGTCACCGGCTGTCTTATTGGTCGTGGTTCCATAGCTCGTCGAGCAATTTGAACGTCGGAGCTCATGCTACGCATCCTAAATGTATATCGAGACCGATAGATGAATGGCGTGGCGGAATCTTCTTCACCCCGTTTGGTGTTTCCTGCTCGTGCTCAAGACAGGACATCGACCTTGCTTTCTCGGGGCCATAAACAAGTTACCGAAAAGGAAATTGTATTTGAGATAATTTCGGATGGGTTATGTCTCGTGCATATTGGATTATGGAGGGGGGAAAATACACGGAGTGGAGGACCTTAGTCTCGTCCCAAACTCGCACAACATTGCCCAGCATTTGAGGGAGACTTTCAAATTCCGTCCGGCGAGTCCACAGTACAAGCCCTTTGGAATGGCCCAGATCTGTGTTGGAATCAGCCCATGAAGGGCCATGGGCTGATTTCTGCTCAAATCAAGGTGTGTGGCCCATTTTCTATTAGGGCCCATCACGCCGGTTTTGATGTAAAATACAATCTCAATGCTAGATGTATTGGGACGTATTTAGGAAGTTCTACTTAGTGAATGACCCCCTTATTGGGGTGTTTTGATGTGACCTGCTTTCTTAGGAGCAAGCGTAAGGATTTTGAGATTTCCGGGAAATTGTCCAATCAGTTTTTAAATTTATCGTGGAATGCCAATTCAGTCTTAGATTTTTCATTTTTGTCAATTTAGTCCTACACCTTGGCACGAAGTTTCAACGTAATCCTTCCGGCCAATTTTCGCCAAACATCACTAATGTAATGGTGCGTCACATAAGATGGCCGACAATGATTGGACCGCCACCATGTCTGTGATTTTCGATGAACATTGTTTAGAAAGACTACTGAAATTTCACGCAAAGATTTATGACAATTGAAAAAAATTGAAAAATTTAAAACTGAATTGACATCGATACAATAATTTTAGGACTCATTTGATAATTTTCCTATAAGATTGCTTATTAATTTTTTTTACCGAATGCCGTGGCAAAATTTTATCAGATGTAGATTTATAGCCAAGGTGATGCTTATTTAAATACAGCCAATCCAACAGTGTCATATTTTCCATCATTAATATCGTTTATGAAAAAGAGTTGACAGAAAAACAATTCCCTTATTGCTAAAAACATTTAAATATAGGAATCTTAAGAACTTTGATAAACCCGCACAGCCTCCCACCGAGCTCTGTCTCGTTGCCACCAACGAGCCTCGGCGTGGTGACGAGCTCGACTCAATCTCGCAATGATGCTCCTGAGTAAGTTTTCGCAATGATACCCCTGCTATGCTAGTTGAAATGCACTCAATTCCTCTCTCTCTCTCTCTCTCTCAAGATATCAAAAGGAAAAGCACATGCTGGCCACTCACTTTTGAACTCTACATTGTTTCTTTAATTCTAAGAATATAAGTTCCTTTTCACAAATACAATAAGCTATAATTACATCCCCCTCCTTGTGGTGTCTAAGTGTGTCATGAGGCTACAAAACTTAAAAAGACTTGGATCCATTAGGATCCTAGAGTTACTATACTACTAAAAAAAGCTAAAAAGAATATGTCACAAAACGAGCACAATAGTCTCCAAAGATGTAGCCCTAACTAGTTTACAAAGTGACTAAATACGTATTGGTCAACGAGCTCACCAGCCATAGATGGGATTCTCCACCTGCGGGGGCAAGAGATTAAGGTCTTTACTGTGCTGCTTGCCATAGTCTCTCGTTCCGGGTACGGCTCCAGTGCATAGTCTCAAGAACTCGTTACCAGTGAGGCAGTAGTGGGCAAAAGCCAACCCTCCATCATACAGTTCCGTCAAGCTAGGCATTGAAACTGATTTGGCCAGGGTTTTTCCATTTATCTTGACTGTACTGCCGTTGCCTCTATCTTCGTTCAAGAGTCTCTCGAGATCGGAATACTCTAAGAATCTGTGCGTGGCAGCTTCCCACGAAAGTTTATATCTTTGCTCGGGAGTCAGCGGCTGAGGCTCATTTGCTAGGGCCTCTCTCACTTTGGCGACAAAGTCCTCAGATGTTCTGTATGTTAGACAGTTGGGAAACGATCTGAAAAATTCATTGGATGGGTGGTCAGCACAAACCACAAATTTCCCCATCGCAAGTGCCTCAGCAGTAGCCGTGCATAGCACATCGCTGACACTGGGATTAATGAAGACTTTGTACCTTCAAGAAGAAGAGCAGATATTATCAGTAAGTGCAGCTATTTTCGTGTCTTGCTATCTCTATGAGCATGCACACTAGTATAGAATGTGAGAGGACATTTTCCTACATGATCGCAGAATCATAAATCGGATTAAATCCAAACCATTGATGTCTCATCAGCTCAAGAAACAGAACATAAGAAGAATATTCCCTAGGGGAAAAATATGAGCTATATTCTACAGGAATTCATAATCATTTGTCCTTTTAAACCCCTTTTTGACAGAAATCACTGCTTGTGAGAAATTCCTGGAAAACATCTCCATTGACACATTAATTGAACCAAAACTGATTCTCTATGATAGAAATTTTGTACGCTTACCCATGAAGGGAATCGTCTGCATGGTCCCTTCCTTTGAGAAAGTTGAGATTTAAGTTCAGTCTCGTAGCTGCACTCTGAACTTCTTGTGCATCCTCACCATTCCCAAACACGTCCAATTTAAAACCGTCGAGATCACTCTTATGGTTTGCTAACAAATCTATCAACTCCCTGTATCCCTTTGCCCACACCATCTTCCCCAGGAAATATGCTCCTTTGGAGAATGCTTGCTGCCCGAGTTCCCTTTCTGCAGCAACCTTGTCTCCAATTTTCAAGAACTTAGGACTCACCCCATGGACATTGCACACTATTGATTTGGGCAAATCTTGTGTGGCAGCTGAAAGGCGAAGAACCTAGATGTGTATTCAACAATTACATATCAGATCAAAAGATGAAAAAAATCACACAGATAGCACATTCAGTTCCATCTCTAAAGCAAAAACAAACAATTACAGAATGAGGAAGATGCTGACATAAACTATCACCTTGTTGCAATATGCCCTTGTGACCCAATTGTTTATGTGCTTCACGAAGAAAGCTTGGAGGGCTCCATTTTTCTCTCTCTTGATATACTCTAAGTAATTGGTGTGAACAACACCTACAACATGGTTGAATTTATCAGTCCACCGCTTGCCATGATGGTACCAATTTAAGTGCTCTGGCTCTTCCAGAACAGCGATGTCAGCATCTTTTGATGGGATAAATAGGGAAGTGTCTCCAGCAGGTATTATGCTCCGCCTTTCTTTTTGAAACTGTAGACCAACAAGAACGATATGTCATCTACCAAAATCAAGAATAGAATGTCAACTAGAAGTATGAACTTGCAGCAGATTACCAGGAAGCTATTACCTTTCCTGGATAAAATGAAATTTTGAAATCAGCCTTAAAACCAATTTTTTCCTCCAGCCAGTTCCGTATGTAAGTTTCCTGTTCTTCTGGAGAGCTGAAAGTGACATTATTCGGATAAACTAGTTCTTGATCTGATTTACAAAGCCAGGGAACGAGGAGGGTCACATTTTGCTTCGCAGACTTGGCTAAATATGCTGCTCGAAATAATGGGTTTACAGCTGTTCCAGTCATCCAAGGCAGACTAGCAGTAGTAACAATAGCTACATGCCTCTTCTGATCTGTCATATCATGCTTTGCAGTGTCTGTCCAAAAACCACCCTCATAGCAATGCCCTGTACTCTGAAGGACACTGGCTAGTCTTAAATCCAGCTCGTCGTTCATGTTATCATTTCCAATAATTGAAGATTCCTCGCCAGATAGGGAACGCATTAAAAGTTGGTTTTTACGTTTGCTGCACAAGCTTTCCACTAATTTGTCACACACATCTGCAGAGAAATATGGGACGATGTCAAAATCCACAAGAATCACGGATTACCCCAGTATGCAATCTTAACCACATTCGATCCACTTGTATCAGTATAACTATTTATAATGACACGTGCTTGTGTTCAACCAAACAAGTTTGGCTGAGAATAACAAATACAAAACAACTCCAGCAGATCAGCAGACCTTCAAGCCTTAAAGACTTCACCAATTTTTAGAATTCAGGTCCAACAAAACCATCACGTAAAGCTCTTTAGGAAAAGGTAACAGACATGTTTGTAAGGGCAAAACTATTTTCCCGTCACCCAGAATGCTGAAAACAAATCACAAATTTTTATACATCTAGAAAAGGTCATCGAGTTGTTTAATTTTCTTGTCCACAATAAGAGGGAGTCTGTTTGGTGAAATACAAAAGCATGATAGTAAGCTTCACTGAGTCTATATTCGGGTATAGGGAAACCCAGAGTTATTAAAAACATGTCTATCCTACCTCATTAATATTAACAATACACTCGAGTAACATTAATCAGGATAATCATACATAAAAATAATCATGAACCATGGACAAACATTTTGGAAAAAGTCATCTCCATGGACTAGCTAGACTTGTGCACATCAAAAAGATCAATATTTACCTTTTCTTACACCTAGTTGATCCAAAAATGGTTCAGATTGCCTGATCAGACATGCGAGAAGTTCAGGTACATCAAGTGGTGGTATTTCCTGCAAAAAAATGGAAAGAGGCATGTGTTCAGCCGAGACTTGAAACTATCAACCATGAGATCCTTCCTAGAGCTCATGACGTAACTAGAACATAGCACGAAAAAAATGGATACATATCAAGACCGACACATTGATCGATCATGACGAGAATGGACTTATCCGTAATGTACTGTAATAGGGGAGTCACAGTCCAGTTCCCCCTCCCTTCTTGCCCAGATGAAGGAGATATGAATTCCATTCGGGCGGGTAAGGGCTCCAACAAGATATATAAAAAAAAGGTAAATTCGTTGCAGGGAACTTCTTCGAATTGCCTTGTCCAAGCCAATGAAAGATGCTTACTATTCTTTTGTCAAGGTAACTTATTTCAATAATCTCCTTTGTTAGTCTTAATGCACAAATTCCTCAAAGGCATTGTTTTTGTACGAGCACTAATAGTAAAAGAAGGGAAAACTGCTATTGAATGCGCTTTTGAGGGTATGAAGATTAGTGGAAGTGGCCTCTTCAGAACCCGTTGATTGAGTAGTTTATCCAGTTCCATTTGATCCATCAGCTTAACAAACATTAAATTACAAAAAGTACTTAGCAATTCTTGGTTCGCTTATATCAGAATGTATAGATAAAAAACTCAACACTTTGGTCTGAACAACACTTTACAACATTATGACGGAGAATAAGCGAGCAATTTTAATATCCATAGACTTGGACTACTCCACTTTAATTTTGCATTTTCATGCTAGAAAGGTACTTTGTACTTCAAAGCAAAGTGCATGTTAAACTGCCACATAAACACATGCAACAAAAAACATGTGAGGTACCTGTTACAATCATTTGCCCAATACTAAAAGCTGCATACTTTGGCAAGCTAATGACAAATGGGCTTCATGTGCACAATCAGTGTTGAAAGTACATCATAGAGGAAAATAGTGAACTTCAACAACATAGAGGCTAACCTTAGAGTCTTCAGGCTCTTTGCAAATTGCTTTCTGCAGAAAACAATAAGAATGAATTAGACATACACGTCTTATCGTAACAAGGAAAAATAAGTAACAAAATAGAAAGGAAGAGCCATATTAACTTGCAACTGTATTATATGTGTTTACTTGAAAATTACAAAGAACTGAATGCTCTCTCTCTCTCTCTCTCTCTCTCTCTCTCTCTCTCTCTCTCTCTCTCTCTCGACCCAAAAAAAAAATATCTCTCTCTCTCTCTTTCTCTCTCAGAAAGAGTCTTAGATCCAACCATAAGAAAATGGGATTCTACTCTATGCAACCATAACATGGAAATCTAACGGATTGGGCGACAATGCAAGGGCAGAATGTTCAATCAGCTCTAGGAAAGAGTCGAGGCGATAGAAGGACACAGGCTGACACAATTCATTCGGTGCTGGAATCAGAGGATGCAGTGCAACGATCAGAGGACTTAAAAGTAAAGCAATTCAAATTATTCATCTTGCAAGCTCAACACCAAACTAGCACAGAAATTTTAAAGCTGGAAATTCTCCTGATAATTCATGACTACTAATCAAATCTTTAAGTCCTCCAGTTTACCTCAAACAGCCTTAGCAAACGGAAATCACAGAGTTCACTTCGAGAGGAAATAAAACCAATCGGATAAGATAACCAAGAAAGGAAAAGCAAAGCGGAAAGACATACCAAGCTAGACTTCACTTTCTCCACGAGCTCCCCGCCCTTCCACCCCTCAAAAAAATCCACCGTGCTCGTGCTCGTACTCCTCCGCCTCTCGAACTCCCCGAGCCTCGCCTTCAAAGCACGAATTGGCTCCCAATAGTCCTTCTCCACCTTCGGCTCCTCCATAAACCGCAGCACCCTCCTCCTCCTCCTCCTCGCCCAATCGAAATCCACGACCCCATCCCCGTCGCCGTCCGCCTCCTCCGAGACAATCGCGTTCCTTATGGCCGACAGATCGATCCGTATGCTCCCCCGGGCCCCCCACTTCTCCAGTACCCGCTTCCTGAGGTCCGGCGCCGAGTAGGCCCGCCGGAACTCCGACAGCTTGGGCTGCAGCCGCTTGACGAAGTCGATCTCGGCGGGCTGCCGGGAGGGCCGGATGGCGGAGGGGACGGAGAAGGCGGAGGCGGAGCTGATGAGGTTCTCGAGCTCGCGGTCGAAGGAGGTGGCGAGGTTCTTGAAGGAGTTGGCCCGGTTGCGGATCAGCTGGAGATCGGCGCCGGCGGAGACCCGGACCTCCTTCCAGCTCCTGGAGAGGAAGGAGAAGGCGTTCGAAGACGCCGGAGACTGCGTATCGTTGACCATCGCCGCGGAGTTCCGGCCCCCCCCTCCCCCCCGATCGGAGCTAGGGTTCCTCGTCGGAGCAGAGAGGATTGCGGAGGGTTTCACCAGAGAGCTTTGAGAGCGTGCACAAAGAGAGAGGAGGCTTTGAAGTTTTGGGGGAAGGTTCCCGGGAGGGAGGTGGTGGTGTGAAGTTCGACGGCCAGGATCGTCGCGGAGGGTTCGAGGAGCGGGGCGTCCACGTGTCACGCCACGTAGGACTTCGAGAGATTTCGCCGGGACACGTGGATGTCGACACGTGGGGGGACACGATTGGGGGGATATAGGTTGTGGCTGGAATATTTTCTCGCGGGAAGGAGGGACTAGGGAGGGACGTGGGGCCTATCGGGTTGGGGGGGCGGGGGTGGCAAATCTTCGACGGTTACTGTTGGCTGGCGTGGAGCGGAGCGATTGGAGGGACGCTGTGCCTTTGTCTATCCTTGGCTCTTGTCCGAGGTCCGATTCCATCCCCGGTTCCCAGTTGTTCCGGAAGTACATCGAGACCGCGTTCAGTCGTCGGATAGGATGACGATAGAATATGATTTTAAATATTCCATTCGATATTTGTTAACGTCCGGATATGATACGGATTCAAATAAATATTACCCAAATAAACACTTGATTTGCAGAATTAAAATTTAAAAATAAATCATGGAAATAAAACAACCCCTCTTCCTCGCGATGCAGACGAGGAGGCCGTGAAGCAGGAGCCATTGTCGCTCAGCCCAGCTTCCGTAGAGAAAACAATACTCTAAAAGTAGGTAGAAAAATTGCTGGGAAGTGAGGCGAACCGAAAATTCTCTTTGCTGGAGATAGACAATCGTGTGGATCTCTCGATAAATAACCGAAGTCGAGAAAAAAAAAACAGGCTTTGCACTTTGCCGGAGATATCAAGTCACTGGGTCGATCATTTAAGGATGAGATTGTCAAATCTGGGTCTTTGGGGTGTGTTAAACAGAGAGGAGAGAGCATGGGATGGGATTCAAAGAAATGGAGGGGACCCAACCGGACGATTTACACTTTGAACGGTCCATTTTGCACACCCCTAATAAACTTATGCACCCAATAAAATTAGGAGCTTGTAGATCGACTCATAGCACGGATCTCCTTAATTGCGACATCCGAGGTCAAGACCTTAATCGAAATGTGCATGATGAGATTTGTAAATATACATATCACGACGATAAGGTGTACCCTTTTTTTTTTCCGTAACGTTTTTGGGGCTGCGAGGTGACCTCCGGCATAAATTTGCGCGCGGATCAAGCGTGTTATGTCGATCGCCATTACCAACGAGTCGCGTTTAAATAAATACAGAGCAAGCACGAAGAAGTACGAAACAACGAAGCTGAAGATGCCTCGCGCGAACCAATGGAGGAAGCTCTGGATTTCAAGAGGGAGCGTCGTGGACGATGCGTGCTGGCGTGCCAAGAAGAGAGACGTGCAAATCTTGAAGAGATTCCAGCAGCGAAGGCCATCGCGCTCTCTGCGGGCAAGAATGCGATTCAGATTGATGAATCCCGTGCGTTTGCAAGATGCAAAATTCCCGAAAAGCAGGCGCGACTGCCGGCGGGGGGAAGCGACAGCGACGGCGACGTAAAAGACAACCGAGCGCAAGTTTGTCTGTTCGAACCGCAGAAGACGAGTACACGGTATCCACCTCGACGAACGAGAGAGAGAGAGAGATACAGGGACTCATCCGCACGCATTTGTCCGCGCTGTCACTGTCAATCACGGCCTCGCGACTTTCTCTTGAGACCGTCGATCGAACCAGAAGAGATAGGGCGAGAGAACGAGCGGGCGAGAGGGGGTTGGTTCGGAAGTTCGTGGGCAGCTGAGGCTGTGATCCCACCATGGGATTCGTATCTTTGTGAATTTCGCCGCGCACGTCACCGTCTCGCCTCTTTTCGTGGGTGATCCGAATTCACAGGTCCGGTCCAATTGGCTGCCCTGAGATTTCGATCTTCCTTCGCAAAAGCCCTGTCGTTTTCGCTGAGAGCTAGAGAGAGAGAGAGAGAGAGAGAGAGAGAGAGAGAGAGAGAGAGAGAGAAGCTTCCAGGCTAGCTTTGCGCTTTCGGCTCACGGCCCAACCTGGCCGTCTTTTCACGAGCGTCTTCGCACGCGAAAAGAGCTGTCCACCAGGGCTAATCCATGCGTCTCGGTGTATGGATCTCAAGTCCATCCGGATCATTAGATTGATGGATCCGACGATTAACGTGACGGACCGCACGAGCGACGGCAGATGATCAGATACGATGATCGAGAGGTATTGGCCATACGACAACGTTTTTCCCGGCCAGGGTTTGTTCAGAGCACCGGATGTCACAAAATCCACGAAAATAAATGATAGACTTCCTAAGATCATTTACAGAGTTGGATTAGAAAGCTAACATGTCGAGCGTTTATGGGGTGCTTTGATATGGATCACCCCTATAAATACTCACCTACATCTCGAACATCATTTAATAAATCAATTTCCGTATGTGAGTCCTAAATGTGCACAACATTGGTTGGCTTACGACGGAGACGAAAGTTTCTGGGATGAATAGATGGATGGCAAGATATGGTGTTGGAAATATGTGGACGGAAAAAACTGCCTTACCTTGGAGGTGCCGAAGACCATGCCGAGCATAACACGTGGCATAAGGAATCTGCTTTCGAGTCTCCACGGCTTGAGAAACGAACGTTGGACATCTGCACCCATTGAAGTTTCCAGGAGGTTTCAAATTGATGTGTTCGGAGAATCTCAACTTGCCAATTTAGTTTTAAATATTTTAATTCGATCGATTTAATTTTAAAAATTTTAATGATTTGCCGATAGAGTACTCCCGACCAATTTCGAGTTTACCCTTGCAATTTCTACCAATGTTAGGTTGTCCTATCTCGTCATCGTTGAATTCAGCTATAGAGTCGACACTTATTCCGAAACTCACCGAATGAGCACCACAACAATTGCACGATGAAGTTCGGATTGAGTTGGGATTATTAGAAGCGACGCCGTTGTTGTCGTTCTCCGTTCCGAAGGAAAAACATGAAACTGACAACTAGTCATGGAGAATAAGAGTGCTAAGAAGTGATATGTAGGTGTGAATTAAGCAATGGTGAAAAATGAAGGGGCCAAATTATAAAGAGTTTTTTTGTTTTTCTGACGGTTACTAGATCAGTGACTATTACTGGGTAAATACAAGTCGGAGAAATGGTCAAAAAACTTATAAACCTGTTACATTTTTACCAATTCAAAACTAAACATTTTAATTTTATCAATTAAATATTAAATATTTTCATATTTTGTCAGTTGAGTCCATCCAACCATTTTTGCCTAATAATAACTAACATGGACACTGGTCGACCTACGTGGCATGAATGACGCTTGTATATATAATTTTTAATACTATTTTAATATTTTATCAAATATTTTATATTGTATATATTTTTGCATTGCTTTGCTTTTTTTTTCCTGTGCTGTCAAAGGATCATCGACGAGGCAAATGGGGATATGGGGCTATACGACGACCCCGAAGGACTTCCCTACTGTTCCACCCACATTCAATAGGCTTCCGATTCTCCGACTTTGATTGGATGTCTTTCTAGCGAGAATTTGGGGCAAATTGGGAAAGAAGATGACTATGGCAGAGCGGTGGCTTAGAAGACATGCAGAGAGATTGCTTGCGAGAGTCAAAAAGTTCCGCCATTGCGTCGATGGGCCTGGGTGAGGGCTTCGCAACCCTGCTAGTTTCGGGTGAGGGCGAGGCCACGATGGTCTTGCCCAAGGCTTTCGTAGCCGATCGTAGGACGATTTTTGTTCATGTTAGCAATTTCCGGCTAAAATCGGCCGGATGGACTCAATTGACAATATATAAAAAAAGATTTAGGACTTAATTGGTAAAATCGAAATGTTTAGGATCGAATTGGCAAAAATGCAATAAGTTTATAGTATTTTGGACAGTTTCCCAAACAAGGTACTATGGCTAATACTTGGAGCCCAAAAAAATTGGGCTGAGGTCGGGCCCATGGAAAATGGGCCCAATGGAGGCCGAATCCAAAAATGGGCTTGGTCCGGCCCATTTCGGAAAATGGGCCTGGCCTGGCCCATGTCACAAGCAGCCCGCGGCCCAGCCGCGGGCCCGGCATCCAACGGGCCTCGCTCGCCAGGTCGCGAAACAGGCAGAGTTTTACTCATTTCATCACGTTGACCTGGCGGAAGGAGAACCGTGGCACGACCAGGTGCGGCCACGTGGATCCTCCCTCTCTCTCTCTTTCCTCCTCTTCTTCTCGGTGAGCGTCGTCTCTGCTTTCCTTAACGAGGAAGGAGACGATGGCACAGGTGTAACTTCGCAAAATAAACGGCAGGGCTCGCTTTTGGCTTAGGGTTGCCTTGCCCGACACCCACCCCCCATCTTCTTGCCTCATCGCCACATTTCCCAAAAACAGATTCCAATTCCCTCGTCCCAAAAAGAGAAGGAGAAAAGGAGTCAAAAGCAGAGGCAGAGGCAGAGGCAGAGGAAGAGGCAGAGGCAAAGGGAAAAGAAGAGGCAGAGATGGGTCTCCTTTCCAACAGGTGGACTCCGTTCTCTTTTTGTTTGGCCCTCTTGAGCTTCGTGTTCCTCGATCTCACCTGGGTCGAACGTGGTTTGAATTTTTCTCGCTTTCCGGTTCCTTGTTGGTTGCATACAGAGTAAGCAAGGAGAGCCTGAAACCGGGGGATCATATCTACTCTTGGAGGACTGCTTACGTTTATGCCCATCACGGTTTGCTCTCTTCTCTTGCCTTCCCTTTTTCATCGTGCTGTTTGTGGTGTCTGTGTTCAGAAGGGACTTCGTTAGTTCTTGTGCCGAATGCTGAATATGTAGCGATTGTCGATGTTCTGTTTAAACGAGAGAAACGTGTACTTCTAGGACGTGTAAAGAAAACGACCATGTGCTTGGTATTTGGCAGTCTCGTGATCTCATGAAATTCCCCAATCTCAAGCTGAGGAGCTGATTTCCCGTGACTTGTTAGGCTTTGCAAGTTAGGTGGATTAGAATTAGTTAAGCCGGGGCGGCACTTTCGCACTAATGCAAATGCTGCACCAGTATTTACCTTCCGATCATGGTGAAGGCGTCATATGAAGCATGCGGACCATGCAATGGTTTTTTAAACAACATGGAAAGGTTATGCTAGAATGCGATTGGCCTGATATATGAATTATCAAGTCAAACTCCGTTAAAATGCGATTGACTTGATACGCCACAGTAACAAGTGTAACCTTAAGATTCTTGCTCCTCATTCCTTAGGATACCAATGACTGCTCGCAGACATTCTTGGCAAGGGACTTTTCACAGTCGAACTGGATCTGGTTGTACGTCGTATCCTCGACTAACCTCGTGATGTACACCGTGCAGTGAAAATTCTGTCCCAATAAGGAGATTCCTTTCCCTTCGTATTTTTCTTGTGTACAGATTGGCTGAATGTGGTACGGATTGTTCCGTATGACTTATTAAGTCAAGGTATGCCAAGGTTTCGCCACATTTAGCCATCTCTCTTCTTGTCTTGATGAGTTCGCTGTTCTGATACTGGTGTCATAAGTCCTAACTATTCATGACAGCTAAATCCACCGTTTTCCTAATTTTCTACTCAATGAATCAGGCATTTACATTGGCGATCATAAAGTCGTGCACTTTACGAGACGGGGACAAGAAGTAGGAACTGGAACTGTCCTCGACCTTGTCTTAGTAAGCTCTGGACCAGCCCGGTCTCAAGTGCCTTGCCCAACCTGCACTCCTCCCGAAGATGATCACGGGGTGGTCGCCTCATGCCTCGACTGCTTCCTCTCAGGGGGCGTCCTGTACCGGTTCGAGTACTCCGTGAGCCCCGCACACTTCCTCGCCAAGGCACGTGGTGGCACCTGCACCCTCGCTGTCGCTGATCCGGACGAGATCGTGATTCACAGGGCAAAGTACCTGCTTGACAACGGCTTTGGCTGCTACAACGTGTTCAAGAACAACTGCGAGGATTTTGCCATCTACTGCAAGACTGGCCTCCTGGTTCTGGACCAGAGAGGCATCGGGCAAGGAGGACAGGCGGTCTCGATCGTTGGCGGGCCACTCGCAGCGGTCCTGTCCACGCCGTTGCGTTTGGTTACCACAAACGTGTACGGGATGGCGGCAACAGCAGTTGGGGTGTATTGTGCGAGTCGATATGCGGCTGATATTGGGAGCGGCATGAGGAGAGACGTGGTGAAAGTTTCAGTGGAGGATCTGACTCGGCGACTGGCAACTGGGATGCTTCAGGTGATGGAACCTCTCAGCCCGCCGACCATTGTGAGCTGATCTTTGGATAAAGCCCGGTTCATCTAAAGCGTGCTCTCAAACTGCGTGTTCATTTGGTACTGAAATGTTGTGACCAAGCTTCAAGACAGGGTTTGGATTGAAGCATTTACTTCTTCTCGTGTGATGTGTGCGCGCTTAACATGATTTCTTGATGCCTCTCATTGAAGACATGCTTGTTTTATCTATCAAAAACTCTGTTCTGATGGTAATAACTGCTCCTTAAAAGCTTAAGCTTTCAGTTGATGGGCCAGCAAACTTTCCTGTTATTTCTTGTTAACAATTTCCTCTATCGAGGAAGAAAGACAAATAACAGGAGAACACAGCCAGAGTTTCTCCCTTTGCGAGCGACTTTCTTTACTCCGAGGAGTGAAGTCACACTTCAGAATGTTATTAGGTATTTGCCGTTACAATGTCGAACTCGACTTCGCAGCTACAACAGCTGGATTTACCCAATCAGAGATACCATGACAATGCCGGAGTATCACCGGCATATTTTGTGGAACTTCGGGACTCCAAGAGTTAGGATTGAAATCGTGAAGCGCAAGATTGGCATGATCAGCACTTGGACTTTCTACTTGATCAAGTATAGGAAGCTGCTTTTCTCATCAAGGTATTAATCTGGAAGCTGCGAACAAACCATCTTTGGCACGGCTCATTCACACCTCAACTTGCACATGTTTGAGGTTTCCCTATCCACTCCAGAAAGGATTGCACTTATGACGTGGTACCCGGTAAACTTGCTACTGCATATAAGTTAAAACACTGAAAATCTAAGGTATACCGGCACGGCGCGTATTACAGAGGCTGGACGGCAACTTTTACATGCTTAGACAAGTAGAACCGCGTTTACGCATCCATCATTCTCTGGATCATTGGTCACTTGGGCATATTTTCCTGTCACCAACCAACAATTACAGAATGCAAATAACGAATGTGAAGAGACAAGGCGGTTTCTATTTCGCCGAAAGAGGATCTCAAGATCTTACCCTGCACAACCTTTCCGGCTGGGGTGACAAGACCCAATTCGCTTACATAACCTGTTATATTTAGAGAGAGATGAGTACGTAAAGGAGGAAGTATCCATAGAAAAATTCTGGTGGTTACTTCATTTGAAGCAATGTCTATCAAAGTCTTTACCTCAATGACGGTTCCCTTGGTCAGGACACCCAGTGAGGTGTACATCTGACCGTTTGGATTTTTCTTCACTTCATTGATCTCGAGACTGAAGGTGCACTTGAGCTCCGGATGCATAACGTGAGCTTTGTTGAACCGGAGTCCTGACGGCCGAATGAACAGCTCGTACTTAGGGGGTTTCCTCGTGAAACCGGGTCCGACGAATGTTGCCTTCGTGACCATTCTCTTCCATTGTTTTGCTGAAGAAAAAGGGAAACACAGGAAGGTTCAGTAGCCTTTCCAAAATTCAGAGCAAATTGTGATCCACCCATGATTCATTTTTGTGCATCAGATGGCCCAGAGTAACACGCGGACGATGCAGCTACATCCAGTTGCTTCAGCAAGTACACCGAGGACAAGCTCCCCCGAGCAAGACTCTCAGATATCACAGCAAGCAAGCTTGAGTTCATCTTCTCCGAATTCCGACTTCACCACCACATCTCGATCTAAAAATCAGATTCATTTGAACCCGGAAAAAAAGGATAGTGATAACTCAGACTAATTTGTAAACTAAGCATGATGTTCCCAAAGTAATTAAACTCCGGCCACCCCTGAGACATCACATACTCGAGAATAATGCAGCAAGAGCAATAAGAGCAACGGGAATAAACAACAACACGAAACCGATGATAACCTATCTCGACGTACTTTTCCTTTTGTCAGATTTGACCACTTTGAACATTTCATCTTCAGCAACAGGCCTTACCTGAGGAGGATTACAAATGGATAGTCAAAAAGATTTCGAATCACATAGCCGTCACAAAACGAAATCCGGCAACTGGTGATTCGCCGAGTGCAATGACAATTGATATCACCAGATGATGAGGGATAAGCTTCCCTTCGGTAAAGGCACTTCCCACTTTCCAGCTTTCTCCTTCCTCTTTTGCTTAATTGAGTTGCTAAGCGCCTGGATGTGCCACGATGTCAGATTTGGAAACACGCAATGACATTTGAAAAATCGCATCCATCGATATTCACTCAAGCATACTTTAGCTCGGGTGGTTGTTTCGCGGGCCAGCAGATAAGCTGGAACAGCTCCTTCACTAATATCATCATCCACCTTGCGCCTAGATGATGACTCCTCATGCATATTCAACCTGGTTCAACACATGAAGCACTCTTTTTTCTGCTACGGCGGATGAAGATATCTCTTACTTGTCACAAAATTAACTCGCGCTTAGCAAGATAATTTAGTACTTGTAGGATAGGCAATCAGAGTGCCGTGACCTCATAAACTCAACGCATCTCAAATAGAAGATTAAGATCACGGCGACTTAATTACTGGGTGAAGAAAAAAAATCTGACACCAAATCCTATGCTTCCCTTGCTTCAGTTCACTAGCCGGCTGCATCTAGCTAGAATAACTTTAAAAAAACGACAGCTTGCTTCGCTATATTTTCATGTAAGAAGCAACCGCTATGTGATTTTAACTGCAACCAGATCACAGTATTATGAAATTTGATAACAATAATGAAGAAGTGCCTTCTGATTAAAATCAAGAAACGAGCTACCGCCGACAACAAATATGAAAAAAACCTCACGTTTTCTTCACCAGAGCCTTCTCTGCATATCGTTTCTTGGAGAATATCGTACCCTTAATGCCCAACGTCTGCGAAACATCCGGGACCACACCCACAGAACAAGAATTTGAGCTCACAGTAAAACCTTAAAAAAAAAACAAAATAAAGAAATAAAGAAAAGCCACAAAAGCTGTTCATGTAACCGGAAGAGGAACCGACTTTCTGGGCTTTTTCGGATCTCTCGTGGACCTCCCGAGCTTCCCTCTTGCGTTTCCGCTCAAAGTCATCGGGGCAATTCCCATGTCTCTTCCTGTGGAGCTCCATGTGATCTCCTTGCGGCTGAAACATAGAAAGAAACGTCAAAACCAAAGCAACGAAGTCAGTCGCTATGCATTGAACTAAAGCCATTCTCTTTTATCCAAGCGAAGCGCCCAAAACTTCTACAAAGAGAGAGATTACGCGCGCACCATGGCGAGTTACAAATTCAAACGTGCTCTCACAATGCGTTTGGATTGAAGAAACCTCTGATCTTTTGGAGGGGGTCGATGCAGTGAAAGGGTGCACCCTGTTTTTTCATGTATAGGTCGGTTGTGAGGGAGGCATCTCTACTGAGTCGGTGCGGTGGAGTGAAAGCAGCTGTTTCCCCTTGAACACACCCCGCTTCTCCCTGTTTTCTGTTCATTCAGACATCTTGCATGGGCCGAGGTCCGACAGAAGATTGGCCAGTCCACACAATCTGTGAAAGCCCTCAAGTCAAAATCCAGCATCTCCTACAAGAGTCGACTGATCATTGAGCCATGCTACTCAGGCCCTGACTTGTGCATAATCCAAACTCAGTTCAATTATTTGCGAATTCGAGTCGAGCTCGAGCTTGAAAGTACTTCGAATCCTGCAGCTCGCTAGTCTAGTCGAGCAGAATTTCTCTTCATTTGTTTTAGTTAGGGGAAATTATGGGAATGGTCCATGTATCGATGCCGGTATTCGGTTTTGGTCCTTGTGCTTTATCTCGCGACTAATTCTGTGCCCAATCTTCGTTCACAATTTTAAGACAAAATCTACATTTCCTTTTAATGTCACTCTTGATGGGGAGCTCAATTCGAGTATCTGCTATCTATCAAGCATTATATATTAGAGTGTAGCGGAACCTAGCTTGTTTTTTTTTTGGACGAAAATGCTTTCTTCGTTCAATGACCAACACTATTAGAACATAAAATATCCCATAAGAGTTGGGGATTTTAACGACTAATTAGAGGGGAGGGCCTTTTTACAATGGGCTTTGACAATCTAGTCTGCAAGTTTATTGGCTTCTCGAAAAAATCTTGATTTGTAACCGATTCACACTTCACCACTGATAAGTTATCGGATTCTATTACCATGCTCGGATCGGAAGTACTCTTCAGTTCGAAGTATAAAGAAGGCAAAAGAAAGAGCATTCAAATTCTAGCTATTGTAGTTTAAATCTTGAGGTAGTTTTCAATCCCATCCAAATCTCTCTTTTTTATTTTGAGAAAAAAGGTTCATTCCTGGTATGAATAGATTGACATTAGTAGACATAGATTGGATCCTTGAAAAACTTTGGCCAAAAGTAGCCAATGGCCATACCATATTAGACCAGCTCGGGCACAAACTCAAAATATTGGGATTTTCCCTTAAAAATGAATTGAAACTTTCCTGGTCTGCCGCCACTGCCCTAATTGAAGACAGAAATTGTCCCAACTGAGGACTTTTCCTTTTCACATGGTGGTTCTCATTTCATCACACGTCTTGAAGCTTCTAAACCCAGAAAGGTTCAGTGCTCCAACTTGTTTTTACATAGTTCCTCTAATTGAAATAGTCAACACTTCATGCCCATCACTTAAAACGAACTAGGTGATCAAATCAGTAATTGTTGACAATGGAAGCACCGAGATGGAGACGTCCCCATGTGCGTGTGTGCTTCGATGACAAGGACCCCAGAGCCATGGCAAAGCTTTTACAGTCCATTGGAGAGTAGGAAAAGCAGAAAAGAAGCCCACGCAAAGAGAATGGGACTTTCTTCATCTTTGTTCCCTTCAGGGATCGAATGGCACATAGACATGGACAGGTGCCATGAAGTGTAGGGTTTTTCTCTCTCTCGTGTGTTCATCATCGATGATTCTCAATCATCCGAATCTTCCAAAGAGCGAAACCGAAGGCCCGAAAAAGCAATAATCGCAATAGGACAAAGCTTTATCTTGATGGGATGGATGAGAGGGTCGTACGTCTTTCAGAGAAGAGGTGAAGAGCAATGCGCAAGGCCTGTATGGCTCGTGGGGAGAATGTATTATATGCTGTATATTGCCGGTACAACTGTAAGTTCACGTGATGAAGAGGGTTGGGTCCTCGCACGTGAAGCTAGCTACACCCTGTTCAATTGCAGTTCAATTGTTGTTGTTGTTGTTCCTGTGTGTGGCTAAACGTGTTTAGGCTTCAATGAAGGTTCACCGGTTATGTAGCTCCTTCGTGGTCCTGCCATACGTAGGAGTTAGGACACTGCCTCTCGTAAAGTCGCAGCCAATTGAGTAATAGGAACCAAGTATAACTTTTCCATGTCATTCGTCAGCATTGAATGACATAGAAAAATCTCTCAAAACCCTCCTTTCTCCTTCTACTAAACCAACCGAACCAGGTAAGTTTGAACCCCTCCTTAAAATCCCTTTACCTCCCTCCAAATCTCTCCAACAACATGTAGTGTGCTAGGGTTCGTTGTTGTTGTGCGTGAATTCCCAGAAGGCATGGGATCTTTTAGCCTATTTAAAGTAAATAGATGTGGTCCAATTACCCCCTGATTCAAGAGGATTCCCATCCAGAATCAAGTCCAATTCCAAAATCAACAGTGTAAAGTTGCTCCATTAGATTTTCCAGGCTAGGGTAAAGCTGCTGAATATTGACGGAAAACAAGTTAGGAATGAACCAAGCTGATGCGCAACAAATATAGAAGTGGAACCACAGAAGGTGAAATGGGGAAATGAAGATTCATCCCAGGGACTCCTGGCTTACATGCCATCTGGGAAGTAATGCTTGGTTGAGTTTCCCTCGATACTAATGTCTGTAATTAGAAAGAGTGTGGTGCAAACTTAACATGGTTGTCATCTTCCCAGCTTATATAGAACGTCGACATCCATTTTCCTCCTTTTCCATCTTCAAGTGGGCAACAGAGAAAAGTTCACTTGTCGGATTATTGTTAGATTCGCCGCCAGTGTAAAGAAGCGTGCCGGCATTCATTCTTGGACAAGCGACATGCGTGCCGAGAGTTTTCATAGCCGAATTCTTCCGCGTGCGAATCGTCCGACGGTAAACGCGTGAGCAATTCTTAACTCCGGCAATGAACCTAATAAAGATCCCATCATTTACGGGTTCTGCACCTCACCTAGGGTTTCTTCACCTACAGCCAGTGCTCGAGTTCTCCGCGATCCGGCACAAACGGCTGGCTATCAACTGAAGGGATGAACCTGGGGTTCTTCTACTAGCCGACCAAAAAGATGCGAGATTGTAATCTTGTGACTAGGCATCCCACCCTAAAACACATCCTGCCAAATTCTCCGGCCGCCACAAAAACCAATCCATAGAATTTAATAATGAAAGGCCTATATCTTTACAAATCCAACAGGAAATGATAAAAATCAAGAGCCTCACCATTGGGAAAATGCCATTATTCTAAAGATAAAAATGAATTATGGAAGTGAAATGAACCTCCCTTTGGACTAAAGCTCACTCTCCTCTCACTCGCTGACAAAAAGCTTGGCCTTCCGATCTGGGGGCCCCAATTCGGTCCGATGCTTTTCGGTTCAATCAAATGCCCGCTTTTGCACCGCCAAACATTAATATAATTTCAATGATTTTTATTAAATCGGGACGAATGATTATATAATTTGAAAAAAAAAGATAGGGAGGATAGATTCAGTGGTCCTACCAATATCGGTGTGATGGTTGTACTATAATGATTGGCCCCAGGCGGTCCAGATTGGCCGTTACTATAGTATAAACTACCAAGAGTTATCCATAGAGTTAATTTGGTTTTGCATTTCATCTTGTTCTATCTGTTTTCGGGGTTCCGCTCGGTACTAAATTTGATGTATGGATGCCAATTTAGTACTAAAATCTTTGCGCAAAATTCTAATGTAGTTATTTCGATTAATTTTCGCCGGAGATCACTAACGTGGCGGCCATCTTACGTGGCACGTCGCCACGTTAACAATTGCCGAAAAAAATTAATCGGAATGACTATATTAGAATTTCTCGCAAAGGTTTGGCACGTGATATTTACTAAAAATGGTCATAAACCTATTGTACGGTTGACAATTCAATCATAAAACTCGTCATAAAAGTTCAATTGAATTAAAAAACTTGCAAAAAATGCAACCGAGTCCTAAAACTTGTCAAATTGGTTCAATCGAGTCTTAAAGTTAACAACATCTAATTTACTAACGAAAAATGCTGAAATGGCGTTGACGTGTCTTATTTTATTAATTTTCTTGAGACTCGTGATGTCCAACAAGCATTACTATTTAAATTAAATTAGAAAAAGCTAAAAGTTAAAAAAAAAAAACAAATAGAGAGCCACAGCCGCTGGTTGTGGGTTCTTTTTTCCTTTTTTTTTCTTTATAGCTTTTTCTAATTTAATTTATATTTTTTCAGCTTTTTTTGACGTGACACTTGTCGGAAGCTACGTGTCTTAAGAAAATTAATAAAATAAGACACATCAGTGTCACGTCGATATTTTCCCTTAGTAAATTAGACGGTGTTAATTTTAGAATTCGATTAAACCAATTTAATAAATTTTATGATTCGATTGCACCTTTTGCAAGTTTTAAGACTCAATCGTGCTTTTGTGACAAGTTTTAGGACTTTTAGTGCACATATCCCTAAACCTTTTGATGATTTAATTGCCAATATAGTATTGTCGGTCTATTAGCATCCGTTTAATTTAATCTTAAACCTTTTTAACTATCTATGACCGAATGAGTAAGCTACAAGCTTCTTCCTTCATTGGGGGTTCGAGAAGGTCTGCATGCCAAAATTTTCAATTAAACGCACCAACTTTTTCAATTAAACAAAAAGGGCAGACAAATTATGTTCCTCCACGCTCCAATCCCAACACCAAGCTTTTTGCCCTTTTTCTTTTTGGCCGGAAATTTTTCCCCTTTAATCGCGATTGCTAATCGCACTCCCCCCCTCTCCTTTCCAATCAAGCAGCCACCACCTTGATGTACTACAACACTATCTATTTAATTCCCATATTCTATGCTCATAAATGAATGGTAAATCAATCCTCGCAACTGTACGTGCATAAGGATACGGATCTCGATCATTTAATTTCGTATTGATTTCTACATCAACCCAATATTATAGCCAACATCGTCGCTTCGAAGAAGAGCCTCAAAAGGGCACGTTCATGAACCCCCACGACGACGATTCCACGCCTCAGCTAAACCATATTCCCCACTAGCAAGATGTCGAAGGAGATTGATGAAGCGATTAAGCTAAGATTAAATTTGAAGTGGCGACACTATTCTTGCGGACCTTATCTTGAAATATTAAATGCGGGGCCATCGCAGAACATGCACGGCATGTGAACTCATCAATTCGTCACTTTGTGTCCAAGGCAAGACAAGAGCCCTTGAATTGTATAATGTGGCCTCCGTCTCTCTCTAACCTGTGACTGTGTGTGAATTTTGGGCATCGATCAGTACACGATTGATTGCTGTTGATCGGCGGTTCCGATTATATTAAGAGCTAATCAGCCTAATTTGATTGTTATCGAAGGAAAGATGGGGAAGAAGCGAAAGAGAAACAGCTAATCTGATTGAATTCCTAAATTAATGTAACTTAGAAAATGAGGAAAGCATAACATAAAATTTTAAAAAATTGTCTGAATTTGAGATCCTTGGACTAATTAAGGGAGAGAATACCTTAGTGCGGTTGATTTAGGGTGCGCATAAGAACCATTCTATACTCGGGAACTATTTCTACTCAGAAATGATTCTTTTTGATTTTGTGCCCGGAAACAATTTCTGAGCATTTGAAGGCGTCTGGTAACTGTCCAAAATTTCTATTCCTGGAATAGAAAAGAACAGAAATGCGTTTGGTAACTACACAAATTTTTTTTTAAATAATATTTTAATAATATTTTGAATTGTTTCATTTTTTTTTCTTTTTACCCATTTTCTTCCTTGGACATGGCCGGTCTCCGTTGACCGGCGGCCGGCGAGGGCCGTGACGCTCTCGCCGGCCCTGGGCTGTAGCCGGTCGCCGGCCGCCGGTTGCCGGCGACCGGCCACAACCCAATAAGAACAACACAAAGAAGAAAAGAAAAAAAAAAGAAAAAGAAGAAAAAAACTGATTCTCAAAATTGTGCCAAGAAACAAGAAGCAACTTTTTTTTACTTCTTGTTTCTCTTCCAAAACTGTTTCTGGGCACAAATTTTTGTAAAAATGTGTTCGGGAACAAAAAGTTTACTAAACGCATTTCTGTTCCCAAACTATTTCTGCAAATAAAAGAGCAGGAATTTTCACTGTTTGGCACGTTACCAAACGTGCCCTTAGTATCCGACAGATTTGTGATGCCATTTCCTACAATTAACAACCACGATGGTGTACACATTTTCTAAGCAGGTAAAGACCGAAATTGGATGCCAAGATGACGTCGTAACCAAACTTAAATAGGGACAGACATAACGTATTTGGTTTAGGATGGGGCTCCTAGAAAAGTATTCGAGCACTTGGGCTCTGTTTATTTTGCAGGAAATATTTTCCTTATTTTTCTACGTTTAGTTCGCTTAGGAAAAAGAGTTAATCGGGAATGTTTTCTTGGTCAACGGAAAATATATGCTTAAATTCAGGAAAATAATTTCCTCTTTGAAAAAGTCGAAAAACATTTTCCAAAATATGACTAGGTATCGGCGCTTGGACCGAAAACTTTGTGCTTGGATATGGGAACCACAACGCTGGTTTCCCGAGTCCTTAGCATTCAGGTTTAGGTCTCCAGTGACCGGGCCATCTAGGGCGAGCCCGAAGCCCTGGTGCTCTTGCTTGTGCTCGGTGACTCGGCACTTAATCGCGGGTGCATAAAGGCCATGCTCGGGTCCCCGATGCTCAAGCTCGGGTCCACGAAGGCCGTGCTCGAGTTGTCGACGCTCGAACTTGGATCCCTCATTAATGAAAAGTTCGTTCTAATAAAAATATATTTTTAAAAAAATCGATAGGATATGTCCGTTTATATGCACAAAGAAATTCGCAGTTTAATCCGATGATTTAAGCTATAAGGGTCAATGGCTGCCCACATAAAATCTGACTTTAATATGTCATAGCTCTGTATGTTTTGCGGAAAATGAATTATTTGGAAATTTTTTATTATAAAAAATCATTACTTGCGTCACTTGAAATGATTAGTTAATAAAAAAATTGTTATCATTATCGGCAACAATTTATGTCTAAACATCTTTGTGAACGAACGGTGAAAATATTTTCCGTTTATTCATTTTTACGAGCGATGTGAGTGATTATTTTCGGGAAAATATTTTCCGGACCGTTCATTTTCCGTAAAATAAACGGAGCTTTAAACTCGGAGATTTCTCCCACCCGTCGGTCGATGGATTTTTTTCAACGGATTAAACTACCTTCTTTTCTTTTGGGTACCTTACTTAAGAGGATGGCAATGGCAATGGCAATGGCAATGGCCGAGGCAAAAACGCTTCGGACCAATCCGGAAGCAAGCCTAGAGAAGAAACCAACGTGATTTAAAAAAAAACGGAAAGGAGTCAATTAAAACGCTAATCGCATCATTAGTGTAAAATCTTGACCAAATCAATTGGGAGTGCATGGGCATGCGAAAAGACTTGACACCGTGACGGGGAGGCGCACTACTTCTGGCAAGTGGAAAGTCCAAAAAAGGCCATGGCGATTCGCGATTTAGGCCGCGAGGGTCATTATCGGAATTTCGCCCCCGGGGGGCCGGCGAGTTGAAGGGAACGTGCGGCGAATAGCCGTCGCCGCCGCCTGCCACTCCGTGGCCCGACCCGCGACGAGCTTGACCACGGAATCCCGCCCAATGGGAATGGCCGCCGGAGCCGTGGGCCCCCCCCCAACCCACGCTCCACGTGTCGCTCCCTCGTCGATCCTCTCTCTCCCTCTCGCTCTTTCTCTCCTAGTTTTATTACCGATCGCCCTGCCGCCACCGCCAGCCCAGGAGGTCAAACTCCGAGGTTGAAAGTTCCAACTTTGAAGCGCGTGCACGGTATAAGATGTAACCGCTTGCGAAAATATCTGGGACATTGCCCGGAATCAACGGCCGGGACGACGGTGGATGCACAGGCCATCCATCTCCTTAACCAAAAGTCGACGCGTGGCCCCCGCCCCCCACCGCTCGAGTAAAAAAGATGGGTCGCCTCTCATTTCGTGGCCTCGATATCTTCCTTTGACTGGTAAATTAGTGGTCCACTTCGATCTCCCCCCCGAATTAAAGTTGAAAATATTTCTGAAAGATCCTTTAGCGTGATTTTAGGGAAAGGTAGCTGCGGTTCTAAGTTTTTCAATTTTACCAATTGAGTCATAATAAATATTTTCATATTTTATCGGTTGGGCCTATTATACCGATGGTGTCATGTAAGACGGCAGTGCTGACGAGTAATTTTTTCCCATTATAATTAGGGTGCTTAGTCACACGATCTCATATCTTCTACAAAAATTTTGGACACGCGTCGTGTGCCTTATCCGTACGTATCGATCTGTATCTCTCGACCACTATTCCAATCCCATGGGGTTCACAATCACTCTCGTTCTCTACTAAACACCCGATATGGATTTATTTCCAATGGAACTCCCCCATCGCCATCGTGCGGTAGTCATCGTGCTTGTCTCCATAGATAGGCAATCACTTGCGCCCTACCAATGAACTTGCTCAACTCGAGTTAGAGCATCCCCAAAAAAATGTAAGTTTTGGTGATAAATTCTCCGCCAAAGAACTGGTAAAAATGGGACAAGCTAAAAGAGGGAGGAGCTGAACCCGAATCGAACTTAGCGTAATTTGCATGATCCGGTTAGACACGCGCTCGAGATTTTAGGAACGAAAAACTGCTCCTGCGCCATAAGGCGCGAAAGAAGATCGATCGAATCGAATCGAATCGAAACCAACTCAGCCCACGAGAATTATCATAAGACCATAAAAAAAAAATAGCTATCGAATGTTGTTGCGTGGTGGTGGTCCGTCCGATTGTCACATGGAGGATGCAAGTAAAATATGCCGTACAAGATTCTCCTGTCCACGAGAAACCAAACCTCCACGGGCGACGGATGCGGGGCGGGAATTCGAAGCTGCTCCCATCGATGCAAATCCAGAAGCAAGCAGCAGCCATCGTCGACCGCCATTAAACAATAACATCCCGCACTCTTTAACTCCTCGTGACAAAACTTTAATACAGCGACCACAAAAAAAAAAAAAGACGTAACTTTAATATAAAAAATAAAATACGGTATCTATTATACTTCAGTTTCTCCCCGATAAAGAGAATCGATCTCTAACAAATGTTTTTGGCGGTAACATATTTTGTCCCGTGGAGCTAAGAATTCGAAGAAGGGAAGGAAAATGCGTTTTTCACGAGACGGGTAATCTTTTTTTTTTTCCCCCTTTTTCTTTTGGTCGGAGGGTAATCTTGTTTACGGATGAATGATTAAACTGCTTAACCGACCATAAAGATCATTACATATAATAAGACGTAACAGCTCATTTTATTGTCAGTGCATGATCCAATCGACCTTCAACTTAATCCCGGACGTAGAGTTTTAATTACGGGCGTCGGCGGGGCGAGCGGGGGGGACCGGGCCGAAGATTTCGTGAATCCGACAACGAGGGAGGGCGCGTGCCGCGTGGAAGTTTTTTTTTTACTTCCAGCAGCAGGGCCGAGATAAAAATAAAAATATAAAAATAAAAATAAAAAGGGGCACGAAACAAAAAGAAAAATAAAAATAAAATGAAAAATAAAATGAAAATGAAAATGGAAATTCTGGGCAATTCCTTTCCTTCGTAACTGAATCACATTCTTTTCCTTCCCCCATTTCTGTTTTTTTTTTATCTCTCATCATCATCATCATCTCCTCCCTCCTCGTTCCTCTCGATTTCGACAAAATTCAGTTTCCCTTCATCGTCGTCATCTCTCTCTCTCTCTTTCTCTCGGGCTTGAACATTTCCACTCGCAGATCCGCCTTTGCAGTGCTCTGTTCAAGCAAGTAACAGCCAGCTCTCGCCCAGCTCTCTCTCTTTCTCTCTCTATCTATCACTACTTCCAACACTTCACTCTTCAGTTATGGCCTCCATCTTCTTCGCCTCCCTCGCTACATAACTGCTTCCCACACAACACTTCTCCGCTCGTGAGTCATGCCGCCGAATTGATCGGAACCGGGGGATGCGCCGCCGGCGGGACCGCCATTGCTCCTCCTGCACCGGAGCTTGCCGACACTAGGGAGATCTCTCTCTCTCTCTCTCTCTCTCTCGCGCTCGCGCTCTCTCTCATGGGGGAAAGTAACCGGCGCCGCCGGCGCCGCCGCGAGCTCGTCCTCCTCCTCGCCGCCGCCCTGTCTCTCGTCGCGGCGGTTTCCGGCGTCACGGACGCGGGCGACCTCGCGATCCTGAAGCAGTTCCGGGACGGGCTCAGCAACCCGGAGCTGCTCCAGTGGCCGGCGGGGGGCGGCGGCGACGACGACCCGTGCGGCTCCAAGTGGAAGCACGTGTTCTGCGCCGGCACCAGGGTGTCGCAGATTCAGGTCCAGGGCGTCGGCCTCGAGGGCCCTCTGCCTCCTAATCTCAACCAGCTCACCTCGCTCTCGAACTTGGGCCTCCAGAACAACAAATTCAGCGGAGCGCTTCCTTCGCTGAGCGGGCTCTCGAATCTGCAGTACGCGTACCTGGATTTCAACAAGTTCGACTCCATTCCTTCGGATTTCTTCGTCGGCCTCGTTAGCTTGCAGGTCGGTTGGAGCGCTTCGCATCACTTCACCGACGCGATATTGCAGAATGTGTCGCTTGATTTTAGCTGATGATTTGCTCGGTTTCTTTGATTTGGTGCAGGTTTTGGCATTGGACGGAAACAATTTAAACGGCAGCACGGGGTGGATGTTCCCGAAGGAGTTGCAGAACTCGGCGCAGCTGATGAATCTCACCTGCACCGAGTGCAATTTGGTCGGTCCGGTGCCGGATTTTCTCGGAAGCATGGCTTCTCTGCAAGTGTTGAAGTTATCAGGTAACAGCTTGACGGGTGGGATTCCTCCGAGTTTCGGTAACTCCAGTTTGCAGATTCTGTGGTTGAATAATCAAGGTGGTGGTGGAATGAGCGGATCTATTGATGTGGTGACTTCTATGGTCTCTCTGGCGAGTCTTTGGCTTCATGGGAATAGCTTCTCGGGATCGATCCCTGGGAACATCGGGGACCTGGTTTCTCTGAAGAGCTTCAATCTTAATGGTAATAAACTCGCCGGCTTGATTCCTGATAGCTTGATAGGCATGGATTTGGATGAGCTAGATCTCAATAATAATAACTTCATGGGTCCGACACCCAAGTTTAAGTCGCCTAATGCGACTTGCGCTTCTAATGCGTTTTGTTTGCCCACACCCGGAGCACCTTGCGCGCCGGATGTTATGGCTCTCATAGACTTTCTTAGTGCGTTGAATTACCCTACGAGGCTTCTTTCGTCGTGGGTGGGTAATGATCCTTGCCAAGGACCGTGGTTCGGGCTGAGTTGCACTAACAGAAAGGTTGCCATGATCAATTTGCCCAAGAACAATCTCAATGGCACATTAAGTCCGTCAGTTGCGAATTTGGATGCTCTCACTCAGGTGCGACTTGGGTCGAACAATCTGGGGGGTTCAATCCCCGGTAACTGGACTAGTTTGAAAGGTCTGACTTATTTGGATCTAAGTGACAACAACATTTCCCCACCGATACCAGCGTTCGGTAACTCCGTGAAGCTTCTAATCGATGGGAATCCTCTGGTAAAAGGTACCACCCCTTCTTCAGAGGTGAGCCCTCCATCTGGGGATACGAAGTCCCCTGGCGGAACTTCAGATTCCCCAGCCAAAGGCTCGACTTCTGATTCTGGTAATGTTCCCAATACTGTCATCTCCAAAAAGCCGAAAAATTTGAAGTCTATTTTGGCAGTGATTGTCGCCCCTGTTGCCAGTGTGGCAGCTCTCATATTCCTGGCTGTTCCTCTGTACTTCTATTGTAAGAAGAGGAGAGAAACATCCCAAGCTCCAAGTTCCCTTGTGGTTTATCCGAGAGATCCCTCTGATCCTGATAATATCGTGAAGATTGCAGTTGCTAGTAACACCTATGGCAGCACCTCACTTACGGGGAGTGGCTCTGCTAGCAGAAATAGCAGTGGATTTGGTGAGTCTCATGTAATTGAAGCGGGGAATCTCATAATATCAGTTCAAGTCCTTCGAAATGTGACGAAAAATTTTGCACGGGAAAATGAGCTTGGTCGCGGTGGCTTTGGGGTAGTTTATAAGGGGGAGTTAGATGATGGAACAAAGATTGCGGTGAAAAGAATGGAGGCAGGTGTAATTAGCAACAAAGCAATAGACGAATTTCAGGCTGAAATCGCAGTCCTTTCAAAAGTTAGGCATCGTCACTTGGTATCCCTTCTAGGCTATTCTGTAGAAGGAAATGAAAGAATACTGGTGTATGAGTACATGCCTCAAGGGGCGCTCAGCAAGCATCTCTTCCATTGGAAGAACTTCAAGTTGGAGCCTCTTACCTGGAAGAGGAGGTTAAATATTGCTCTGGATGTTGCCAGGGGAATGGAGTATCTTCATAATCTAGCTCATCAGAGCTTCATACACAGAGATCTTAAATCGTCGAATATTTTGCTAGGAGATGATTATAGAGCCAAGGTTTCAGATTTTGGACTAGTAAAGCTTGCTCCGGACGGAGAGAAGTCTGTGGTAACAAGGCTTGCCGGGACCTTTGGCTATCTAGCTCCAGAATATGCTGGTAAGCTTTCAATTATAGATTGTGTGTTTGTGCGCACGCGCGCGTGCCTGTGTGTGTAGCATGTGGAACCCTGGAAGAAGTGCATACTCTGCTCTGCATTATAAATCATATTAATCATCGAGAACATAGAGTAAATTTCATTAAACAGTTGAAGCGTGAAAAGTTTTCTTCTTGCCTGTCAATTTTATGCTTAATACGTGACATCTACTTAATTGATTTTACAAGTTCATTACAATGGATCAATAGTTTTCTTGTTACTGCACCCTGCTACTCTGGACATTCAACTCTTTATGACTAGATTGAATTTATATAGCAAGAATCGACCTTTACCCACATTGTGTGCATGCAAATTTTTGGTTACAGATGAATTTCATGGCACTGAGTAGATTTCATAGCGGTGAGAAGCTGATTTCTCTTGTTATGAAAGTTTAATAATCTCGGAATTGTTTTCAGTTCTAAATTCCGCTTCCGCACTCGTTAAATTTTGCTTCCTTCGACTCGTTTTTATCATTCATATCAGTTCTCATCAAATTCTAATTGCTCCCATTTCATGTACAGTCACAGGGAAAATTACTACTAAAGCTGATGTCTTCAGTTTTGGAGTTGTTTTAATGGAACTATTGACGGGATTGATGGCGCTTGATGAAGAAAGACCTGAGGAAAGCCAATACCTCGTGGGTTATTTCTGGAATATAAAATCAGATAAAGAAAAGTTAATGGCTGCTATTGACCCAACTTTGGACAAAAAGGAGGAGACATACGAGAGTATCTCCACCATTGCTGAGTTAGCTGGGCACTGCACTGCAAGGGAGCCAAACCAAAGGCCGGATATGGGCCATGCTGTGAATGTACTGGCTCCACTTGTTGAGAAATGGAAACCATTTGATGACGACTATGAAGAATACTCTGGCATTGACTACAGCCTTCCGCTGAATCAGATGGTTAAGGACTGGCAGGAAGCAGAAAGCAAGGACTTGAGTTACATGGACTTAGAAGACAGTAAGGGAAGTATACCCACAAGACCAACAGGATTTGCGGACTCCTTCACTTCTGCCGATGCTCGGTAAAAAGATCGATTTGGTTGCCTTTCTTAAGCATGCTCCTTTTCGTAGTGGTATATAGCACGATGGGATTGGGAGCTTACTTATTGAGAACTCACTGTTGATATCATGATTAGATTTTACTTCTTTATCATGATCAAGTTGGGTTTCCAAATTCTTAGGATATCTTGTTCAGCCTTCAAGTATTTGAGTTTTGACCATGATATCTCCAGGAAATTGGTGATGTTGTAGATAGATATGGATCATTGTTGAAGATGATGCTTATCATTCCTTATCTTTTCTCCACAATGATCTCATCATCATCATCATCGTCTTCGTCTTCATCTTCAACTTCTTGAGATGAGGAACTAACCTTATAGGTTTCTCTCCCATCTCATCATCGGCAAAGCCTCCTAATGTATTGTCCACGTTGCCTAGAGGTTCTTTGATGACCTCGAATGTGCTTTACTCAGAGATTAATACATTGCATCGTGTGTACCAGAATTACTTTACTGTTAGAAGACAGCATGTGAGATATGTCCTAATTGCTTTTGCTGTGCATGTCTCTGATCACAAATGCTGCGGAATTTGCGCTATGCATAGTTTTTACGAGGAATCTGCTGTTGTAGTCTTTCACTTGAGGTGGTTCGTCTGAGTAAAACGATAGTCAGATGGGGTCCTTTCCTTTCTGTTTTCGTCCTTTGGAATAAGGCAAACGAAAAAAGAAGAAATTATGAACCAGAACTTCATGTGGAGAGCAAAGTGATCGTGTGGCTTGCGTTCTATACAGGCGAATGAGATCGTGTCATTTGTCATATTGTTCCTCAACATGAGAACCAAATTTGCCTGCCGACATTGAGCTAGTCGAGCTGTTGAGCATGTGACTGGTAATGTCGCAGGGACGAGCTTTTAGTCTGATCAAACGGGAGACATCTTTTAGGTGGACCCCATCTCGTGACTAAAGAAATACATTTATTTTAGTATATAAAAATGAAAGAAAGAACGAAAAACCAAAAAGAAAAACAGCTGATGATGGTGTTACCGTGTTTTCTAATTTCGTATGGTAGCTTTTTGACTTGATCTATTAAATTTCCATATAAATTTAAGTGACCTTTGACATATCCATGACTATTCGACCAAAAAAAAAAAAAAAGAGAGACATATCCATGACTAAGTAACAGTGATGTGCGTGAGTGGAAATTTTTCCATGATGTGAGGTAACTTTTAACACATCATGACTGGCAACTTTTTCATAGTACGGCAATAAGTTTCAGAAACTTAAAAAATATCGGTTATGAATAGCAGTGTGGATAACGTATTTTACACGATTTTGTGCTCATTGGAGCATGAAAAATAACTAAAATATTTTTTAATTGATATGAAGATAAAGGCAGTACGCTAATGGCTTTCCACAAATAAAATTATAGTCTGATCGTTCAAATTATTTTATTTTATCTTATTTGCGCACGCATTGTCAATTCCTGTATGCTAGATTTTTCACAAAAGGTGTCTTTCCAAAATTGCATAATGATTTTTTTTGGCATAATGTCGACTGCTGGGAACCTACCCAATCGGGATCGCTTCTTAGTTTTTTGACCGTGGAACCAGCATTGTAGACCTTGGAACCGACCATGTCGGTCTAGTCCTAATTGTAAGGGCTATTCGAAAACCGAACAATTCCTTTCTTTTTTTGTTTCATTTTTTTATTCCTTGAAAAGATAAACTTTAGTAAAATATCCTTACCAAAAAAAAAACTTTAATAAAATATCCTCTTATTTACAACCAAGACAAATAACAATTACAGAAAAATAATAAAGCAACAACGACAATATAAGATGCAAGATAAAACTAAAATGAGAGAATTATGGCTTCTCAGTCCAATTTTCCAATCCATTCCAGTTTGATTTTGCACATAAAATTGGGAACTGGACCAATAATAGTCGGCTCTGAAAATTTGGAATCGAGAACCAAACTAGACCGCCTATATAGGGTTAGTGCAATCCGGTACCAAGGTGTACCTTGGATCGGTGCTTCACCCCTATTGATTGGTATTATAGATTTTCCACATGTCATCTTTCCTTGCAAATTCGAGAATACATATTTTGAATATTACGAAAAGATAACATGGAATTCTACATATTTATATTTGTATATTTTGATTAATCTCAAGTTTTTCGTGTTTAATAAAATTTAATAATGAATTGATCAAGATTTGTAAAAGGTCAAAAATAATAAGCGAATAGTAGATTTTTTATATTTTCGTCAAAATATAAAATATCATTTAAACTAGAAATGAAGTATGCGAATCTATGTGTAACTTATGAAAGTTTCAAGTCCTTGACCTTAAAAAAGGTCGAAGTGCATGTGCTATAAAATTTACAAAAAGTCAAAAGTTAAAATTACTCCAAATATTCGACCCAAAAAGAGAAAAGTTACTCCAAATAAGCTTTTAAAATGTACATCTCTCGCGTTTAAAATTTGGGTCTTTTTTTGGTCGAGATTTAAAAATTGGGTTTGAATTATTATATCCGCGGATTAAGTTATTAGGTGCCAAAAAAAAAAAAAAACCATGGGCACCTATTGATATCCAAAAGATCTTTAAAAAGCAATCGTTGGTGCGTGAGCAAAAAGGAAAATGGAAATGGAAATGGAAATGAATCTCTGGCCATATCGGACACTACCCATGATGACGTGGCACGCATGGCGCGAAATCTTTAAAAACGAGAAAGGGTCCCACACCATCCACGTGGCCGCCACGCCTTCTCGGGTCGCTTCCCCCTTCCCCACAAAGCCAAAGCAAGCAGAGGATCTCCTCCTCCTCCTGCTCCTCCGTCCTCCCTCCTCCTGTCATCACCCCAGCAAATCCTCTCTCCCTCCCTCCCTCTCTCTTCTGTACCATCGCCATCGCCACCTTCGAGAAGCAGGAAGGAGAAGATCGAAGCAGGCGCGCGGAATTCGGGGGCCATTGACGACCGATCGCATTCCGCATTGCGGTTTCTCTCTCGTCAGAAGCAGAGGAAGAAGAAGGAGAAGGAGAAGATTTGAGCGATGACCGATCGGTTCCCGCGTTCCGGCATTGCGGTTCTCTGATTGAATCGGCGCGAGAGAGAGAGGGAGAGTTTTTAGCGATGGGAGTGCCTCAGGCGATGGAGATCCTTGGGGAGCGGGCGGAATCGATCCGCGAGTCGCTGCACAAGAGCCAGACCATCACCGACAGCATGGTCGCCATCCTCGGCTCCTTCGACCACCGCCTCTCCGCCCTCGAGACCGCCATGCGCCCTACTCAGGTCCTCCCTCCCTCCCTCCCTTCCTCCTTCCCTCTCTTCTTGACACGAACCGAACTTTTCCTCCGTTCTGAGGCTGCACTGCTGGCTGTGCTATTGTTGTTCTTTGTTTTTTTTTTGTTGTGGCTTGTGCTGGGCGACGGTAGATAAGGACGCACTCGATCAGGAGGGCTCACGAGAACATCGACAAGACGCTCAAGGCTGCCGAGGTCATTCTCGGCCAATTCGATCTCACGCGCAAGGTTTGTCCTCGCTCCCGTTTTGCCGAGTCGAACAGCCATCGCATTGCATTCCATGCGCTTTGTGAGAGAGAGATCCGAGATGATATTCATGCATGCAGAAAACAATGTCCTTGCAAGGAGATTCAGTCAACATTCTCGTGGCGTCTGTTTATGATGAATGTCGTGCGGTCATTAGTGATAATTTAGTCCACTCTGGAGGCATATTTTGCAATTGTTAAACTATTGAAGCAGTTAGCTTGTCCTTTGTTCCTCCTTAGTTTTACGCACCCCCGATTATCGGACCAACCAGGGAAGAGTATTGCCTCACACTATAGTAGTCCGATAGAGAAATGTTCGGGCCATACTCGTTTTTAGCGATTCGCTGATAGTGGGTATGCTACAATAACAGCTTCATCTTTGCCGGACATTGAATCTACATCACAAGTTTTTTTTTTTTTTTTCGTAACTCGCAACTTTAGCATTGTTACCGGGTCAGTTCACGTACTTGCAAAGGTAATGTAGATGCTGAGATCGTTCATATGTATCCGCTTAGGCAGAGGCTAAGATCCTCAGAGGGCCACATGAGGACCTAGAAAGCTACCTAGAAGCCATCGATCAGCTTCGAAGCACCGCCAACTTCTTCAAAAGCAATAAAAGCTTCAAGAGTAGTGATGGAGTTCTTAATCACACCAATAACTTGCTTGCAAAAGCTATATCAAAGCTTGAAGATGAGTTCAGACAGATATTAACCAATCACAGGTAATCTACGCCTTGGCCAGTTCTCTGTTTGTCCTGCTGAAAACAGCTTTGTCTTACATCTCTTTTTCCTTGCACTATGCTTGTTTGACCCAAGCGACTATAGCAGAACTATAATCCCGGATTTAGCATGTTATATCTAAAAGGATTTTGGAGTCAAGGAGTCAGGATGTCCTTACTAAGTTTTAGAAGGGATATCAATTGGTTTTTTTGAGTGGATGAATATTTCTCTAGTCTCTGTATTGCAGGCTGTAATTGTTCTTGTGATGATGCAGAATAAATCACAAAACTATGATTAAACATTCAGCTACTAGACGAGGCACTCAAATTTGCATGGGAGTGATCCATTTCAATATTTTGTGCCCGTTTGCCATCTTTCTGTAGTCAAACTTTTGTACAGTCTCTTTTTTCTCAGCTAGCATTGCTTTAGCAATTTTAACACCAAGTGCATGCTTATATTTTTTAAGAATCAATTGGGGTTTCTATGTATGTAATGATAATTTCAGCAAATTAATTTGTTTCCTATCTGATTTTCAGCAAGCCAATTGAACCTGATTGTCTTATTGATTGCCTTCCCAACTCTCTGCGGCCATCATCAGGATCATCTGGAAACCAAAGTGAAGCTAGTGGCAAGCCTGAGCACCCAAGTAAAACTCCAGATGCTGGAGTTTGCAAACCTCTAGCTCTCATACCACCCAGGGTTCTACCATTGCTGCATGATTTAGCTCAACAGATGGTACAAGCTGGTCATCAGCAACAACTTTTTAGAACCTACAGGTACTAAAATCAGTGCCATGCCATAACGCTTTCTGGTTGTTCCAGTTAGCTTTTTTTTTATCTGCAACTTTTTGCTTGACCTTTCATTGTCATTGCTTAGTACATTGGTTCATATCAAAAGTCTGGTGGGTCATTCAGCATTAATAAGGAATTTTCATTTTAAATCAATCAACCTTTTCTTTCATATTGATAGTTGAATAAATTTTATTTAATTATGATAGATGAATAAATTTTATGTAAATAACATGACTGAAAGTAGTTTGGCCTACTATATGTTGCTTTAGAGTCAACAATAGTCGCAAGACATGAAACTGCAACATTTCATATTAATACAATTTTATGTCATTTGATTTCCCATAGTCATGTTATATGTTCAAGAATTCTGACAAGAGAAGAGGAATCAATTGTTGCCATAGAAGTGGGAAACTTGATGTTTATTGGGAGATGGGGGTGCTTTCTTACTTTCTCATTATTAGGTAGATGACAAGTAAGAT
Source organism: Syzygium jambos (assembly GCA_031216235.1). Lineage (NCBI taxonomy): Eukaryota > Viridiplantae > Streptophyta > Magnoliopsida > Myrtales > Myrtaceae > Syzygium > Syzygium jambos. The sequence goes on from CM062220.1 coordinate 27,128,603, forward strand.
TTTTTTCCATTGTTGGTACTAGAAGGAAGTTTTGCCACCTGGATAGACTTTCCGGTTGAAAGTCCATTGCATTTGCAGGCTTATCTAATTTCCCAATGGGAAGTATTTGTTGATTACTTGGTAGAAATTAAATAAGCAGTTGACAGGGCTTAAAATGAATGATAAGTCCTGATGATGTAGCTGGAGTCCTTCCTGAGCAGGAGTTCCACCTAGTTATAATGGTTGGGCTTACTTTGTCCAATGTCTTTTATAAGAAACTGAAAGCCCCATTCTGATCAATTAATTATAGACAAACTGAGAATTTTTGTGTAGATCTATTGACATAACCCTTCTTTTGATAGCTAAGCCCACCTGAACCAATGTTTTTTGTTTCGAGTGGCAAAGCGCTCAGTTGAAGATAGTAGGACTCTTAATGGACGGGAGTGGTCAACAAAAGGAGTTCTTTTCCGCCTGTTCAAAGACAAATATTGAGGATGTCGGCCAGGGTTGATGTCTAATTTGTGGGGGGCTTAAGCTTAAAGAATGTTTAAAGTATCCATCGATGGAAATTTTAACTTTTAACATGCTTTAAGATCTCTGAAAAGCAATTTGTAAGAGTCTCACTCATAAAAAATGTGTACGTACACATAAATCTACAATGCCCTATAGAATTTTTTTTTTTGCTAAATTAGCTTCTTTAACATGTGGCTTATCTCTTTTGATAGACAGAAGATGGGTTCACCCGTTGTGGTTGTTATACTTTCTTGGATTCATTGATTGCATTAGTCTTGCTTTCCCTTATGTCAGGGATACTCGTGCTTCAGTTTTGGAACAGAGTCTTCGGAAACTAGGCGTGGAGAAACTGAGCAAAGACGATGCACAGAGAATGCAATGGGAGGTTTTAGAAGCTAAAATTGGAAATTGGATACATTACATGCGTATTGCAGTAAGTGTTTACGTCGATGTGGCTTAATAACCTTGTGGTTTTGGTTACTAAATAAAGTCTTGCAACAGGTAAAGCTTCTTTTTGCTGGTGAAAAGAAACTCTGCGACCAAGTATTTGATGGTGTTGATTCTCTCAGAGATCAAATCTTTGCTGAAGTAACTGCAAACTGTATGGCTCTGCTGCTTAGTTTTGGAGAAGCTGTTGCCAAAAGCAAGAGATCACCAGAGAAATTGTTTGTTCTCCTGGATATGTATGAGATACTGAGAGAATTGCAGCCAGAGGTATGATATATGTCTGTTTTTATAATTTTTTTTATATAAAAGTATTAGCATGGTGTTATGCGATTCATTTTTTTGAGTGGAAAGAATGGAACTAGTTCTTTTGATGCCAATTGCACACAACTCGTAGAAGATGATTATCAGAACTTAATTATTTCCCTGTATAATGTGAAATTTCTAAATGACTGTTGGAAGAGGAGAAAACTGTCTAAACCCAGATAAGGCACGTTGAGGTTCCATAATTTGTCTTGAGCACTGGGATAGGGAGCGATTAAGCAGGGTATCCCCAAAAAGCTAAACAGCATGGATGGTGCTTCAATTGCCTCCCGTCTGTTGAAAGCACTGGAGAAAAGTTTATAGATGGCTTTGAATGGGAAACCACAGATTCCCTTGCTTGAAGTCTGTTATCTTCATGCATTTTTGCTTTGTCAACTGGCATGATGAACATATTTTTTGCTATCTAAAACAATTACACGTTTAATGATGGATGATGCATGGTGGCATCCCTGCATTATGTAATCTCAACTTCAAATATTACAGCTATCATATGCTGGTGAAACTTGCTGCCCACGACATCAGCTGCTAAGTACTATATAATGGAAGTGAACGACTGCAAATTGGTCACGCAGTCATTGCAATAGTAATTGAGAGGATGTTATAAAACTCTCCATTGTATTTGCATTTCCTCCAAGTCTTATGGACACTGACAATGGTCCAGAGATCCATTTGTGTTTTTTAACAAATTTGCATGATATATGTTATGAGAACATTCCCCGATAGTTTAAGCTTTTTACTAAATTATGTTTGACGTTATATTACAGCATTAGGTCAAAGTTTCGAATATCGGCACTTCCTCTTGTTGTTATTTTGCTCGTGGCTCATGTCTGTCCTTCAGTGGTTGTTTGATGTGACACATCTTTTATTTCATGTGGAACATCAGTTTACATGCATGGAGGAGTTAAGGTATAGGCTCGATAGACATTGTTGACATGATTCTTGACAGTCTTAAGTTTTTTGGGAAAATAATGATTGCCCAACAATTTTTAGCCCTGTAAAACAGCTTATTACAAATTATTGGACTTAAGTTCATGAACAAGCACAATAATCCACTTTTATGGTTGTTTTTCTGGTTTAAATAATGGAGTAGAAGAGTAGATGGTGAGGAAGATAAGTCTTTTCCCTTCATTTCTTTTCATTTTTTATCCCTTTCAAATGCGCTTGTGACTGAGATCCCTAGTTCTTTACTTCTTTATGACCCATCTTTGCAAATTTCTTTTCTCCTTTTTTTTGTCTCAAATGCCTTTTCTTTATCCCCATTTATCAATTTCGGCGTTTTGTAATATATTTTTACTTTGGTCAAGAGCCTGAGTCTTATTTTGGTGGGATAGATTATGGACCTTTTTGGAAGTAAAGCTTGTATTGAGATGCGAGAATATGCCTCCAGTTTGACCAAGCGACTTGCTCAGACATCTCAAGAGACATTCGGTGATTTTGAGGAAGCAGTTGAAAAAGATGCCACAAAAACTGCTGTTCAAGATGGGACTGTCCATCCTTTGACCAGCTACGTGATAAACTATGTGAAGTTTTTATTTGAGTAAGTGCTTCTTGATTCATATCCGGCAGATCTTACTTATTGACAGCCTGATAATATGGAAAGATCGATGTTATGTTACCTTCAATTCCTTTGTCAAATCCTTTGAATTTTATTTTAAAAAAAATAATGTTGCTTGTCAATTTTTGTTTGGCATGTTTCTGTAGAGCAAAGTATGCCATGTCAACGTGTTCTCATGTGGAAAACGGCATTGAGCAGTGCATTTTTTTGTTTGGGTCATATCTTGCATCTCTGCCCAAGTTATAACATTCTGGTATCGATGTTTACAGCTACCAGTCCACTTTGAGGCAACTCTTTCGGGAGTTCAATGAAGGTGAGGCAGATGCTCAATTAGCAGCTCTAACTACAAGAATCATGACTGCTCTTCAGAGTAATCTGGATGGAAAGTCCAAGCAGTACAAAGATCCTGCTTTGACTCAATTATTTCTCATGAACAACATCCACTACATTGTCCGATCTGTAAGGAGGTCAGTTTCCAAGGCATTAAATTTCCTGTGCAACCATCGTTAGGCTAATGCCATTCTTAGCTATGTTTTGCAGGTCGGAAGCGAAGGATTTACTTGGGGATGACTGGGTGCAGATACATAGGAGGATTGTACAGCAACATGCCAATCAGTATAAGAGGATTTCGTGGGCAAAGGTACTCTTACTTGAACAACTTTTAGAAGAGATTTTTTATGCTCAAGGACCTTATTATGTAACATTGTAGATCCCACATACTTCAAGCTCTGCAAAGACATTTAGAATCCTTTTTACTTCAGTTATTTCAAAACAATTTCATGTGTTAAAAATTACCTCGACATTGAACCTTGTCCAGTTCATCAAACCGAAACTAAGATCAGCTGAAATCTTAACCTGCAGATTCTGCAGTGCCTCACGGTTCAGGGTTCATCAGGAGGTGCTGGTCCTATGGGAAGTGACGGTAATAGTGGAATTTCAAGAGCAATGGTGAAAGATAGGTTCAAGACATTTAATGTTCAATTTGAGGAGCTCCATCAAAGGCAATCTCAGTGGACAGTTCCTGACAGTGAGTTGCGTGAGTCACTGAGACTCGCTGTTGCAGAAGTCGTCTTGCCCGCCTATAGATCCTTCATCAAGCGCTGTGGGTAAGTTTCTCCTACTGATTTTAAGAGTTTCCTTTAAAATCCTGGTTAGGTCAATTTTCATGTTTTTGTGTTCATAGGCCGCTCATTGAGAACGGGAAGAACCCTATGAAGTACATCCGGTTCAGTGTTGAGGATATCGAACGGATGCTGAACGAATTTTTCGAGGGTAAGACATGGAGTGAGCCTAAGCGATGAAATCTTCGGAGCAATGAAGGCTCTCGCTTCATTACCGTTCTTCGATTATTTTCGACTGTAAGTGGGTGGGTTCAAACGATGGTCGTACCCCATCTCATTTCTTTCATTTGGTTTACTCGTAAGTTTTGTCACTCTGGGATAGACCAGAATGATGACAGTTCGACTGGAAATCGTCTCAACCATTCTTTGAGGTCACTTTACATATATAATATGAGCATGCAAAATTTCCATATTCTTGGTAAGTACACACAGAAATTTGTCTATTCCCGTAGACCTGCTCTGTTCATTTCCACAATCGATATTGGAATGCCAAAGAATTTCGCGTCCATTGCGTAGGTTTCGAAGGTCATAGATGTGCCATCGGTGCGAAAATTTCGAACTATAATCGGACAAAACTGAACACGCGACTCCATGCGGTCGGATCTGTGTGACCTTGGCACCTGTGGGGACATCAGTCAAACTCCCTAGAAGATTTAGTGAAGTTTAACACTAGGAGTGAGCGGTTCCAGGTTCCGGGTAGGTTCCGCCCGGAACCTGGAACCTACCCTCGGGTACAGGTTCCTCAAAATGAGGAACCTGGAACCTACCCATCAGAACGTGGAACCTGGAACCTACCCTGTCACAGGTTCCAGGGTCCAACGGGTTCCTTTTTTTATTTCATTTTTAGTTAAACAAAACGAAAAATGAATGCAATAATATCAAATAAGAGAGAATACAAAACAAACAAAATTAAGTTTTAAGTTCTCTTCTCGGAAGTCACCTGACTAATTGAAGATAGATCGATATTCACTCGATTCCAAGACCAATTCGTACAGATAAAAACTCACCTTGATAAACAAAATGCAAAAGCCAGTACAAACCCAACAAAAAAGACGAGAACTTTTAAGGCTAGGATCGGGGGCTTCACCTGGATCGGGGAGGCCCAAGAGACGGAGAAGGACCAAGACCCACCTCCGGAACGCGGCGACGCTCCGGCTTGGGGGGTGTGCGTGTGTAAGAGTGAGTGAGTCTGTGGATGGGTTTGGGGGGTGTGCATGTGTGGCGAAACGAATGCTTTGGAACTTCAAAGGTGTGATTCAAGAAGAGAAGTGAGCATTTGGGAATTATTGAAGTAGGGTTTCTACCGGTTCCAAGTTCCGGTTCCCGGTTCCGGTTCCAGGTTCCGGTTCCGGTTCCAGGGTCCGGTTCCAGGGTCCGATTCCAGGTTCCGGTTCCAGGGTCCGGTTCGTAAAAATGGGGAACCGGGAACCGGACCCTCTATCCATGGAACCTGGAACCGAACCGGATCCACCGGGTCCGGTTCTCCGGTTCCCGGTTCTACCCTGGAACCGCGCTCACCCCTATTTAACACAGCTCAACTTCGTACCCCACATCCCCGATCACATCTGTCCACACCGGGGCAAAGCTTTGTGGCACACACTCAGCCACTGTGCAAACAGAATCTCGTAGTTACAGGAAATTGCTGAAATAAAGCATAGTTGCAACTACGGGTGTCAATAAAGCCCGACCCAATCCATACCGGACCGGCCCGACCCGGCCTGGCTTGGAAATTTAGGGCTTTTTCGGGGCGGGCCTCCTTTGGATTGGGTAAGAGCCCTAAATTTCATATATTATTCACTTTTCGGGCCGGGCTGGTCCAGGTCAGGCTTTTTTTATGGTTGGCCCAGGACTTAAAAAAACCCTAGATATCAACTCCTTCCTCTCTTTCGTCTTCAAGCTTCCGCTCACCCCTCACGAAGTGCAACGCACGTGGTCCATATGCCGTAAGCCATGTTTCAATCGAGGAACTCCCAGCACTACAAAAAAAACGGATTTTTGCCACGAAAATTTTCCAACGAAAAATTTTCGTCGCAAATTTGCGACAAATTTTCCAATGAATGGCAAAATTCGTTGGAAATTTCCAACGAAAAATTTTCGTCGCAAAATTCGTTGGAAATTTCCAACGAATATTTTTTCGTTGGAAATTTCCAACGAATTTTCCAACGATTTAAAAAAATTGATTTTATTCGGCATTTTTTATATTCGTTGGAAAATTCGTTGGAAATTTCCAACGAAATTTCCAACGAATTTCAATTTTTCGACAATTTTTTCATAACGAAAAATTTTCGTTGGAAAATTCGTTGGAAATTTCCAACGAATTTTCCAACGATTTAAAAAAATTGATTTTTATTCGGTATTTTTTATATTCGTTGGAAAACTCGTTGGAAATTTCCAACGAATTTCAATTTTTCGGCAATTTTTTCATAGTGCACAATTTTCGTTGGAAAATTCGTTGGAAATTTCCAACGAAAAATTTTTCGTTAGAAATTTCCAACGAATTTTCCAACGATTTAAAAAAAATTGATTTTATTCGGCATTTTTTATATTCGTTGGAAAATTCGTTGGAAATTTCCAACGAAATTTCCAACGAATTTCAATTTTTCGGCAATTTTTTCATAGTGCACAATTTTCGTTGGAAAATTCGTTGGAAATTTCCAACAATTTAAAAAAAAATTGATTTTATTCGGCATTTTTTATATTCGTTGGAAAATTCGTTGGAAATTTCCAACGAAATTTCCAACGAATTTCAATTTTTCGGCAATTTTTTCATAGTGTACAATTTTCGTTGGAAAATTCCATTGTACACACTAAAATAATTTCCCGGAAAATTGAAATTCGTTGGAAAATTATACACACTAAAATAATTTCCGGAAATTCAAATTCGTTGGAAATTTACAACGAATTTTTTTTCGTTGGAAATTTCCAACGAATTTTCCAACGATTTAAAAAAAATTGATTTTATTCGGCATTTTTTATATTCGTTGAAAAATTCGTGGGAAATTGCCAACGAAATTTTCAACGAATTTCAATTTTTCGGCAATTTTTTCATAGTGTACAATTTTCGTTGGAAAATTCCAACGAATTTTCCAACGAAAATTGTACACACTAAAATAATTTCCCGAAAAATTGAAATTCGTTGGAAAATTATACACACTAAAATAATTTCCGGAAATTCAAATTCGTTGGAAAATTCGTTGGATCCAACGAATTTTTTTTCGTTGGAAATTTCCAACGAATTTTCCAACGAATTTCAATTTTCCGGGAAATTATTTTAGTGTGTACAATTTTCGTTGGAAAATTCGTTGGAAATTTCCAACGAAAAAACATTTTCGTTGGAAATTTCCAACGAATTTTCTAACGAATTTCAATTTTCCGGCAATTATTTTAGTGTGTACAATTTTCCAACGAATTTTGCAACGAAAAACCCTACTACATTTTCGCGCTCGGTCAATTTCAAAATTTATTCTCTCTCTCTCTCTCTCTCTCCTTCTCCCTCTGTCTCCCCCTCCGCCTCTTCCCCCGCTGCGCCCCCTCCTCCTCCGGCTCCGGCTCCGGCGCCATGGACACCAAGACTCCGCCGCCCCCCTCCTCCTCCGCGACGTCAGCTCCCTCCCCAAAGGCGCCGCCGCCGCCATCCAGGGCTGCCCCCGACGCCCCCAACGCCCCCGAGGCCACCATGGGCCGCCCCCGACGCCACCAAGCCTCGTCGCCGGCGAGGGTCGAGCTTGCCCAGATCTGGGCGAGCTCGAGCTCGTCGCCGACGCGGGTCGAGATCGCCCAGATCTGGGAGAGCTCGAGCTCGCCCAGATTTGGGCGAGCTCGGCCCTCGCCGGCGACGAGGCTGGCCCTCGCCGGCCATGGCGAGGGCCGAGCTCGAGCTCGCCAGCGACGATGCTAGCCCTCGTCGGCCATGGCGAGGGATGAGCTCGCCCAGATCTGGGCGAGCTCGGCCCTCGCCGGCGACGAGGCTGGCCCTTGCCGGCGGCGAGGGCGATTTTTCGAATAAAATTTTCGAAAAAAAAAATTCGAAAAAAAAATTCAACAAAAAAAATTCGAAAAAAAAAATTTCGTTGGAAAAAAATTTCCACGATTTTTCGAACAAATTTTTTTTTTAATTTTTCCAACGAAAAATTTTTTGTTGGAAAAAAAATTTCCACGATTTTTTGACCAAAAAATTTTTTTTTGTAATTTTTCCAACGAAAAATTTTTCGTTGGAAAAAAAATTTCCACGATTTTTCGACCAAAAAATTTTTTTTGTAATTTTTCCAACGAATTTAGCCACGAGTTTTCTAACGAATTTTCCAACGAAATAAAATTCGTCGCAAATTTCCAACGAAAATTGAAATTTTTCGTTGGAAAAATTTCCAACGACCTATTACCAACGAATTTTTTTTCGTTGGAAAATTCGTTGGAAATTCGTTTTCCAACGAATTTTTCCAAATTTTTCGTTGGAAATTTTGTCGGAAAAAAGCAGTTTTTTTGTAGTGCAGATGAATGCCTCTTTGAGATCTTCAGACGGTTTCCCAGCTGTAGAGAAAGGAGCTCCTGTGCCTGTGTTAAGATCTTCGAGCTGTTGAGCCTTGGTGCGAGGTAGAGCAGACTGCCTGTCTTTGCTTGTCGCTTTCGCCGGTCTCGTTTTGGTCTTTGCTCGGTGTTTTGTTTCAATCTGGTGAAATTCTGAGTAGCCTTTTGTCTTTCTTGGTTCAATTCTTCCATGTTCTTCTTGGTTCTTTCTATTCCAATCTCGTGCTGGATTGTGTTTATGATGTCGGAAGTAGCTTTTCGTCTTTCCAATATGTGATCATACGTCGTAGGATGAACAGGAGGGTGTGAAATTTGGGTATATTTCTGTTGGGTTGAATTGAATCTTGAGAAGTAATCATGAAATTGAGAAATCCATCTGGTGGTGCCTTTTTGCTTTGCTAGCAACTGATTGTGTGTCATTTAACTTGGCTCAAGTACAGCGGACTTGGTCACTTGTGATCAAGATTTTTGCACTTCCACGTACCATACCCTCCTTCCTGATTATACTTTTCGGTTCCAAGACCGTTCAGATGGATTTATTGAACAATAAAAACGAGATGGTCCCCAAGTAGCTACTTAATACATAAGCCATCTTTTCAGTCAAGACTACTTTAGAAGGATTTATTCCACAATAAAATTACTGAGATGGTACCCAAGTTGTAACTTGACGATGCTAACTCAATTGTTCAGGTTTGTACTGGACTTCAATCCAGTCTTCAGGAATACAAATCAGAAAACCAATAGCTCGAGGAACTTCTTACTTTAGAGGTAAACTTTAAGTTGCTATGGAGCAATTCTTCCTTTAGGTTGCAATGATGTTGAACAACTAATGTGGAAACTTAACTTAATGTCCAACAGAGAGAGCTCAGTAAATCATATGAGGCTCACATAAAGCAGCTCCAGCAAGATTTATCTGCAGCTAAGAATGAAGCCACAAGAGTAGAGTCAAGTATGGCCAAAGCCCTTACGGCAAAAAATTATCTTTCAGTCATTCTCCTCTCTAAGAGGTAGGGATTTTTTGAATTCAAGAGGGAAAATCTCTATGGTTTGATATCAGAGGCAGTATTGTGAAGTCTTGTATCATAAATGCGACTTACAGTGGGATATTGTAAATGATCTCGAGAAAGATTGTGTGCAATTAGATTATGAGATGATACTTTTTACAACATCCTGTTGCTATTACAGTCCCTGAGGAGGAATATTGGAGAATTAGGTTAAGGCTGAGTGAGAATTTCTAGTAATTTCTTGGTACAATTTGCTTTAACAAATTTCTTTGGCTTTCAATAAACTTTCTCGACTCCACCAAATTTCCTTTTTTTCCTAAAATCATGTTAAGTTCCTTCTGGAAACATTCACGTTTCTCTTAAGACATGCTGGGTTGATCTGTCTGCCTATAGATTTACATGAGTGCTTATAATACTTAACTTGAATGTCACTAGAGAGATCGTAAAATTTTAGTTAATCTGCTTCTACATTGCATCTAATTATCTCAGTCAAGTCTAGTAGACTTTTCCTGACAAAGTTATTATACTAAAGAGATTGCCTGAGCATAGACACACCAATCCTACATGTTGATCCTCTACCTTACACTTGCATTAGATAGAATGCTTCTCTGTGATTATTTTGCCTTAGAATCGTCAGCTGTTCCCCATATGTCTTTTCCTGGACTTGCGAATATTATCTGAGACTTTAATTGTTTTTACTCTTTCTCTTACCAGGTGAATATGGAATCTATCATGAGAAATTGAGAATTGACTGAGACGAGGATGATGCAAGTAAGTTGGCCCTCTTGCTTCTCGCCTTTTCTACTTGGAACCGAAAAGTATAATTAGTCATGGGATGTCTTGTGCTGATTGAGAGCATGGGTGAGTTTTTATTGCTTTGATCAAGTACAGCATACTTGTTTTGATAAATAGAAGGATTACAAGATGTCTGTAACGAGTTCTACTAGTGTCAGAGAAAGAAGGACAAGATCTGTAGTGTGGGAACACTTTAAACGGATTCTTGATCAAGATAAGGCTGAATGTTTATACTGTGGGGCCCAAATTCATTGTGCTACTAATCATGGGACTAGTTCGATGCATCATCATTTAGGTAGATGCAAGGAATACCCATATGCAAACGTTGAGAAAAGGCAAAAAAGTGCCTCGGATCAACTTCTTGGGGTCGGTAGTTCATCGGGTCCATGGAAATTTGATCAAGATGCTAGTCGAAAAGACCTAGCAAAAATGTTTATTATTGGTGAATTGCTTTTTAAGTTCGCAGAAAATGAGGGATTTCGGCTATTCGTGAATAGAATCCAGCCAAAGTTTCTAATCCCGTGTCGGAACACATTGAGGCATGATTGTTACAAGTTATACATGGAGGAAAGAAGTAAATTGAAGAAATATTTCTTGGAGACATCTCCAAGAGTGTGTCTTACAACTGACACATGGACTTTTTGTCAAAATTTGAGCTATATGTGTCTTACTACTCATTTTGTTGATGCTGATTGGAAGTTGCACAAGAAAATATTGAATTTTTGTCAAATCCCGGATCATTCTGCTGAGATAATAGGAAAAGCGGTTGAGAAATGCTTGACTGATTGGGGGATTCAAAGCGTTTTTTCTATCACCGTGGATAATGCAAGCTCAAATGACTTAGGAATTCAATATTTGAAGAAAAGACTTAACTCTCGGAATTCTCTAGTATTGAGAGGTGAGTTACTCCATGTGAGGTGTTGTGCTCACATATTGAGTTTGATTGTGAGAGAGGGGTTGAAAGACATAAATGATTCAATTGTTCGAATATGTTCGGCTGTGCGTTATGTGAGGTCTTCTCCTACGAGGCGAGATGGTTTAAGAGTTGTATTGATATCGAGTCTAAGAGTCTTATATGTTTGGATGTGGAGACTCGTTGGAACTCGACATATATGATGCCGGAAGCAACTTTGAAGTTTCAAACAACATTTAGCTTATTGGAATTTCAAGATGGCAAATATGTTGAAGAGCTTTCCAAGGCAAAAGGGTTGCCCACTAGTGATGATTGGGAGTATGCCCGTCACTTTCTTCCTTTCCTGAAGTTGTTCTTTGATACGACTTTAAAAGTTTTGGGTTCTTCTTATGTCACCAGTAATGATATGGCGAAGGATGTGTATGGGATTCATGGAATCATTGATGCACATTGTGAGAATGAGGATCAAAGTGTGCAGGAAATGGCTAAGAGAATGAAAACCAAATTCAATAAATATTTTGGCAATGTGAACAACATCAATCTTACTTTGTTCATTGTTTGCATACTTGACAAGAGACATAAGTGGGAATATGTGAAGCGGATGATTAATGATGTTTATGAAAGGAAGGAGGCGAAAATTTTACGAGATAAAGTAAAAACATCTCTGACGTCAATGTTCGAGCAATATCGCACTGGTGTGTGCCCCCAAAGCAACTTGAGGCTAAAGAGCACAAGGACGATAAGCATATCAAAGTCTCCTGTGGTTGGTGCTGATTTTATGACTGCAAAGTATCTTAGCCAAACTGGACAACAATATTTGGAAGAAAAATCAGAATTGGACAAATATTTGGAGGAAGGATGTGAACGCTATAATCCAAACTTTGATATCTTAAGTTGGTGGAAAGTAAATTCTTCAAGATATCCTATCCTTTCTTCCATTGCTCGAGACATCTTGGCCGTGCCCGTCTTGACTGTAGCATCAGAGGCCGCATTCAGCACAGGAGGTCGCGTGCTTGATGTATTCCGTAGCTCTTTGACCCCAAGCATGGTGGAGGCTCTTAAATGTGCTCAAGATTGGTTACGATCTAAGTCACTTTTACGTTCGATTGAGGAGGACTTAGAAGAACTTGAAATCTTTGAGTCAGGTGAAAATATATGGTTGTGGAATTTTGTACCCTTTTATACTTCGATGGATACATTAATTCTCATTTTCATCGTGAATTTAATGCAGAGTTGCCAACTACAACCATGGAGCCAAACTCGGTTTCTCTAGACGATTGATGAAGTTGGAGATTGGTACCTGTTAAACCAATTTATACTTTGTGTTAAAGTGATTTCGAATCATGAGGAAATTTCAGTTGCTCTTTGTTGTGCTTGCCAATGAATTTGCCAAACGTGATCTTAATGCATGTTTACCATTGTTGTTATTGTTTTTCTGTTTTTGTTTTAAAGGTTTACAACTATTTAAACAGCATATGTCTCTATGTGGAGATTGGTACTTGTTAAATCATCTCTCTTGCTTGCTGTAAAGTTCTCTCAATGAACACCTTTAGTTACAAGCTTTAGTTACTTTCACACCTCCTCAGAGAAAGGATATTCTTCGAGTCCTAAAGGGTTTCAATGATTTCAAAGCGCCGGGCCCAGATGGTTTTAACAGTCTTTTCTTCAAAAGTGCTTGGCCTATCATTGGACACGACATCGAGGAAGCTATACTGGATTTTTTCTCGTCCAAAAGACTATTGAAATCTATAAATTCCACTCTGATCTCTCTTGTCCCGAAGGTTCCTAATCCCTCATCCCTCAAGGAGTTCAGACCCATATCATGCTGTAATACCTTGTACAAGATCATATCCAAACTCCTTGCAGAATAAATAAGCAGAATGCTCCCATTGATTGTTGATCTAAACCAAACCGCCTTCATCACCGGACGACAAATCTCAGAAAATATTCTGTTATGCCAAGATTTACTGCATAACTATCATAAGGGAGACAAAGGTAAATGTGTAGCCATAAAAATAGATCTCATGAAGGCTTATGATATGGTCAGATGGGATGCAGTCATTGGGGTCCTTAAAGCTCTAAATACACCCCAGCATCTGGTTGAATTGATAAGTGAGTGCATTACTACCCCGAGCTTTTCAGTTAATTTTAATGGCGAACAGGTAGGGTATTTCAGTAGCACTAATGGGCTGAGACAAGGTGATCCTCTTTCTCCATATTTATTTGTTCTAGTTATGGAAATCTTCAATAGAATTGTAAGAGCAAAAGTTGCTGGTTCTTCCTTCAAATACCATTGGTGCTGCAAAACGCAAAGGATTACACACATTTGCTTCGCTGATGACCTGTTCTTATTTGCCCATGGTGATGTAGACTCTGTTCTATGCCTGGTAGAAGCTCTTGAAGAATTCGCCACTCTCACTGGACTGCGGTTTAACCCTAACAAATGCCAAATTTTTTTTCTCTAGGTTAAATGAGGACGAAAAGCTTCTTATATTGGACCATGTGCCTTTTCCCGCAGGTACTCTCCCTATCAAGTACTTGGGTGTTCATCTTATTACTAAAAGACTCACCCACTCAAATTGCAAAAGCCTTACTGATAAGATATTCAAGAAAATTGAGAGTTGGGGAATGAAGCATATGAGTTATGCGGGTCGGTTACAACTAACCAAATCGGTCCTTATATCTATCTGCATGTACTGGATGCAAATATTTCTTCTTCCAAAGCAAACTATCTATGAGATTGAGATGAAGATTCGCCACTTCCTATGGCTTGGGTCTTCAACAAACCGTGGATCGCACAAAGCTGCATGGCGTGTAGTATGCTCACCCAAAAAGGAAGGAGGGTTAGGATTGCCTGATTTGAACCTATGGAACAAAGTGTTATTAGGGCGCACAATGTGGAATCTTATCAATCATCCATCTTCTTCACTTTGGAGCTCCTGGGTCCATAGTACAAAATGCAGAGGAACCCTATTTTTGCAGATGGACATGAAGGGTAGTATGGCCTGGAGTTGGCGATGTCTCCTCAAACTACGCCATGTCCTATCCCCAGTCATGTCTAATCCAAGATATTGCTGCCATGATGTCTTGGATGAACTTAGACACGAAAGTCCGGCTGTGGAGTGGTATAACTTAATATGGAGTAGCGGCGTTGGCAAACACAATTTTATTGGTTGGTTAGTATGTAGGGATAGGCTTCCGACAGCAGAGATCATATCACGGTGGATGACCTTAGTCGATGTCCAATGTACCTTTTGCAGGGCAAGTATAGAGAATAGGACTCACCTTTTCTTCCAATGCGAATGGACAGGTAGCATCTGGCGCAATATTCTTGCGCAACATGGGATCAGGCGAAATGTATGGGGATGGAATGAGGAGCTTGAATGGATGGTTAAAGCCACAAGAGGCAAAGATTTCGCAGCGAAACTCCTCAAAGTATCTTTCCTAGCGACTGTATATTACACTTGGATGGAGCGCAACCATAGGCGGTTTCAAAACAATTCAACTGACATTCAGATTATTTTGGCGAAGGTGCGGAAAAATGTAAGAGGTAGAGCTTCGCTATACCAAAAAATCAAACCTTCGCAAGCTAACGTTGTTTTAGCTACTTTATAGGGACTTCCTACCTCCATATTCTCGAATTATTAGTACTAGTTGTAATGCCGAGGAATGCCCCTAAGCTGCTGTACATCATCTGTTTTATACTACTTACATTTTACACCAAAAAAAAGTATGGTTGCGTTTATATTATGAGTTTCTGTACTGTGGAACTTATTTTCCTTTGATGTCATTTTCTATAAGCTTCAAAGAAAGCCTTAATTTTTCTCTCTGATGTTATTTCTCTAAGCTATTGCATTACGTCTTGATATATTGACTCTGAAATCAGTAGGATAATGTAAGCAATGTGTGTCTACTTGGTGACATCTAGACCCTGTAAATATGTTTGGTTAGACCTTCCCAAGTGCTGTCTCTTTTCCAGCAATCCATTTATTCATATATGCTTCATGTTAATTGACACATCACCAGATTATCTTATCGACTGTGATTAAGAAACGTTACTAATCGGATAGTCCAGTGTCCGTTAGGCAAGCTTTGGACTGACGTAGACATGCAAACTGACTAGTTCTTGTCCCTTCAATTGAAATTATTCTGGCATGCACGTACACAAATGCTTAAATGAGTTTCGACACTTTTAAAGGTACTGCAAACGCGAATTTTGTTTTAGGATCTAACTCATATTATATCTCTATATCAGGAATTCAAGGGTGAAAGTAGGAAGCCCTAAGGATGCATTCAGAGAATCTCAATGGGAGTCAAAGCAGTGAGCATCCGAAGTCTTCATTAGTGCAAATCAGAAGGACCCCAAGCTGTGCAAAGGAATTTGCCGACCAACCGATACAACCATAGTATCAGTTCTGTAGCTTTTGGTCTTAGGTCTTTGTTTGTGACACGTTGATAGGTGCAATTGTAAACCACTTCTTGGATAACAGGATCAATTTTTACCTTATACAGCCAACTTGACAAAGATTATAAGCAGCTTGCAATTTTTACTATGGCTATTCGGGATTCACACCCACTTTGTACTAGTTTATACGTTTACCCACGAAAAAAAAAAATCCTGAAAACCCGAAAACCCGGCCCGACCCGGATTTTCACTTTGGGTTCTATGCGCTTTGGGCAGGGCCGGGTCAGAGAGAGCTTGTGCCCTTTGTGATTCGGGTCGGGTCGGGTATCATAGAAACCCGACCCAACCCGATCCATTGACACCCCTAGTTGCAACAAGCACAACCAAATGTCAATGCTGAAACCAATGTGATGAAAAAGAATGTTGTTTAGACTCTGTTCTATTAATGATACGGTGAACAAAACAAATTACAGGATCAGATTAACCACTGATTTGTTTTGGAAAGAAGGGGGTAAATTATGAGCTGCTCCTAAGAAAAGCTGTGTGGGTGGCATGCAAACGGGTCAAAACCCTCTTGACAACCCATTCCGTTTGGCTTCATTTGCTTAACATAGTACTCCTCCCTCTTACATCCCAAAAGACCACACCCTTCCCCTCCTATTTTCCGACATTCCTGTCCCATTTTCTCTGTTTCGTTGTCTCTCGTTCTGTCTCCCTCCCTCTCTGCGAGGGACTTGGGTTGTGCGAGATTGAGCGTTGAGAAAAAGCAGAAAGACCATACTTTCGCGGGCCAACAATGGCGTCTTCATCCGATCACCACCACGGCGAACGACCCAAACCGGACGAAGATGAAAATCAACCAAAGACAAATCCCCCTCCGGATGGAAACCACAGCTCCACGTCGCAGCCGCCGCCATCGGCTGGACACCAGAATGCCACCCCCGATAATTACCACCAACACCCCCTTCCCGGCTACCCTCCTCCTGTGATGGGCTACCCCCCGCCCTACCCTACTCCCCACAACGGCAGCGGAGGCTATCCTTACGGCACGCCCCCACCACCCGTCGGATACTACCCCGCAAACAACCCCCATTACTACCCTTCCCGAGTACCACCAAGCCGCACCTCAGGTTTCACGCGCGGAATCCTTGCAGCCTTAATTTTTCTCGTGGTGGCATCGTGCGCCATCACCATCATCACGTACATCGTCCTCCGCCCCCAGGTCCCTGAGTTCCACGTCACCGCCTTCTCCGTCACCAACTTCAACATCTCGAACTCGGTCCTGATGGGGAGCTGGGACGCCAATGTCACTGTCGACAACAAGAACCACAAGCTCAAGGCCTACTTCGACCGGATCCAGAGCTACGTGTACTACGACGACCCGAGGAACTATCTCAGCTGGAGCACAGAACCGTCGTTTTCCCTGGAGACTAAGACAAACGGCGTCATCAACGTGAAGATGTCAATGATAGACGGGGAGCAGCCAACGTCCTCTGAATTGGAGGTGATTAATGAGGAGCGGCAGAAAGGGACGGTGATTTTCGGGCTGGGGTTCGGGTTGATGGGGACGTTCAAGTCCGGGTGGTGGTGGACGAGCCGCTTCGGCATGAGGGTTTACTGCGACGGCTTGGCGGTTGGTTTCGTCGGGGCTTCAGGAACGGGGAGCTTGAAAGACCAAAACCCTAGGCAGTGCATGGTGTATGTGTGAGACAGATGAGCGTCGCATGCATGCTTGTGTTTATTCTCATTCGTTTATTTTTCTTTAATCAGTTGGGCGTCCTTTTCTTTTGGTTGGAACTAGAACAAACAAGATGTGGTATTGAGCGAAAGCAGAAACAAGTAGCCGATCTATGTTTTGAGACATCTATAAAAAAACGTTCTTCTCGCTGGTTCAATCAAGCACCGATCCAGTCTCCTATCTAATAATTTTAGCCGGATACTGTTCAACTGCACAACACTTAGGAATCTGGGTTTAACAACATTGTGCGATGCTCTACCTTAAATTTCGTGGAGAATAATGAATTCATGATCACTCTTCGATGTAGTTTCATGCACATACGTATCTCCAAGCGATCCAATCATTCATACACAACATTTTGCACGATTAACAGTTAACGCCATAAAAATTAGGAAACACAACTATGTTTTGTGTTAAGTGCGAATATTAATTGAACCAAAATAAAAGAACACGAGGACTGTCCCTATTTACAAGCCCCCAACGGAAAAGCAAGGTACCGAAATTTCAACAAAAATGTTGGCGTAATTATATCTTAAACCATGTCATGCAATTTACAATTATGAACATGCCAAACATTTATGTACATAAGCATTCCATATCGGCAAGGCCCGCAAGTTTTTCCCTTTCAAATACCTGCTACCCTAATTTAGCTCAAAATTCCTGTCCCCTAATTCTATGAACCAAATATCGAAGGGGTACATCTTTCCACAGTTTTGAAAGGACAAGTGTTCATGATTCTTGAGACTCCTCAGTTTTAGAAACCATTTGTTTATGTTATCTCACATTGGCATGGCAATCTATTATTGAAACTCAACCCAAAAATGAAAACAATATTTAGGCATGAGAAGGAAGGAACTTGAGGAGGATGAGAGACACAAGACGACAGTATATGGTGGTGATGGTCGTAGTTGTCCCATTCGGAGGACGATGGTGGCTTTGCCGGTAGTGATGGAACTGCTGAATAGTAGCTATATGCAGAAGGTTGTGAGAAAGAAGGGGGAGATGAGAGGGAAGTGTGAAGTATTCTTTTTTCGATCATCATTCGGGTATTATGCCACTTGTTGGGCGAGGATGGCAGATGGATATATGACGATCCTCAATCGTGCGTATTGCATTAGCTAAAAGAAAACAAAGTTAGCCATTTCGAGGTCGGTGAATACAGTTTGTTAGTGGCAGTTTCAACTGTGAAAACGGGTGTTGCAGCTCTCATAAGTTATTTGGTAAGCATCTCACGGTTATTGCACCTCCACAACTACAATAGTTTCCGACAGCTTTTAAGGTGCTGTCTCACCCGATTTTTAAAAAGCTACCTCACCTAATTTTTATTGTACCGTAGTTTCAAGACATGTATTAGTAAACATACAAGTCACATGACAGTTGCCAGCAGCCATGCGGAACGGGCTCTAAAGCCGAAACCCATTGGCATATCCGACTAGGCCATCTGAATACGCTCACTTTCATGGGCCTGACCCTTTTACTCGAGGGACATGGCCCAAGTACAAGGTTCGAAGCTGCATCACATCCACATCCAGGGGTCCTGATCAGACCAGGCTGAAATGGACGCAATAAACACAAAAAAATGAAAATTTCAACTGTCTGAATCATCTACAGAAAAATTCATGGATCGAAGTGAGGATGTCCATTCGAGGGAAAACAACTTTACACGCATATAGGGTCATGACAAAATTGAGTTTGTGTGCAGGGTTTTGTTGAATAGTCGAAAGATCATACCGAATTTCAGATCTGGACATGATCTCATTCCTTCTTGTGATCACCATCACAGTGAAGGTGGTAATAGTATTCGCATCATTGGACTTGTTGAAGCTTTGTGCGGCGGCAGTTATGAGAGAGAGAGAGAGAGAGAGAGAGAGAGAGAGAGAGAGAGAGAGATTACCATTGCTTTCAAAAGGGAGGTTGATAATTGCCCTGGGAAGCTTCCAATTTCAATCAAATGGGCTATAATGAAAAGTCAGGTGAGCACGTGAACAAACAAACAAGATAGGAACAAAGGGTTTTGTAGAGAGTCGAAGCCCTAATTTCTTTGATATGATATGAACCAAGATCGAAAGTTTAGGTTCGTTAAATGAGTGTATAATAATGTTGGCCCTCCTTATCATGTTTGTAGAAAAGTACAGACATATGCTGTTCATTCACATGTTCAATTGTGCCAAATACAAATGCTTTGGATTTCGGACAACTCTTTTCTTTCAGTCCAACCAACTTAACTTCATTCCGTAGAATTTATTACATTTTGAGATAAGTTATACTAGGAAAAGAAACGTAATTAGCTTTACACTGTAAGCAATAATAAAATGTGCAAGAGCCAATAATAATAATAATAATAATAATAATAATAAAGCAGAGTGGTCCTTGAATCATGAGCCTCTCATATTACACGACACAAGTGCCATGCACATGGATTCTCCGCCAAGGACAACACCAACCTAGCATTTGGCCCAAGTTTGGCGAGGATCACCTTCTTCTAAATTTCTGTATACGCCATTAACATTGGATTTCTAGCATATGTATTTTCTTTTACACAATGATACGTATAGAAATTGATGACGATCAATGTAAGGAGATTACCACGCTGAGGGAACGCATCGCAACAATTCAATACCCATTTGTGTTGGCCAAGCTCGGTACGCCTACTCTCGTGGATTTAAGGGACCTTCTGATCTCGGACTTGATTCTTAATGAACGTGGTTACGTCGACATGGCTCTAACACCTCCTGACCTATGAACATGGCTTGTTCACCGTTTGAATGTCGGGCACCTATGGCCTCTTGGAAACTTGGTCCGAGGGCGACGATAGGTGCCATATCGAAGCAAAGTCGAGACTATTAGGTATGGATCTCCGAAGCTTGATTCTCATGTAGTCTATAAACAATGACCGGAGGGGGCAAAATTGGGTATAACTATCATTGATTTGGCCACGAAGTCAATCCAAACAGTAAACCATGTCACACGATGCAATGCCGACAATCTGTGCAAAAAAGAATATAGTCATGACATAGCAAATTTTCATGCGGAAAAAGCTATCATAAGACGATAAGTCTACGTTAGTGCTGCAAATGGGACCCTTTTGAAGGAAAGCCACTTGCTTGGCGTTTCCGATTCCCGAGAATTCGTTTTCGATTGTTTAATGCCAAACCATTATCGTAGAGGGTTTTTAGCTTCTGGGACCATTCTGCCATGGGAGATTCCCTCCACCGATACCCTAAGTGGGAATATCCTTTTGACATCTATATGCAACCCTATTCGCTTTTGTGTTTCTCATTCAACCTTTTGTCTCTTTGCTTCACATGCCACGAGTCTTCAGTATAGGGAGAGATAGAGGTACAATTGCAGCCCAGAAAACAAGAAAAGAAAAGAAAAGAAAATGAGGGATGCATTGTGGGGTTACTAGTCTAGAATGCAGCAGTGGTAAATGCCTTTTTCGTTTCTGTGAAATTCGGGGAGTTCGAGGTTCGAGGATGATCTTGGTAGGGACTTGGTTTGGGAACTGCCATCTGGTTTTCTGTGTCAGATAGATCTTGATTGTCAGTTCCATAAAAAAGGCAGGTGGAACTTTTGCAGGAAGTCTAGCATCAGGAAATTGTCTCGTGTATCTTTTTCTCTGCTCTTTATTGTTCTCTCCTTACATTTAATCTAACCATTTGTTTCGATGAACGGAAATGAAGTTAAGCCCTCTTGGTTCGGAAAAATGTTTAGGAGGTAAAGGAAATGGGGAACAGAAGATAGAGGTGAAGAAAGAGAATGTCATGAAAATGGTTTTTGCCTTTTGGTTGTTTAGTAAGATGCAAAGTGGAGGCGAAGAATAAGTGTAATTTTTAAAGAAAAATGCTAGAAACATGCCATTACTTTCAAAACTATCAAACACGTAGCCGAGTTAACAGGTTGTTTTTTATGATCCTATTTACGAGAATATCATTTTTCAAAAAAATTATCTATCTTTAGATCCTAAATTCTCCAACCTACTTAGAGCAATTAAATCACCCCAGAACATTTAAATCACCCCTCTTTGCCAAGATGAGTTGCAAAGAGGGGGCGATTTGATCTTGTCAATGTGGGGTTTTATCAAAAGGAAATGTGAATGGCATTTGCGGAATGAATATGAAAATACTTTTGGCTGAGAAGACATTGGAATTTTCGGTTTTGCTAAACATGGTGCACAAACATATCTTTTTCACCAAGTCTCTCTTCGAGATAGTGCCAATTAGGGGAGATTTGACTCGTCTCAAATCAAAATCTTTTCATTTCACTATTCTCGAGCAATTTGATGTCAGGGACAGTCCATTGATATATCTTGTTCATTTGCAACGAAAACGGTTGCACGTCTTTTTCCAGCCTAGTCAAGTTCAGGACATTTGCGCCCCATGGATCCGCGGATCCTATTTTTTTTTTCCTATATGGCTCCTCTGTTCATGCATTAACGAAACTTTAATGGGATATATTTTGATTCGCCCACGATTTGGAACAATGAATCGAATCATGAAATATTATAGAAATTGAATCTTGAAATTGGATGCAAAAACAGTTCTAGCGGGTGGTTACCTTATAAAAGTCCACATACATTTTAACTAGAACGCTTATAACTATGCCATGAATGAACAATTTTTCCGCAGGATATAATGTCGCATATCCGAGAAAAAGATTTATTTAAATATATTGTAAGTTGAGGTAAAAAAGACACTTTCAAAAGAATTAATCTAAAATACATGTGCGTGCATGGAAGACCTTAAGAATGGAACTTTTACTTTTACCTTAATCGCTAATATTACCGAAATTTCAAAAACAATTGATCTTGCTAATAAACTAAAAAAATAGTAGCAGACATGTGACCCTTATACTATCAAACCAACGACCCTGGTGGTAATTAAGAGCTCAAAATTGAAATAATCCAATTGAATGTTGAAAACCGAAAAAGTCAGCTAGTAACGAGATTAAATTTATATGATAACATTAATCATAATGACTTGAAAGACTTAGTTAGGTCAAAAATTTACTCGACGGGGAAAATAATCGGTGGCAATTAAAATCCCGTGAAATATGCAGATAAATCCTACCGATAATGATAATTGTTTCGTATGGTAAGAGATTGATAATACCCAACAATCGATCTTAAAATAACACCAAACAACTTTATATTTATTCTTTACATAGAAAACTTTGTGGGTAAACTAATGTCTCACCTATACAGGAGAGAGCCTTGATGTCAAAGCTCGCAAGGAAGGACCATCAATGGCGTCCCCCCAGCTTGCAATGTGTGAACTTCAATTTCACGTCCTGTCCTGCAAACTTTTGCCGTTGGAAACGTCTTTGAGAAGGAGACAAAGAACATTCAATTGGGAAAGAAAGAAGAAAGAAGAAGAGTTAGGGCAAAGAAACAAGGGGACAGAGGACGGTATCACATGGGCCTTTTTGAATTCCTAAGCCAACACATGGGTTGACTCGATTCGGCCGTCGGTCGAGTCTTTCATTTCTCTGGACTTGATTGGATTTGGATTGGATTGGATTGGACGGTGGGCGATTCACATCGACACCCGTCGGTTACAAAGTTTGGTGGAACGTCAAGGGAAAAACAATAAATAAGCCTCATAGGTTAAGTGAGGTAGAGCGAGACTCTGGGCATCAATGACTTTTGACTTCATGGAACCCAAATGAAAGTAGATGAGAGTTTTGATTCTTTGGAAGATATGATGCATGTTCTCGTATGAATTTTAAGGAAATCCCACGATTGTCTGTTGAAAAACAAGCTGTCCTTAGGGCCAGGGGCCATACACGAGTAATTTCTGCTTCTTTTTTCATGAGTGGTTGGAAATTAAAGGGTTTACTTCAATGTGAAAACTAGATGATAGCCACACGACTTTTTGGGCTTCTTCCTTGGAGATGAAGTTAGATAATGCGTTTCCTTTAGATGGAGCGAAGCAAGAGGACGAAAAGAGGGAAAGTACCGGGAAGCAAGTTCAGAAACGAGTTGGTAGTGTGAGTAACTGTAAAAGCACTTGCATTCTAATCATGGAGTTTGGTAGAGACTACTAGCAAGAGGACGAGGGGATATTGATCATGTGGTCAAAAAGGTACTGCTTTCATTTATCTATACTTCAGCTTAGTTGGTGTGGTACATATGAAGTCGTGGCATCACATGGCGTGATGCATAATCTATGCCAATTTCGCCTTCAGACATCGGGCATTGTAGATCATTCCTCTTCTTGGATGCGCACGCGATGCACGATTGGTACCAGAAAAGAAGCTCTTGAGTTCCGAAGCCGTGAACACAAGACACAAATACGACCGATATCTCGCACGCGTGCATTTTGTTAACGGCTAAGTTCTCTCGGAGTACATTTATTTTGCTCAAATTCAGATAAGTATATCATGGGTATGCAAAAGTCTAAAGTTGGGAAAGCGCAACAAGTTTTGCTTGCAAAGCTATAGAAACTAAGGGCTCAAAGCAGCTTTCTCTTCACGAAAGCCTTTTAGGCTTTTTTTTATCGACATTATAAAGGAGAGAGGCCATTCCAATTAGTCTTTCAAGCTTGTGGGGAGGGTCAAGCTAAAGAAAGTTGAAGAATTGCTTTGCCAGGCATGAAAACAAGAGCTCAAGCTTTCTCCTCGTGAAGCCTTCGTAGCCTTTTCGGGTTTTTTTCAAACGAAAAGGGAGAGAGAAAGGGCGCTTGTGGGTGTCTTTTTGCTCTTATTAAAAACACAACTATTGCTTAGACGAGTTCTGTACTCAAGAAAACCACTTTTTGGCCCAAACGATTCCGTGGTTATGTTGTGCCCCTTGTACCGCTTTCTGGGTTTGGTCGGCTGAGAAGGAAATCGTGAAAACCTCCCGGAGTAAAAAGGAATGGTTAATATCATTAAAAATTTTAAATCGGTATATTTATAATAAATTAATTTTAAATTAATTTTTTAATCACAAAAAATCATAAATCGATATACTTATAATAAATTTACAAAAAACTCCAAATCGATATACTTATGATAAATTTACCCTATGTTAGTTTTCGTTAAATTAGATTAATATCGCAAAATATCACAAACTGGTATACCTGTGACGAATGAAAGGTAAAATCCCAAATTGATATACATGTCAACTGCCACGTGCCATCGAACTCAATAATTTGACGGCAAAATTTAACGGAAACTAACGGAGGGTAAATTTATTATAGGTGTATCCATTTGAGATTTTTGGTGATCGAAAAATTAATTTGAGGTAAATTTATCACACATATGTTAATTTGTGATTTTTCGTGATTTTAATCTTAAAAAAAAAAAATTTAACACCGCGCGCAAATCAAAATCAAGTTATAAAGTTAGTTTACCAGACGATGTGGCCCATTATTATTACCGAGCATTGAATCCGACCAACTTACTTAAATTTCCAGTCGAGTTCTATCGCATCACCTAATACATTATTTTTGCAAATCCAATGTGCCATGAATATAGCATTTGGCCAAACATCGCTGATTTGAAAAATCGGTAGGCCGAGGCTGATGAGCTGGGAGAGCCTACCCTTTCCCGATGGGGTGGGCCCCCAACTGCAACTCTCCTCCTCCCCAGTCCGATCCAATCTCCATCCGACGGCCGAGATCGCTTCAATTATTTTCCGATATGCACCTCGGCAACTTTAGTCCAAACATTAGATAAAGCGATTAATCTTTTGGTCCGGCTATTTTATTAGGCAACTTTTCTTCTTTCTTCCTTTCTTTTTGTGTCCCCTTTTTGTCGTTTTAAAGTTAGTGCCGTCGATAATTCCGCGTTTCCCCTAAGGACAAAAATGTCAAGTCACGTGGGCCCCCCACCACCCCCCCTTCACTTATTGATGCTTACCACCACCGCCAAACACCAAAAATAGTTTTTCATATATAAATTTTTTGCTTTGATTTGATCTCGAAAGTAGCGTGTGTTTCCATGGAGTAATTTAAGATGAAAAGGAGACGAAAATTTGACCGTGCTAGCGAGGCAGGCGGATCTGGTTTCCTTTGCACGGTTTCGTGCCTCGTTGAAGTTCGCAAAGCGCATGATGCACTCAATTCCTCAACCGGAATTTTAATATGAGATTTTAGAATTTGGTTCATCAAAATGGAGTTAAGGGTAACGCTAGAGGGTGTAAAGGACCCTAGCGGACGGGCAGAGGAGGAGATGCCGAGGGGGGCGGTCGGGATAAAATGGAAGAAGCGGAGCGCGGTGATCGGCGACACAACCGAGGGCATGTGATTGGATTCTGACTTCTCGGCAAAGTTTATTTTAATTTGCAGACTTACTAATTGTTCCTTTTGTTTCTATAATTCAAAATATACGAATGTAAATAATTAACTATTTAGAGATTTACGAGATTTAACTATTTAAAGATTTCCGAAACCCTAATCACGTAGGATAGAAAAAAACGGTCAATAAAGATGACAATTTCCCCTCAATCACATCTCTTTCTTCGTCCACCAAACACCAATGTCATCATTTGATTCACTTCACTTCCATCCAAAATATAAAAGGGTATTATAATAAAAAGTTAATCATTCACAAGTGCGTCCATCACACGTCGCCTTACTGCTTCGCCCCGAAAAGCACATAAGGCCATCCCTCACCCCCTCGCCCTATCTCTATTCCCACCGCTTCTATATACACCAACCAAACGAAAACCCTTTCACTCCCTCTCACTCCAGTCCCTCTGCTCCTCAAACCTCCCTCCTCCTCCTCCTCCTCCTCACTCCTCCTCCTCCCCCAACCGCCATGTCGGTCAAGTGCGACAAGCACCCCAGCAAGTGGCGGCGGCGCATCAAGCGCGGCTGCATCGGCCTCCTCATCTTCAACTTCTTCCTCCTCATCACCATCCTCCTCGCCTGGGCCATCATCCAGCCCCACAAGCCGCGCTTCGTCCTCCAGGACGTCACCGTCTACGCCTTCAACGCCTCGGTCCCCAACCTCCTCACCTCCAACTTGCAGGTCACCATCTACTCCCGCAACCCCAACGACAAGCTCGGCATCTACTACGACCGCCTCAACACCTACGCCACCTACCGCAGCCAGCAGATCACCCTCCGCACCAGCATCCCCCCGTCCTACCAGGGCCACAAGGAGGTCAACGTGTGGTCGCCCTTCATCTTAGGCACGGAAGTCCCCGTCGCCCCGTACAACTCGCTCGCGCTGAATCAGGACCAGGCCTCCGGCGCCGTGAGCCTCTTGATCAAGTTGGACGGGCGGGTGCGGTGGAAGCTCGGCACGTACATCAGCGGGCGGTACCACCTCTACGTCAAGTGCCCGGCGTTCATCACGTTCGGGCCGAGGACGACGGGGATCACCGTCGGCGAGAACGCCATCAAGTACCAGCTGATCCAGAAGTGTGACGTTACGGTGTGAGCGGCGGCGACCACCCACATTAAGCCACCACTAAGCAGATGCACATGCACGAGCACATGCACACGCCTTGTTTTCCATTAACAATTATGGTTTTCTCTCTCTCTTTCGCTTTAATGTTTTTCTTTCTTCTTCTTCTTTTTTTTTTTTTGCAATTTCAGTTCACTTGGTTCGTGATATATGTTGGGTTCCTAGGTATATGTGGAATTACGTCCTTGAACTGTGTATACTTTGATGTTTTACCAGGAAATCATAGTAAAAATGGAGGAAAATTAAAGAGGACAAAGTTAGGAGAATCTGAAACTGGGTGGCAAGTTGTGTAATTTGTCATTTATCGATCGATGGGGTTGCGAATTAATAAAAAGAAATCGGGCAATAATTGGTGCCAATTCGATCGTCCAGCGGAGGTTGCGGTGTCATTTTCTATGGTTTCTGCATCTGGAAAACGACATTTTATGATGACGATGATGACGCTCGCTTCGTGCCTACTCTTTGCTTATCGCTTCATTGAAATTTCATCTCTCGCTCCTCTCGAATTCCTTCATTGGATCTCTCTTCGTCTCTCGGGATGGGCGATTTTCAAAAGGTGCGAATAGAAAAATGGCCTTATGGTCAGCGTCAAGGTTGTGTGTGCGTGACTTCATAGCTGTCGGTTTTTCATTACACGTCCATATGTATCCTCAATATCAAAATGGATCCATCTCTTATTTTCCGATTGATCATGTATTTTTTCTTTTTCTTTTTGGTTGGAAAATCTTTGAATTTTGACACAAATGGTGAGAAAAGGGAGGATAATTGGGTAGTTTTTTCAAAGGGTCGGTCCATTCAACCATTCTTGCTTATATTACACTCTAATCTCTATATGGAAACTACCCAAGCGCGCATACGTGTTTGGGTGCTTTTCTACATGAATGAAGTAGAGTAGGGATAACCCACAATTGGAGGATGAGCATAAACGCCTAGACCTAAAGTCTTCCTACAAAGGATTAAATTGAGAGGATATGGAAGGAGTGGCTAGCTAGTGGTATGGTTGGGTGATGGTGTTGAATTATTGAGAGAGGTGGGTGAGTCATCCGTGTGGTTGATTGGGGATGACTTGCGGTGGGGGGAAATTTATTACCCGATTCCGAATTGCGCGAGCTCAATTCGCGTCTACATTAGGGGAGGATGGGCTTCTTTTAAAAGAAAAAAATAGAAAAGATGAGTTGGGTTTACGTGAAACTCACGTGATCTTATGGTTCGTGCGAACTAGATTCCCGTGTTTCGAAATGCGGTGCGGGCAATGATTTCTGTCCGGTGGGGGTGGTCATTTTCAAAGTCCCTCGCCCTCACCACCTATCGACACAACCTACTAATAATGGCGTGATGGAGAGGGATGGAGAGGGTTTTGGCCAAATCTTTTTGAACATGCTGAAATGGTCCCTCACATCTTTCTCAAAACTTTCACCCCCCCACAACACATGTTGGCCACGTATGGAGTGTGTGTTCGGTCAATTCATGTTACATAGTTTCGACTAGGTTGGAATTTTCCATTAAACTAAAGTGAATGGTCGTGGTAGGTCCGCTTTTCAGGACAGTCATTTGTCCAAGCCACTATTGCCAAAACTCAACTGCCCAAAGAGCCAGAAAGCGAAGAAACAGTAGGAAGTGAAAGATGCTTTAGTTAAGCATCATCAGACCTGATTTCGATGGTTTAAGGTTTCCTTTGAACTGCTTGACATGGTACGCTTAGTTTCATACTGCAATAGTAGAGATCGTGGGCGATGTCCAAAGGCTGAATTCATCACGTCCAAGGCCGACCGGTGCTTTAAAACTGTTTTTTTCACCGGCGGGGATTGGAGTATATACTCTCAATAATGGCGTGTTCATGTATAAGAGGTTCTGAGTTCGAATCCCAAGCTTCGCATTTGCTTTCAAAATCGACATGCGTGCGTTTCAAAATACAGAATCATATCGATTAACACAGACAAATGAAGGCCAAGGTTATCAGACAGCCTCAGGAGCATTCCTGAGGTTGAAATGGGCACATGAGCTGGCCGCCACATCCCCATTCAAAGAAAGAAGATGTCGTGAAATTGCGAATGGGAAGAATGAAGAACACCCGGAACTTCCAATGTCATTCAGGTTGGGCTTCATATATGCTTCTTCGAATCTGTTCTTCAGGCCCATAAGCCAATGCCAGTTTCTATACTCCGCCCACAATCAAATATACTCTATCTAAACCACTCTCTTTGACGCGAAAAACTTCCCAGACTAAGTCCAAAAGCGATTCGAACTTGTTACTCATGGATCCGCAGGAACTAATGGATCCGATCCGTTCAATATGCGTCTAGGAAGACGGGCAGAAAACGACCTACCTGATGGGAGAGATGGGCTAGCTAGACAGCTTATAATTAACTTGACCAAGTAATGCATCATTGTCTCAGCTCTGTTTCCATCACGTATTTCTGGCTTACAATCTGAGAAAAAGTCTGCGATCTCAGGTTAGTTCTTGGCACACTAGAGATCAATGTGCTCAACAAAAGATCATGATTGGTATACATTATGAAAAAAAAAAAACTTGGGTAGCCTTGACTTCTCCAACTTTATATAGATCCTTTTACTTGGTTTATGAAAATTACCTACATGTCTTTAGTTCCTACACCTATTTCGTTTTTTTTCCCAATTCCTTCGGTTTGACCAAAAAAAAAATTATTTGGATTGGATCATATCCAAATGTCCCCGGCAATTTTCGGGCTAGTGTGTTGTAGTGGCTAAAGAAGCATGTAAGCGATTCTTTTGGAAATAATAAAAGAAAATGAAAACTGGGTTAGGCCTCAATGAGTAATGCAGCCCGAATCGAACCCGAATTATATTCTTTTTGGGTTCTTATGGTTGTTGACTTAGGCTAGGCCGACATTTGGATATGTAAGTGTTTATACCAAAAAATGACCAACTTTTGGTTATTATGGACATATGATAGACTTAGTCGACGAGAGCAGAGTTTGATCATTTATGAACAGAATCATCGATAATTTGAAGAATCAACAGCTTGAAGGAATCAATAAAAAGTGAAGTCGACAATCTTGGATGCAACCATGAAAGAAGTAACTGTGAACGTAGTGGAATAAAACAACCGTCAACGTAGTGGAGTCGAAGAAACCGTCAAGGGAGTGGAGTCAATGTAATCGATCGGTAACCGTTGTTTGCAACATTTATTTGTAACCTCCCTTTATAACCTCCGTTGATAACCGTCGATTGTAGGCTTTAAATAGCTACATCATACTCTTCGGAGGACTCCCGCATAAATAAAGCGAATTTACTATCTTTTAGTATGTTTACTTTCTTGCACTGTATTTTTATTTTCCAAATTTGCGCCATCGATTAAATTTCAGCATGTTTCTTAGCTGTAATTTCCAATCCACGTCGTCGATTAAATTCTGGCGTGCATTTTTATCACGGCTTTTTCAGGCTTTGTTATCGATTAAATTCTAGCAAGGTTTGTTTACGCTTGGTTCATTTGTAATAGCTGTACTTCTCAAGTCTCGTCGTTGATTAAATTTCGGCACAATTTGCATTTGTATAATTTGGTTCGAAAGTAAGGCTGTTGGTTCCCTCATTTGCCTATTTCCTATCCGAAGGTGGTGTAGAACTTATATCTTCTAACAAAAAAACGAAAAATAATTTCCGAAGAAAAATATTTCGTCAAGGGGAGAAATTTCGGCGAAGCAATGAGTGTAGCCCGAAATGTTGAAGTTGAGCAAAATTTGGGGATGAAGCTTCGGACCCAGCTGATTACTAGCGGTACATTACTAAATGGAGAAGACCCTCGCCCAATAATGCTCATCTAGGACTTTGTGAAACAGGACAGAACATACAAACTTAGGAAATTGTTCATTTTCAATCTTACCCTATAATTATCGATGCGGAAAAATTGACAGGTCACCTCATTTTCGATTGAGAGTTGACACATGACAACGTGGGATCTAATCTTACTTTGCTTAGCCAAAAAAACGAAAATAAAGATGGAAGACATGAGCTATGACAGCATAGAGGAATCAGGAACACCCTCCCCTTCATCATCTGCAATTAAAATGCACCGTTTTTTAACATGTTCACTAGCCTAGTCGATAGCCAAAAGGGATTCTGAAAACTCTATATTGCTGAGATGGTAGATTCTGAATCTCTTTCCCCTTCTCATGAGAAATTTTACTTGGCAAAGAGATAATAAATTAGTCATAATGACGGGTTCTTTTTGTATTTTTTGTTTAGTTGGCCTGTATCCATCGGCACTTGTTCAATTGGATTTATCAATTTAGATTGCTATAGATCATACTGATTATCCTTACATAAAAGGGATTATCAGGACGAAGTACGGAGATAAATCTCCTTTTTTTCTTTAGAAAAAGTCAATTTAAAGTTCACATGGTTTTAGTTGGTAGATTGCTTGGTACATAAGCATCGAAATGATATCTAATCACAATGGAACTATGTACGCATGATTTGTTCTACCCGGGAAGGTGCGGATTTCATGTCTGGTTTCTAATTGAGCATAAGCAACCGCGTCAAAGGTCAACGCTTTGCCGTTCTCCTGTCCGTTTCCTACCAATTCCTCCGATAAAAACCTCACCTTACAATATCATTTTCCTCATCCACCCACTTCATTCTCAAAACTCGCTGATCTGTTCTTCATCAAGGAGCCAGCCATGGCAGGGAAATATGGCCGCGACTGCGACGGCGGCTGCTGCTGCTGCCTCCTCAAACTCCTCTTCGAAATCATCGCCACGGTCCTCATCATCGTGGGCATCGCCGCCCTCGTCTTCTGGCTCATCTTCCGCCCCGTCAACCTGGTCAAGTTCCACGTCACCGAGGCCGAGCTGACCCAGTTCAACCTCACTGTCGGCAACTCCGTCCTCAACTACGATCTCAAGCTCAACCTCACCATCCGGAACCCTAACAAGAAAATCGGCGTGTACTACGACCGCCTCGAGGCGAGGGCCTTCTACGAGGACCAGAGGTTCAGCGTCGCCGACGTGGCTCCTTTCTATCAGGGCCACAAGACGACGAGCGTGGTTAGCCCGGTGTTCGCGGGCCAGCAAGTGGTGGTGCTCGGGGCGACGGATCTCTCCGGTTTCAACGCAGATAAGACGGCGGGTGTCTTCAACATCAAGGTGAAGTTGTATTTGAGATTGAGGTTCAAGCTGGGTTCATGGAAGACTTTCAGGTTCAAGCCCAAGGTCAAGTGTAGCTTGACGGTTCCTTTGAGCTCCAACAGTGGCGGATCGACTGTTAAGTTTCAGAATACCAAGTGCGATATCGATTGGAATATTTTCTAAGTTATATGTCGGATATATATGATTTTGAGGTTCACGATTATGTTTCCTTTCTGTCTTTTAATTCAGCATGTACTTTATTATTTTTGGAGATCATGTATACTTGACAGGACGTGCCCTGTGGATCTTGCTTTTGTGTATATGCATATTGACACTCTGTGGTGCTTCTTATTTGGCTTATTTTCTTGTCTATGGCATGATGTAAGAGATTCGCAATATTGCCTTTTCTTTCACATACCACGAGTATCTTTAAAATTATTTTATTTTTTAAAAGTTCCCGTAATTTTTTATTTTAAAAAAAATTAATATAAAAAAAACTTCAAACTGGTGCACTCGTGACAAATTTACCAAAAACTAATTTTTTGACCACTAAAAATTTCAAACTGGTACACATGTGATAAATTTACCTCAAACTAATTTTTTGATTACAAAAAACCCCAAATTGGTACATTTGTAATATATTTTTACCCTCTATTAGTTTCCATTTAATTAGATTCACTACAAAAAAACATGTTTTTTCCGACGAAATTTCCAACGAAAAATTTGAAAAAATTCGTTGGAAAACGAATTTCCAACAAATTTTCCAACGAAAAAAAATTCGTTGGTAATAAGTCGTCGCAAATTTTTCCAACAAAAAATTTCAATTTTCGTTGGAAATTTGCGACGAATTTTTTTTCGTTGGAAAATTCGTTGGAAAACTCGTGGCTAAATTCGTTGGAAACGAATTTTTTTTTCCGACGAATTTTTTTTCGTTGGAAACTACAAATTTTTTTTTGGTCGAAAAATCGTGGAAATTTTTTTTTTGGTCGAAAATTCTTTTTTTTTTGGTCGAAAAATAGCCCTCGCCATGGCCGGCGAGGGCCAAGCTCGCCTAGATCTGGGCAAGCTCGAGCTCGTCGCCGGCGAGGCTGTTGCGCCGAAGAACAAGAAGATGAAGAAGAAGTAGCAGCAGCAGCAGGGGCGGGAGCAGGCTTCAGGGCCGCTGCCCGTCAAGTCCGTCGTCGTCTCCTAGCCTCGCCGGCCATGGCGAGGGCCGAGCTAGCCATGGCCGGCGAGCTTGAGCTCGCCCAGATCTGGGCGAGCTAGGCCCTCGCCGGCGACGAGGCTTGGTGGTGTCGGGGGCGTCGGAGGCTTGGTGTCCATGGCGCCGGAGCCGGAGCCGGAGCCGGAGGAGGAGGGGGGGCGGCGGGGGAGGAGGCGGAGGGGGAGGCGGAGGGGCAGACGGAGGGAGAAGGTGAAGGCGAAGGAGAGAGAGAGAGAGAGAGAGAGAGAGAGAGAGAATGAACGTGGAAATTGAGAGTTGTGGGAATAACGGGAGCGAAAATATTGAATAAGGAAGAAGTAGGGTTTTCGTTGCAAAATTCGTGGGAAATTTCCCATGAATTTTGCAACGAAAATTATACACATTAAAATAATTGCTCGAAAAATTGAAATTCATTGGAAAATTCGTTGGAAATTTCCAACGAATTTTCCAACGAAAATTGTACAATTTCCAACGAATTTTCCAACGAATATAAAAAATGCCGAACAGTACCGGGTTTTTTTGGAATTCGTTGGAAAATTCGTTGGAAATTTCCAACGAAAAAAATTTCGTTGGAAATTTCCAACGAAAAAAAATTCGTTGAAAATTTCCAACGAATTTTCCAACGAAAATTGTACACACTGAAGTAATTGCCCGAAAAATTGAAATTCGTTGGAAAATTTATTGAAAATTTCCAACGAATTTTCCAACGAATATAAAAAATGCCAAACAGTACCGAGTTTTTTTGAATTCGTTGGAAATTTCCAACGAATTTTCCAACGAAAATTGTACACACTGAAGTAATTGCCCGAAAAATTGAAATTCGTTGGAAAATTCGTTGGAATTCCAACGAATTTTCCAACGAATATAAAAAATGCCGAACAGTACCGGGTTTTTTTGGAATTCGTTGGAAAATTCGTTGGAAATTTCCAACGAAAAATTGAAAAATTCGTTGGAAATTTCCAACGAATTTTCCAACGAATATAAAAAATGCCGAACAGTACCGGGTTTTTTTGGAATTCGTTGGAAAATTCGTTGGAAATTTCCAACGAAAAAAATTCGTTGGAAATTTCCAACGAATTTTCCAACGAAAATTGTATACACTGAAGTAATTGCCCGGAAAATTGAAATTCGTTGGAAAATTCATTGGAAATTTCCAACGAATTTTCAAACCAACGAATTTTCCAACGAATATCAAAAATGCCAAACAGTACCGGGTTTTTTTGTAATTCGTTGAAAAATTCGTTGAAAATTCGTTGGAAATTTCCAATGAATTTTCCAACGAAAATTGTACACACTGAAATAATTGCCTGGAAAATTGAAATTCGTTGGAAAATTCGTTGGAAATTTCCAACGAATTTTTTTTGTTGGAAATTTCCAGCAAATTTTGCGACGAAAATTTTTTCGTTGGAAATTTCCAACGAATTTTGAGACGAAAAATTTTTTGTTGGAAATTTCCAATGAATTTTACTTTTCGTTGGAAAATTTGTCGCAAATTTGCAACGAAAATTTTTTCGTCGCAAATTTTCGTGGCAAAAATCCAGTTTTTTTGTAGTGATTAATATCACGAAAAATCACAAACCGGTATATTTGTGATAAACAGAGGGTAAAAAGTGCACCCGTCAACTACCACGTGTTATCCAACTTAATAATTTGACGGTAAAATTTAACGAAAATTAACTAAGAGCAAATTTGTTATAGGTGTACCAACTTGAAAATTTTCGTGGTATTAACCCTTTAAAAAAAATTATCCTTGAAATGTTCACGTCTTAAATAATTTAGCTGTGCAATAATGATCGAAACTTGAAACGTAAGAATCGTTTTAACTATCTTTATAAAGAAAATGGCATGTTAGAGAGTTGACTTTGCGCGTTGGGATTCGTCTGATTAATTTTTTGGCCCAACTAGCAACGAAGGGTATCGAAAGTTTCACTAGCTGAAATGAGCTTAATTGAATTGGTAGACCAGTTCAATAAACTACAGTAGAGGCGGTAGACCAAGTTCATTACTCGACCCACGTCTCTTTCGTCTAACAAATGATCGAATCCATTGTCTTGGTCAAGTCTTACTTTATAGGTGATGCAAGGTTTAGTGAACACATTCACATTTTTCACCAACCCTCTCTTTGGAAATATCTTCCGTATCCGCAGTATCCATAGGCTTTGTATGGGTTCATAGTGAAACAAAATTCCATTTAGAAGCAAAGCAAGCTTTATCACGGTAGCGCCGGCCATGGCCGAGGGGACAGGTTTTTCCATTTTCCGGCCACATGATTTTTTTTCTTCTCACCAAATAATCTACTAACAGACATTAGGGGTCAGAACACCTAACACGAATGATGATCAATCTGATGACTTCTTTGCGTTATAAGTGACATTAAGGGGAGGGGAAACTCCGGTGTAGGACAAGAAATAGTGGATTGGAAAAGATGAAAGAGCGGTTTTTTTTTTCAATTAAAGTACTCGATTAAGGAAAGAAAGTGTAGCTTTTGTTGAATTTTATATGGGCAGTAGTTTGGTTCGACAGAGGCGTGTGAAGGAATAGATTTGAGGAATCGTAAAAAATCCTACTGGTGTCAACGCAATAGCATTTTAAAAATAATGAGTAGCCATGTGAAATTCACTCATTATAAACCTCGTGTGATATTAAAGCTCCGTGAAAGCATGACTTTAACGTTCATTTCAGTCCTAAAGCTATATTTCCAAGAAAAGTCGCATAGAAAAATCGAGATAGATGGGATTTCAAAGTTATAATATGTTTATATTGAAATAGTAGAATTGTATTGATTCTATTATTGTTCCTTGGCTTACGATAGGGACCGTGGATGAATAATGAATTTATGAGCTGGATCTTAATTTGCCACCTAAATTTCTAGGTATGATTTGTCCAAAAAGTCTAATACCTATAGGTCAATTCAATTTTAAACTTTTCAACTTAATCAATTTAATCATAAATGTTTTAACGATTTTTTAATGTAGCAATTTTGGCCAATTTTGACCGGAATTACATTAATAATTTTTGCAAAATTTTAAAAAATATTATGAATTTTTTTTCCTTCTTCTTTTTTTCCTCTTTCTCCTTATCGGCCATTGGCAAGGCCTGGAACGCCCTTGTCGGCTAGTAGGTGAGGGCCGGTGAGGGCGTCGTGGCCCTTGCCTTTGGCCAGCAACCTTCGCTGGTTATCACCGGCCTCGGTGATCAGCAGAGGGAAATAGGAAAAAAATCAGAAAAAGGAAAAAGGAAAATTTCAGAAAATTTAAAAAATTTGCAAAAATCATTCACATCAATACTGATCGTGTCATGTAGGACGATTGGTATTGACTAAATCGCCACGTTATCAATTTTGGACCAAAATAACTACATTGAAAAATTGTCACAATTTAAGACTAAATGAGTTCAATTAAAACTTTTAGGACTGAATTGAGCGCCGTATAATAGTTTTAGAACTTTTTAAATAATTTTTTCTAAATTTCTAAATTGCAAGAATTAACCTCTCCCAGTTGCAAGAAAGGTTTTCCTTGCTTTCTCCACAAAGGCAGCCATCAACTCAGCCAAAATTATACACCTAAGCAACCACCTCAGCCAAAGTCATCCACCTCAGTAAATAATTACTGTTCTATTTTGTTTGACCCCATTATTGACTCAAATAAAAACGAGATTATCGTTTCTTCTGCACATTTTCACCCTATACTTTCCTGAGCATTAAATATGGGTTTCTTAAACCTCGCATTTGTTGCTATTTACCGCTACGTTTGTTCCTAATTAATTGACTCCTTATAGGTGCTAATTTAATTCATTAATTTATTACCGTTTTAATGGCCGCCTATCATATACTAATATCGTATTGTAATTTTTTAGCAACCTTCTTATTGCAATAATCTCTTTTCTCATTGTCACCATTTCTCATATCTGAATTTATCTGCTTTATACGTCTTCTTCGACGCTAGGCCTTCAACTTCTCTTATTTCTCGTATCTTAGTTTCCCTTTTGTCGTATACAGCTACTGTGCAGTACACTAGCAAAGAAGTGTAGATGCTAAACGTCAAGATTGACCCAATTATGCGATCGGATACTTGGACCAAGTACTTCAGAGTGCAGTCAATTTGCTAGTCTAAGTACATTCGCAACATTCGACCGAAAAAAAAAAAAGGGTACATTCGCAACAGTATTTCAAAATCCACAGAGAAAATTGTCCTATCGACGAGTACTATTGGGACATCGGTAAATTATTTTTAATAAAAAAATATTTCCATTTTCAACGAAGTTGTTGTACATAATATGTGAACAATGGGGGGATAGTTGTTCAAAAAATCTAAAATCTACTACACGGCAGCCAATTTAGTCATGACCTTTTTTATTTGAACAATTTAGTTCTAAACTTTTTGACGATTTGCCAAACTAGTTATTCCTACTAATTTTGGTTGGAAAATCGCTGACGTGGATGCAAATTGTTTTATGTGGCACGGCAGTTGGCGGTGACGTGGAAAATTTTCTCAAATTTTATGAATCTTTTCTTTTTTTTTTCCCTATTTCCCTCCGCCAAGGACTGCAACGCCCTCACCGGCCCCCACTTGTGGGCGGTGACCTCCGCCAGCCATCGCCGAGGCTTAGCAATCGGAAGAGGGGAGATAAAAAAATGAAAAAATAAAAAGGAAAGAAAAGAAATGAAAAAAAGAACTTTTCAAAAAAATTTTGAAAAACTTATTCATGTTAGCGCCAGTTGTATCACGCAGGAAGGTTAGCATTCAAGTCAGCGATTTCTGATCATAATTGGCCAGATAGACTAGTTTGGAAAATTCTCAAAGATTTATAACTAAATTAGCGAAATTAAAAAATTTATGATTAAATTAGTTGCCATACAATACATTTAGAACTATTTGGACAATTTTTCCCTTGAAAAATAGTGCATTGAGAGATTATCCTTTACGGATTACTTAACTAGTGTCCTAGAGGCACTCTTTTAACAAATCCTTAAGAAAAACATAAGTCCCAATTGTTCCGCATACTTACCTTTTTTCCTTTAAAATTATAAGGGAAAATTCCAAATAAGGGCCTCAAGTGGCCATGGCAGTTTCAAATGAAGAAACTTCAGGCACTTGTATGGAATTTTCCCAAATTGTGAAGTGTGAAGTAACTACTTGTATTTGTACAGTATTGGTACAAACTTGACATTTGTCGGACACTCAAATCCCATAATAAGAGTTCTCTACGTATATGTTGGGATCAGCCACCAAAAAGACATAATTAGTATGCGTTCTGATAGACTATGCTATTTAATTTCAAGGGCTGATTACTAGAAATATACTTGATCAGGGTGCAAATTGCAAATCAAGTAATAATGTAACTTGTGACCTGCTTACTAGAATTACTTGAACCCAATTTGCTGGTCCGTAGTTACAATAGCACAAGTATATCATTTAGTCAAACTCGAGCAGCTTGCGAACATAGATCTAGTTTTTGAATTTTGTTGTATACTGAATATGATCGAATTTACGGTATTATACTTCAAAGTTCAAGTTGAAACCTAAAGCTCGAGATTTCGGCTTAGCTTGAATTAGCCTTCATAAGATATAGATTAGAGACTTCGATGCTCTGCGATGTCTTTTTGAATTTTGAACTTCGGTCAATATATTTGACCATCTGATTTCTTGAGAAAACTACCACCTGTATTTTATAAGCGAGTCTCAAGATATTAAGTCAGGAGGGTCGTTTTTATTAATCATTTCACAGTTTTTACCTAACTAAGGTCCAGTTTTAACAAACAAAAAGTAAACACCTCGGTCGTTTTTTAAGTTGAAGTATGCTGAGCTTTTAGACTAATGGAGGTAGCAAACTTTTCGACCCGTTTTGCCTACGCATCTCGACTCCACTTAGGAGAAAACAAAGCCCAAGCGTGCCTTTTGTATTCGGTGGCTGAGATTTACCGAGACATTCAAAGGAGCACCATATGAAATAGAATGTCCCCCGTTCTTATATCGTTGGTGGTTGAATCTGTTTGTCAAATCGCCGATATTTTGTATGATATTTTTCCTCTAAGCTCCCCCGCACACCAATCTAGCCACGTCAGACTATCTAAAATAATGCGACTGATGTCGTGCAGAGTGATCCAATGGGACCGTGCAAATTAATTGTTCGATCGACTCGGCCATAGTCAAGAAGACTTGTTGGTCAACAAAAGTCAAATGAGCGATCACCACAAACTCGTTTTTTATTCTACACTACCATCCATCCATACATTGCGAATTGTACAACACACATCGAACGGCGATGACCTCATCTTCCCTCCGGCGACAGCCGCCGGCGACCAGTGTCGACGCTCACCCGCCGGGCGCCTTCTCGCCTAAAACAAACGGAACCTGCCATTTTTGCATGATCAAACGCCCGGTGCTAGCTTTCACCATCCATAACGATCACAACTGTCGTCGGCGCCTCTGCCTGACCACCAGCCCGAGCAGGCGATGGCGAAGGAGTGAAGTACGGCGGCGACGCGCACGGCGTCGAGAACGGCGTCACCTCCTCCTCCACCTCCAGGACGACAGCCGCCGCAGCCGCTTCTTCCTCCGGCGGAGCCTCGTCGTCGGCCTCCCCGAGGCACTCCCTCAGGCACACCCTCTTCTTGTCATCGCTCCTCTCCCAAGAGGACGAGCCGATCTTGCTCTTGACGTTGCTACCGCAATCGGAATCCAAGGCGTCCTCTCTCTCTTCTTCCTTGATGGTGAACAGCAGCCTGGGAGGTCCGTACAGCCCCTGCCACTTGATTAGCTCGTCGACGTCGTCATCGTCCGGGTCGCGGATCTCCGTCCGGGCTCCAGGAGCCCCAGCGGGCTCGACCCTCGACTGGTTCTTCCAGCAGAAGAAGTAGAGCAGCTCCTTGGACGGGGGCGCGGGGACGGCCCCCCCGCCGGCGGATTCATGGTCCCCTCTCCCGCCGCCGCCGCCGCCGCAGCTGCCCGCGAGGCTCCGCTGCCGGAACTTTCGGCTGCGCAACAAGACCCAGAGGACCTGAGCGGCCAGGGCCACGACGGTGACGACGAAGACCACCGTGAGGGCGGTGCCCAGCTTGGTGAGAGCGCTCATGGCTCGCGATGCTTCATGGAACTTTCAGACGGACAGAAAGAGAGAGAGAGATTGTGGAGATTATTGTGGACCCTGAGGTTGTTCTTTGTTCGGGTGTTTTTGTGGGGACGTGGCGGGCAACCGGCGGTTTACCGGGGGACCCGAGGCGGGCGATGGCAGGTGAGACGGCGAGGGGTGTCGCGGGGTGCAGCGGGTTGCCGGTGGCGGAGAACGGATAAGAGACGGATTGAAAAAGTACAGATGTTGGTTTCTCGGAAATTACGTTGGGGGCGGGTGCAAGAGGGAAAAAAAAGCAAAGGAGACAGTTGGTGGAGGGTGATGGCGCTGACTGTGACGTGGACGACAACGGGCGCGCTGACGTGGACTAGCTTTCGTTTGAATTTTTGAATCTGATTAGCGGATTTGAACTGAGGTCGTCCAAAGCTACATTGTGGGTCATCATATTGTACGTCCGGAGCGACTTTGTACAAGTTTGTGTGGACAAGCGAGCAGTACCGCCTCCTCCTCTTGTTTCGTTAGGCGCAAATCGAGATCATAGTTTTTGCAACACAATCCCCCATGATATATGGGGTAAATTTTTCTAATCGACGAGGAAGCCCACCTTAAGTAATAGATGAATCTTAGTACTCCCACAGATTTCGTGAATTAATCAAGATAGGAGTCGAGCCCTAAGTATACAATCCGAACGCGAAATTATTTTGCACTTGATGATATGGAGAGTCGAACTCATATGGTGCATCAAATTCATGCGCACACGAGTATGTTCTTTAGCCGCACTGGATACGACAATCACTTGTGGGGTCAAAGGCGACGCAAGCTTTAAACTCGCATTTTTTTTCCGACACCTATGCGGATGTTTCTTATAGCAGGTCTACCATGTACTATGCATATAGACCCATATCAGGAAGTGGGGAGCAAAATGGCCTTGGAAGCTAGCTCCTACGATGTAGCCAATCATCATTGCCACTTGAATAAGCAAACATTAGGCGAGAAACAGGCGGTTGAAATCCTAGGTTTTTATTCGTAAGCAGAGGTCCATATTAAAAGCTAACGATGACATCGTAAACATGGAGATTAAGCTAATCGCGACAGACATTAGCTCATGTTGTGGGCCCCCCGCGGAAAGTAAACTGTCCTAATCGTTTTAGGTGGGCCGTCCATATTCGCACGTGACCCGAACAGGCCTCTTGCCCGTGCACTCCCGGGATGGGTCCATATACTTTCCAACCGTATAAAATTAGAGTTCACTCTTACTCGTGAATGTAATTAAGCCTCGCATCTAATCGTCCTGAGGGTTCATTCGATCTTAGGCATGTCGGCCCTTCTGGCCCGGACCCCGAATTTGAATCGCGACCCGAGGGTTCATTCGATCTTAGGCATGTTGGCCCTTCTGGCCCGGACCCCGAATTCGAATCGCGACGCTTGCACAATCTCTTGTGGCTCTCGCGACGGATCGTGATCGGAGCTTGGATTGTGGAAGCCTTTGGATGGGCCTGCGGTTGTTGGGACGGTGGGCCAAATCAACTAGAGCCAACCCCACGCCCGGAGTGATTGGGTGAGTTTTCTGCTTTCCCCACTCCTCTCTTGTTCTGACAATAGAAATTGAATTTTTTGCCAGTACAATTCAGCCAAGGAAGAAAGAGGAAGAAGAAGAAGAAGAATTAATGAATGAAACAGATACATGCAGGTCTCAAAACGTCTCACGAATGTTCCTTCTCTTTCTTTGGTTGGTAAAGCGAAAACGATAAGATGGTTATGGTCCGTGACATTTCTTTGCTCAGCAACCGACCATAACCCGCCCTTCGTCAAGGCAATCCCCTTCACATGTGTATGTACGTATCACAAGAATGTTTAAGGGCATAAACGTACATGGTGTCGAAACCATTGAGTACAAAAGAAGAAGATAGATGGATTAAACGTCAATTGGAAAAGTGTTTGCTCACAGATTGGAAATTATTTTCAACTGGAAATTGGAGAACCAGTTTGACTTTTATTTGACTACAGACCGAAAGCAACTTTTCTTTTCAGAATTTCTATACCACATGATGAGGTACGCCACTATTCTTTGAAAACATCCGACCAAAGATAGTCTTACAAAATTTTGTGCTCATATTGAAATTTCTATTTTCATGAACCCAATACATTTTTGAAAAACCTAAATTGAATATAGAATATTGTTTATTTAGTGAGCTTGACTTTGTTTCAAATTGCCCCATGAACTTGATCACCTTGACCCAATAACCCTCGGAGTGGCGCCCGTTTTTTAAAGTTCTCTCCTAGGGGAGTGTACCCGTTCTCGGTTCCAAAAAATTTGGAACCAACTATTATTGGTCTAGTTCTTGGTCAGGGTGTTGAACAGGATTGAACCGGAGAACTGGACCAAGATTACCCTAGTTCTTTCTTTTTACTCTTACAACT
Source organism: Syzygium jambos (assembly GCA_031216235.1). Classification (NCBI taxonomy): domain Eukaryota; kingdom Viridiplantae; phylum Streptophyta; class Magnoliopsida; order Myrtales; family Myrtaceae; genus Syzygium; species Syzygium jambos. The sequence goes on from CM062220.1 coordinate 27,171,112, forward strand.
TGAATTTTTTATCGTTTATTTCATTATACGGGTTTATCTTTTTATGAGTTGTTACTTTTGGTGGATGGGGATTTATGTTGTTGCTTTAACTTTCATTTTGCTTGACTAAGGGATAAGTTGGACACTTTTCAATTGCTTTATTTTGTTTTGTACTGATATCTTACTACTCAATATTATGTAGCTCTACTTTTTTGTTGTAAGTGTTATTTGTCTTGGTTGTAAAAAGGGAATATTTTACTTCTCACCGTTTGGTAAACTAACAGGAAAAGTTTCTCTTTTCAAAGAATTAGATAATGAAACAAAAAAAGAAAAAGAAAAAAGAATCACCAAATTCACGAGTAGATCTTGAAACCGGATTGACAGGTTTGATTCGAGGATGTATAGGATAAGTTTTAGATTCCAAAAATTAAGAACCAATCCTAACATGGTAGGTTTCAGGTTCTAGATTTGGATGAGGAATCTATCCAGCCTGGAATGAATCACTTTTATTTTCTCCATATTTGACTTTATTCCAAATCATCCCAAGAGATCTTTGCATAAAGGAAGAACCAATTTGCAAAATAAGTGAGAACTAGAAAGGATCGATCTCGTTCATACCAATTCGATTTGAACCTAAACTCGAACCTTCTTGACTCGACTCAACGTATCCGATTGACCGACCTATTGGTGGATCCAGTTAATAGACTGGTTTGTTTTCTTGTTACTCCAAATTGCTTTTTTCTTACGCTCAAATGTCTCTCCTCAAAGTATTTATGCAGCTCTTTTACTTCGCTCTCCCACCGCACTCTCTCTTTCAACCATAGGGCGGTTGTTCTTCTCTTAAATTGAAATCGAAAGCAATCTTGGAGAACGACCAAACGTTCATCAAAAGCAGCATCGAGTTCCAACGATCTTATCCCACATGCTTTTACTGTCTCCGCTCATCCTCGATCGCGAGAGTGTGTTCTTTTTTGACCAACTCTTTCTAAGATGCCTTCGCTCGTTCCCATGCACAATGTACGAGCCAAGCAGCAGCACATGACGTACTCTCTCCTCTCCTCGGATCCCTCAATCATCACTCTCAAATGATCCGTCCCGATAAAAGCCATGCCTCTGGGGGAACGTTCCTTCACACCAAAGAGGGACATGCTTTTGTCTCTTGAAAGGACGAAAAAGAAAGAAAGAAGAAAAGAAAGAAAGAATGGCCATAAGATTAGAACTCTAGTCATGTAGTTTTTTGGGTTCGCAACCATAAAAACGTGAAGGATAGAATCAGATCCCGCAATTCCCTTACTTTCATGCAATGTCAAGGTCTCTAGTGACGTTGTAGAAAGAAAGCTTGCTGTAGCACTCCTTTTCTTAAAGTCTGCAAACTGCAAAGGTCAAGTTGTGGAAACTTTGTCTCTGTCCTTTGGTTTGTCTTATCCCTAGATGCCAATATTTGTCTGCTTTTTTTTCATTTTTGGCAAGAAAAAGGTTTCATCTTTCTCCGTTTTCTCTAGTGTCCGTTGTTCAAGTAACGTTGGGGAGTGCGAGGAGGAGTTATGGCTCCATTAATACTGCCTTTACAGGCAGACATAAAAACACAAGCCTTATCAAATCAACAGTGATGTTGTCAAACGAGAGCGTTAAATAGTTTGTAATGTCAGCTGCTCTTGTGATGTTTGACTTGAATTATGTTATCATTGTCAAACATATCGAAACTATATGAAATGATCATGTTATTGCTCAATGCAAAGAATTTAACAAAATCATTTTATCTCAAACTTCTATGATATATATTACCGTCGTCATTAATCATTTGAGATGACAAGGGCGTTTCTATGCGCAGGCTTTTCTATGAATTATAAATAATATAACTATGTGTACTGCATAGTAATTAGAGAAGCTAATGTATATAGTATTGACACACAACAGTATAAAATATTACTTGTTAAATGACAATTTGCAAATAGATTGATGAAAATGAAGAGAGTGAAAGGAAAAAAAAGATAATGACGTGACCGGGAATGTTAAAGGAGAGAACAGCTCTAACATTACCAACTAAGCAAAATGATCAACAAGTGGAGTAAAACTATAATATCGCTCCGTTTACACACACATATATACATACATATTTATATTTATATATATCATTCACCAATTTATTCCATTTTTTATGATGTTAGGTGGCTTGGAATACGGACGAATAGGTATACCAATTGAGAATGAAAGAGAGATTAGTATCATGTTTCCATTAAAGGTGGAATCGTTTCCATTTATGCGATAAATAGTCAATTTAGACCCTCTAAAAAGATGAAATATAAGCAACCATTAGACCTGTCAAATGGGTGGGTCGGATTTGGGTCGGGTTATAAATGGTCCGACCCAAATTGACTCATTAACCCATTTATGACCCATTTTGACAGGTCTAGCAACCATAGATGCAGCAGTCATGATATTAATCACCAAGAAAACCCTAAAATTCTTTAGAGAAAACCTTAATTTTGAGATCTTTATATTTCTCACAAGCCAACCAACATTGAACTCCTACCGCCATAAATGATGGTAGCCATCTCTTTACGGCCACTTAGGGCTCGAATAATAATCATTATGTCCCAGAAATAATTCCTAAAACAGAAATATATTTTTTCTATTTCCGTTCCCAGGATGAGTTTATGAGGAAAGAAACCTGTTTGATAATGACAAAAAAAAGTATTTCTTGGAATAGAAGCTCATTTGATAACAACATAAATTTCTATTTCCCGGAACAAAAATCCATTTTGTTAGAAATGGTCTCTAAAATGAAAATCAATCAAAACACTCAAACCTTAGTAAAGCCCTAAAGGCTTATTCATTCAAAGGATTGTGTTATTTGTTTAGAATTTTAGGGTTTTCAAGGGGTAAAGACCCATTTTGGGGGTTAAACCCCTTCCAAGGTTTTCTAGGGGGTTTTAAATCCCTAAACTAAGGAGTCTTCAAAAATACCATTTAGATACCTCAAAAAATTTAAATTTCACTCAAAGTGGGTGGCTACAAGTATTCTAAGCCATTATGTGAAGTTTTGAAATTTTTTATTTTTTTATTTTTTTTGAAAAAATTCACCAAATTTCCTATTTTCCCGAAATTTGATTTTTTATTTTTTGGAAATTTTTATGAATTTTTCTCGAATTTTTCAATTTTTATGGATTTTTTGAATTTTTTTGAGATTTTTAGGAATTTTTGGGATTTTCTAATTTTTTTTCTAATTTTTATGAATTTTCTAATTTTTTTATGCATTTTCTAATTTTTTTATAATTTTTTTATTTTCCTGCCGGGAATGAACCGGACCGAACCGGTTCGGACCAATTTGACTAGGTCAGACCGGGGTCAAATTTAGGAAGATATGTGTTTTGAAGAGAGAAGACAGGTTCTTTTAGAAATGATTTTCATTTTTCGTCCAAAAACAGAGAACCTACTTTTTTTGTTATGATTTTTGGTCCAAAACCAGTTCTGGAACAAACAGTTGTTCCAGAAATAGAAAAATGGAATTACATTACTAAATAAGTTTCTGTTCCAAACTTGTTGTCAGGATCAAAAAACTAGTTCTTGAACAGAAACATAATGATTATCATATGCACCATTAACATCTTCTTGTTGCTATACAGTCCTATCTTTCTTCCCTAGCTTGAGTTCCGTCTCTCTGTTGCACAACAGTTTGTCGTTCTCTCTCTCTTTGTGGCTAGTTGAGATTTGAGGTTGCAATCTCATGTTGGATGTCGAGGTCCGGATCGGTTTCTACTCTACTGGAGCCAGAAAAGAGAGAGAGAGGGGCAAAGATTGATATGCGACCATGAGAAAGCTCGGCTACAGATGAATGACAATGGAGCAATCGCAAAGCTATGGCGAGAGCTCCAGCGAGGGTGACAATGGCTGGACAGGGCTGCTACTTTTAGCTTTAGTCCTGTGATTAACTGTGCTGGATTAGTCTGATCTCATTCTGAGTAATCAAACATGCCTAATCATCCTCCGTTTCGCTTTCACTTTCCACGAACGTCATCCACGATATTTACAGCTTAAAAGAAGATGAGACTTGACGTATTTTAAATTTGAAGAATCAAAGCGCATTCGACGCGTATTATGAGATGTGCCAACCAAGCTCCAAAAGACGTCCAGATAAAGCTTGAAAGCTTTCATGGTGGTCATAAAAGCTTCCCAAAAAGGATAAGATCATGGCTGGTAAAGATGGAAAAGATGGTGAAGTGGCTGAACTCAGGGTTCCGACTTCTTCCAACAAAGTTCACACTCTCGCCCAAAAAAAAATTAAATTAAATTGCAAAGAGCATCACAATCATATCTAATTTCTATCGTGAGATCCTCATCTGCTAGAAAATTCCTTCCTTTTTGTTTTAGAGGAATAAGAGAAGAAATTGACTCTTCGAAAAGGGTACGCTTGCACACATTTTTGGTGTATGCGTCTTCTGAAGACCTCTGCTTATCAAGCATGCGATGATCCTTACAAGAACATAGATGACATTTTATCACCGATGAATAGATTATGATCCCCATGACTCATCCCACATTTTTATGTTTATATGTGAAAGGATTTTTTTTTTTTTGAAGTTGTGTTTTGCTTTCTTTCTTGAAAATTTTTTGACTCTCATGATTGGACTTTTGTTTGATTTGTAAAAATACTTCAAATCTTTCACATCATACAAATATTTGTAGGGTTCATCAACAAAAACAACGCAGCGGAATATAGAACCCTAGATATGATCCATGTGTATATTGAAATCGAAAAGGAATTTCGAAATGTACATTTTGCAGATCGAAGACAAATCGGCAACCGATTGTGTCTGAATCAGCGCCCCAAGTGTTGCGCCTCTACCGATATCCACACACACGAACGGAATTCTCCAACGATCCACGTGCTAGCGAAAAATCTTGAAGTTTCTTTCTTGTATGCCTTTTGATTTTCGATACTCTTTCGAAAGAAAAAAAAACCCTAGACAGAGAACGATTCTCTATCTATTTATATATCCTCATTATCCAGCGGAATTAAAAGAAGTGGGCCGAGCGATTTGGGCCCACGTTTAATCGTTATCTCATAACGCGCACGACCGCATAGATAATTTAAATAAGAGAATAAATTAAAATCTACTTCTTAAGTAGATCGAGGCGCATAGAAAATATTAAATCCATTCGCTATTGTGTGCGACCCTGTAGGTTCACTAAACATTAGCAGTGTGCTCAAAACCCTTTTAGCCCACAAGTCATAAGCGGTCTCTAGCAAGACATTATGACTACCTAAGTATAGTGAAAGTCGATTTTTCCGACACAACCTAATCCACAACTAATATTAGAGTATCAACATTGATTGATTCCTAGGGCAGACCACTAACAATATTGACATGTGAAATCATATATATATTTCGTTTCACGATACTTTAAAAGTTTTTTCCAATTCAAATTTAGAGGATAAGCCATAGGTAGAAATTAAATAACGATACAAATTTTGAATTATCGTGTTGGCTCTATATAGTACTTCTTGGTGACTAATTGTATTAATCAACGTGAGTAAGGTATTGTTAGAATAGATGGGCACCCTTCCCATCTCTAATGTGAGTTACACCACTTTGCTTAAATATTTCAAGCAACTACAGCTTATACCTATCTCAACCTGGCAACCTAAAATCTATATCAGCACTTTAGAGTTGACAAATGCTGGGATTTGCATTTTCTTATATGGTTGTGTGTAAAGTGTGATCCAATCAAACGTAATTATAGATTTAACAGTGGAAAGAACACATCGACCACTTAATTTTAGATTTTAAGGCCTCATGATCATTATTTGATGATAATAAATCGAAGAACAATAAGTTATCACTGAATCGATTTGAAACATTGTGCATGGAATTGCTCATGAGCTAGCTATTGCCTTATCTCATAGTCAATTAAGGCCTTTCACTAAACCCACAACTCGTACATTTTTCATTTTTTCACAGCACTGAACAAAAACCGAGTTTTTTTATCCTTTTTCCATCAAGACTCTTATGTTATCTGAAGGACATACCCCATGTGACCCTTTTTCCAATCGTTTGTGTACAGAATTTGTTCCTTAAGCTTCACTAACAAACTTTTAATTTTCTATGCCCGGAGTTGAAAAAGGTGAGCCCACTAATTGTACGTTAAAGATTCATCTGTCGATGCTCAGCCCGGCGGATTCAATACCAACCACATCAAAAGAGCTTAAAAGTGAGCCACTTTTATCTTAAAAGGAACACCAACTTTCTGCAATAAATAGGGTTTTTATGTGCCGTTTCCTTTTTATCATGTCATATCTTCATCTCGTTTCCTCCTTTTGAGGATAATAACTACAACTCAGCTAGATTCCATGATTCTCTCAGATCTTATTCTAGCCCCTTTGTTTATCTTTAAGCTCTCATGGTGATTGTAACAAAGTTGTGTAGGCACATGCTGATTGACGACTGAAATAAGCTCTCAAGAAAGAGCTTGTTAGAATCATTTTTATGCTTTTGAGTAAGTGCTTGGTAAAGCGAAATATTATAATGTTTAACATGACGAACGAAGGTATGTTTTATGCATGCAGTTCGTTGAAGGACTTCCGATCCAAAGCGATGGATGAAGGGTCGTGCTAATATGGACACAGAGGGGAGCAAAGCAGGGAAGGGCAGGGATGGGGATCAAATTCCTTGTCCCTGCCGAGCCGCTGCCCCTTACAGAGCAAGGCAGGGTTCCATTACCAGTCCATTTGAAGCAAAGGCGGTGCCCTGCAGTAAACTGCCCGGCGCCAGATAACAAGCACTCTTGTGAAGAGAAATTTAGTTCTTTTCCTGTATAAATGTACATCCACATAAAAAGCTTAAAAGATGAGTATAGAAATGAACTGAGAAGGTCAAGTTACAAATCTGAAAAGAAAGAGACCTTTCCAAAAAGTTAGATCCTTGAGTGGAGAAGGTTGAACATCTATGTAGTTAATCACACAACAAATATATAAATTTCATGACTCATTTACATGCACATAAGAATGTGGAAAAAGAAAAAACTACTCACCTTTTGCATTAATTGCACTTTGCATTCTCCATTCCTGGAATCACTAGTTCACATCTCGAGTGTCGGCCTTAGATATAAATTTGCACCTAAAACTAGTTACCATGGCAAAACGGGTTCCTTTCAGATGCGAGACTTCATGATACTCAACTTTTAAGAAACGTGTAAGTTATGTTTGTTTATAATTTCTTCTCTATTATTATGCTAAGAATAATGTCATACTTTTGGGTGAAGGTGCGGATGCTGCGTAATTCTTTCGCCTTTTCATTAACAACGCTGTCATGTCAAAATTGGAGCAACTTTTGCTGCAACCAGCCTTTGGAGCCTGCTCTCTCTCTCTCTCTCTCTCTCTCTCTCTCTCTCTCTCAACTTTCATCGTTTGTTAATCCATTCAACAATAAGTGGATGTGGGACTTGAGTCATGTAATTTCGCAGATAAAGAACAGTTTCTGGATGAAAACTTTTGCCAGTACTTGTAAATGGTTCGCTTGCCGTATTGAATCCTGGCCTTCTCTACAGACAATACCTTAAGAATGTTGATCGTACATTTGGGATTTTGTTTTCAGATCGCTAATCAGGTTATACAACTTAGAAGGTGTCCTATTAAAGCTACATCATTATCTTGCAACTAAAACTCATCATGTTAAATTATTACTCAGGCTGTGATCAGCCATTAGTTCACTTTTTTATGGATATGATTCGCGTCAACATGAGATAACTCTGTGAAAAGATTAAGCTGCATTCCGTTTAGCATTGTATTGAGATATGACAAAGTGTCCACACCGGATCCTGCCTAGGCATCTTGAATATTGCTTCAATCGATATTGCTTGATTAAAAAGAATAATTGCCTTCAATCATAGATGGCCACATCACAGAGCAAAGAGGCATCGAATGAGAAGCCCTTTTGAGTAGATAATGCCATATTTTGCTTTTCTAATGCTACTTTAAGGAAAGGGTGCTATAAAAGCAAAAGATGTGAAGACTTTGATGCAGTCTCTTCTTGGTGAAACTTATAAAGGGGTTTGATCATACATAAAGAACACAACGGATTGAAATATTGATTAAATTTCTTTTTAAAAGAAGGCTCTCCAATTTGTGAAATAGTGTCATATCCATGATAGTTTTGCTTTATTCTTAGCTGGGTGCTAGGGTTATATGCATATATCATGTTATAGTACTGCTGTACTGTAGCCCTCTAATTTCATTCAAACATCTCCACCTCAAGCACTAAAGAGTTGCTTTTGTTTAAACAATTTCACGACTTTATATATCTCTTTAGGCAAGCAAAGAAGCTGAAGCTTTTTCACTGAAGACTGCAATTTCTTACTGACTAAGCCGACGAATAGATACGAGGGCATCTGTTTTCTTTGTCTACAGGAGCTGGCTCTGTATGATGGTATATTGGACCAAATACACCACTTCTTTTTAAAAAAGTTGCAACATAATTTTTATGGATACAATAAAGTGCATCCCACGTTCCCTGAATATGGAATGCAATGAATGTTTTCGTTTTATAATCTCCCTCTGCTTAAAAATTTGAACTTCTACACAGCAGACTTTTTAACTTGGTATTATAGGCTAATATTGCATCCTTAGTGCCCCATTAATCAACCCTTTCACACATTGATTTTTCATTTATAGAGATTTTTATTGTTTAATGTAGACTTTGAAACCTCGAAGTATTTTCTTTAAAATTTTCAACATGGATTCTTTTAACCCCGAGAATTCTTTTAATTAGATCTGATCATCTTTAGCATTATACTATATATATTGACTTTTCATTTTCAACATGGGTTTTATTTTTGTGTGCTTATGCCTTTGCTTGGATAAATAATGGTAGGTATACCAAAATCTTGCACCCACTCGTAGGATATATAACTGAGTTTTGATAGGATAGAAGATAAACGAATTCTCCGATATCAAGTAAATTAATTCAACTCAAAAAGCTCAAGCCATAAGCAGGACGAAGTAAGATGCATTATCTTTTTAAACCATACTAATAATCAGTGCGTGGGATAGTTAAGAGGTATATTATTTAGTTGTTTGCGCTTGCCTTTTATATTTAAAGAAAAGAAATGCTTCATGCTCTCCACGAAGTTAGAAACTAAAATCATAGATAAGTTAATCATTTTTAATTACGAGATAATCGTTCACTTTACTAAAGCATTAGCCTTACCAAAGCATTCGTCTTAATTGCGGCCCTGACGCAGCAACCCTTGAGACATCTCTTTTTTTTCTCCAAGAACCCAGTTGTTGTGTTGCATGACTTATTATTACCCAAACAAAGACCTCATACTAGTGTTCAAGAAGTATATTAGAACATGGATGGAGATTCTCTACAATTAGGAGATGAAGCTTTGTCCAAATGACATTAGAGAAATTCAAACAAAACAAACCCTCCCCCCCCCCCCCCCCCCCCCCCCCATCCCTTTGCCTCTGGTACCGTCGCTTGCGTCGCTCCCACGCTAATGCGTTCCATCGCCGCCCGTCCTCTGCCTTTTGCACACCGCCTTTGTCGCCTATAGCCATCACCCAGTTTCTCTTTGTTCGCTTGCTCCGTTTCTCTGCCCTCTCTCTCTCTCTCTCTCTCTGTGTTTGCCCCTCCTCATGCCTTCCCGCTTAACCGCCGTCGTTAGTCGTCACCCCCTTTACCTCCTTGTTGCCGCCATACAATCCTCCCTCTGTGCTTTTAAGGCGACCACCAAGCGAATCTTTTGCAAATCGGATAAATTATTGGATGCACTTGATATGTATGGGAAGATATGGTGAATAGAGTCAATTACAAGAAGGAAACCGTATAGGCACTTTAATTTTTTATAGGATCCCGTGTGGATCGCGAATTCAAAAAACATGATTGGTTTGATATAATAGACATGCGATTATGCTTGCTTTTCGTAATAGAATCGCTTAATACAACTTTTAAAGTAGGCCAAACAGTCATTGGGCTGCTATTACCACGCCTAGCCAGTGACAAAAATTCTTGGGAAGAAGTCAGTAAAGTGTGCTCCAAGTAACTAATCTCTCATGTAACCCTAATCACACTAGTATAGCTGCCTTTCATGGTGGACAGACATAGGAATGTACAAAAGCGAAGGAAAATGATTGAGGAATGAGAGGGAGATCCCTTGTCTGTCGTGTAAGAATATGTGTTCAACTATAGGGTATCATGCATTGCATGGTATCTGATATGGCAATTCCAAAACCTCGAGCTAAGGAGTCTCTCCTTTTCATGCAAAAGTCGCACGATCGTGAATGCTAGCACGGGGTCCATTGACCAAGTTAATTTTCAGGATAATATGAAAAATTTTATTGAGCACTTAAATATGACCTATTTATCTATATATGCGATCAATTGTATGGATCATGTTATGCTAAAAATCTCCTTTGAACTAGCTATTCGTCGATTATATATATCCGAAAATCAATCCAGCAAAACATGTTCTAGTGTGACTAAATATGTTCGTTCAAATATGATCGAATTAGTATTAAGAGATTTATATGCCAAGATACACGTATTAATCCTGTAGGATTTTGCATACTCTCTCATGTTAGATTTGGATCTGTAGTCTCCCATGTCCAGTCTCCATCTATGATCCTGTTCGTGCTTCGACATGGATGAAAAATCAATCGCACCTCAACAAACCCCCATCTCTCTACCTTGCTCTATCTACGACCACCTCACAGCTCAGCCTTGTCGCCGCTGCCCCCACCACGCCTGACGACAGACTCTCTCGCTCTCTCTCGCGCCCGTGTCCGTGCCAGGCTTCAGATGTTGGAAGGCGCCATGTCGGAGCTCCATCTCATTGTTGTCAACGCCTTGATTGTCGATAGGGACAAGCCTCCATTATGTTCGGAGGCGCAAAGGCTCCTCCATCGTCCTCTAGGTTTGATGTCTCGACCATGGATTGGATGAGCCGCCGAGAGTTACGAGTATAATAGATATGCGTCTTAATCTGATGGACGAAATAGCAAACCCACATCCTCCCTCTTAATTGTGTAGGGTTCACATCCTGGGTTCACAATTTAGTTCGAGAGAGAGGGGGGGGGGGGGGGGAGAGAGGAGGAGAGCAGACGGAGGAGCAAGTATTGGGTGCATCCGGATAATGTAAGCCCAGCGCAATCCACCGTTAGATCAGGTGGATCCCATATAGGTCCCGCCTCATTTGATGGAATATATGAATTGGGCTCACACGGACCGGGCGCACCTAAGTTTTGTCACAAAGGGGAGTTGCCTTTGGTACTGTACTGGTGCATTCTTCCTGGTTGTCAGCACATGCAATCCACTTTCCACTGTAAAATCCACTTTGGACCAAAATTTAACCTCAGCTTCAAGAAAAGCATAGCCCACCCCCCACCCCACCTCCCTCAAGTTTCCCAAAGAGATAAAAACGAAATCGCTTTCTCTCTAGCCTATATCACGAGCTCTCTCAAACTGCATACACCAACACAGCATCAAATAGGATTTAGTTCACAAACACTACACTCCTCTCTCCTGCGCCTCTTCTAGAAATCTAGATATTCCTCTCTCCAAAAATGTTTCTTCTCCATCCCATCAAAACAGATGAATGGCAGTCCCATCCATTCCTCTTTGTCTTAATATCAATACCCATCCATGAAACTTAAACCTATGCAAGTTCCTTAACCACTCACAAAACCCAACTCAATAGCCCTTTTCTTTGCTGAAGTACTTCCGCAGCTTCTCCTCATTCGCTGAAGATGAGAGCAGGAGGAGGCTGCACAGTCCAACATGCCCTGACAGCCGAAGCAGCAACCGTAATAAAGCAGGCCGTAACCCTCGCAAAGCGTCGCGGCCACTCTCAAGTCACACCTCTCCATGTGGCCAACACCATGCTCACTTCGTCCACTGGCCTTCTGAGAACAGCTTGTCTTCAATCTCACTCCCACCCTCTGCAGTGTAAGGCTCTAGAGCTCTGCTTCAACGTTGCGCTCAACCGCCTCCCGGCTGCCGCTCCGAGCCACGTCCTGGGGACTCACTTACAAAACCCGTCCATCTCCAACGCCCTTGTCGCTGCCTTCAAGCGGGCCCAGGCACACCAGCGACGCGGCTCGATTGAGAACCAGCAGCAGCCTATCCTGGCAGTGAAAATTGAGCTCCAGCAACTCATCATCTCTATCCTTGATGACCCCAGTGTGAGTAGAGTCATGAAAGAAGCAGGTTTCTCCAGCGCTCAAGTGAAGAGCAACGTCGAGCAAGCCGTTTCCTCCTCAAACATTTGCTCAAAAAACGAGACAGTGACTAAGGACAACTCAAAGGGTAGTAATAACAACAATCCGTCGCTCATTTCTCATCAGTCTCCTTTGAGTTCCTTTGACGAAACCGGATTAGTATTGGGGAACACTAATGCATCGGATCCAGTTAGAGATGAGGATGTCGCGTATGTATTGGAAAACATGGCGAACAAGAGGAGGAAAAGCATCGTTGTCGTTGGAGAGTGCCTTGCTAGTGTTGAGGGAGTAGTTAAAGCAGTAATGGACAAGTTAAACAAGGGACAAGATGATGTTCCTCAAACAATAAGAAGCTTAACGATTCTCAACCTTTCGATAAGCTCCTTTGAGAACTTGCATAGGGAAGAGGTAGATGGGAGAGTCGAAGATCTCAAGAACCTTGTGAAGAGTTACATGAGCAATGATGATGGTGGGGTCGTTCTATATTTGGGAGATCTCAAGTGGACTGCTGAGTATAGAGCTAGGAAATTTAAGGGACATCAATTAGAGAGGAGCAACAATTACTATTGTGCTATTGAACATGTGGTTGGGGAGATAGCAAAAATGGTGTCAGGAGTTGGTGGAAATGGAAGGCTTTGGCTCGTGGGATTTGCCACATTCCAAAGCTATATGAAGTGTAAAACCGGCTATCCATCCATAGAGACTCTTTGGTGCCTGCATCCTCTCACAATTCCAGCAGGCAGTTTGAGCTTGAGTCTCATCACTGACAGGTAATTAAAGAACAAACTATTGTCTACTCTTTTTTATTTCGATTTGGTTTTCTTGAACTTCAAAACTTCACTTTTTCTCAGAACTTCTTAGTTCTCTCACTCCAGTCTATCAAGTAAAGTATGGTGGGGGAGTGAGAATTAGGCACAACCGCTTTATCTTTCTTTAAAGTGATAACATGTTCTTTGTGTTTGGAAATGAGGAGTGGGGACTTTACTTAGTAACTTTTCAATTTCTGTTCACTTATCAAAGTTGAAAACATCGATTACTGGTAAACATCTCTTCAATTTTTAATGCAGCACACACTAGCACGTTGTGTATACTTCGAAGAATATCTAGGTCTCACCGAATCCATTTTGTAACTCCTGCCGTATATTGGTGTCAATTTATATTAGGCTTGGAGATCTAGTCTGATTTTGACGCTTCTTTTACGTTTTTCCTTTTGAATAACAACTTTATGCTAAAATAGAACTTAGTGGTTAAGTTAGTTCCAATTATATTATTACGTGGTGGATCAAAACTCAACCTCAAATTTATCTGCATAGAAGAATAAAGTACAGACTCGGTGAAGTGAAAAAATAGAAGAACATATGTTCATTTTGACGTGCTTTTTACGCTAGGGCCATAGGCCAAGATTATTCTACAAAAAGATTCAACTCGACTATTTCTTCATCAATTCTCAGTGGACCAGAGATAGATTGCCTGAGCAAAAAAGCTGAAAATAGGGGGCCAGCTAGCCCTTTCGAGATTATCGAATCACGATCGTTGAACCCTTCATCCCTTCCGCCATGGCTTCAAAATTGCAAGGACGAGTATAGAAGACATTGCAATAACAACGATGAGGTCATAATCATCTTCACTTCTTCATTATCATCATCATCATCATCATTGTCATCATCATCACCATGTATAGTTCTCAACCATTCTCTTATCTAATGCTTATTGATCATCAGGAGTACGCATGCCAAAAATGGAACAACTTCGGGAAAAACCCCATGTTCTCTTCTCTGCCTGCATCTCCCTCCGCTTCAAGCTATTCCCACGAATACCAAAGCCCTAATTTTCACCATTTCGTTTATCATGAGTGGCCACCCACGAAACTACATTCCTGGCGAGACCACAAGTTTTGGAATCCACCATCAGAATCGGTCAATTTTGTCATTGAGCTTTCCTCGCACTCCAACTCAGCATCTTCAAGTGAAATCATGGAGGTAGAGTACGTGCCGAGGTTCAAAGAACTCAACTCCGAGAACCTCAAAAACCTCTGCACCGAGTTGGAGAAGAAAGTCCCATGGCAAAAGGCCATAATCCCTGAAATTGCAACCACAATCTTGCGTTGCCGATCAGGCATGTCGAGAAGAAAATTAGGGTCCAAGTGCCAAAATGGTGCGTCTAAGCAAGACACTTGGTTTCTCTTCCAAGGCGCAGACGCCGAAGCCAAAGAGAAGGTGGCGAGAGAGCTGGCTCGGCTCATCTTTAGCTCGTACGCCAGCTTCTCATCCATTACTCTAAGTAGCTTCTCATCATCTACCAGAGCACTTTCCCCAGAAAACAACGGAAACAAAAGACCGAGGGACGAGCAAAGCTCTAGTTACATCGAGAGATTCGCCAAAGAACTGTCGAAGAACCCGCACCGGGTGTTCTTTGTCGAAGATGCTGAAGAAGCTGACTATATTGCTCAAATGGGTTTCAAGAGAGCAATGCAAAGAGGAAGGACAAGCAGCTCGGCCGGCGACGAGGTTGAGCTGAGCGACGCCATCGTTATCTTGAGCTGTGAGCGCTGTAGCTCTTCTTCTCCTACTAATATCATGCTGAAATCTTCGCACGAGACAAGGTCTTGCTTGTCGCTTGACTTGAACACGTTGGTCGAAGAAGACAATGCGGAAGATGACGATGGTGATCAGTCAGCCGATGATGTAGGACTTTTGGAATGGGTTGACGGGTGGGTTGCTTTCAACGTTCAGCAACCGTAGGAGAATCTTTTTCATGAAATTTTTTGTTCTTATATTTGGGGTATACATTTCAAAGGTGAAGCGATTGACTCTTGACTGACCTACGAAGCATTTGTAGGAGAAGACGAGGCTAGACGAGCTAGCTACAGAAAATTTGGGTGCCCATCATTGTAAATTCCAAGTTAGATTCTATATTAAAGACAGGCTGATGGTTGGTTGAAGGCTTTCCTTGAGTTTCATCTTTGTTTTCTGCATGTGTTTCATCTTGTGGTCGGATTGAGCGGTAGTTTAATTACTAAATCTTCATTCAGATAAATGATCTGAAAAGATTATGAAAGCTAATTACCCAATTCATCATATTGGTCCCACTTTCTCAAAATCCAATGCAATGTCGCCATCACTTGGTAAAAAGAAGCCATTATGATCACAAGCAAGATTTTATGCAGTAAGAGAACATGTATAAGCTATGCATTATATGTCTTGCGTTCCAAAAAAAAATACAGGTCAACATAATTAATTACGTGATACAAATTAACTTCTTTCCTTGGAATTACTCACTTAACAATGTTACGATTTGATGACTAGCTTGTAAATAGGGAGAAATATCCATGGTTGTGATGGATCAATTCTATACATGCGACAAAATATTGATTTGATCTAAATATTAAGATGTGTGACAGGATAGGAGAGAAAATGAAGATGCGATGATTAAGTTCTTAGCTCAAAATGTGAAATATGCACGTTCGTTTTCACTAGACCTCATAAGATCCTTGAACTATCCATTGCAAGGAAATTACATGTGATTGAAAACTACCAACCACTGTTCTGTTGGGAAAAAAAAACACCCATTTTGTCTATTCTCTAATAATACTTCCAATTTTATAATGCCTAGCTCCAAATACATCAAATGATTGATCGTGCGAGGTTTAGAGCTCTCAAATGATCTAATTTATTTATGATTAAGTTCATCTTTCTAGTAAAATAACTGCACATAGTTTGAAGATAAGTAGAGGATCACGGTTAATTTTAAAGAAAGAACTTCCAAACTAAGAATGTTTAGCTCGAAACCAGTCAAGTGTTTGATCTTGTAGGGCTTAGAGATCTCATATCATTATGATCATTCTAGTAATAAAGAATTTTATATTATCTGGAGTGGAGGCCAAGGGCCACAACTTGTTTAGAGGAAAAAATTTCCTGAAATCCTCGAATTTTCTATGGCAAGGATTGAAAACTACCAATTACTGCTCTCAAAACATTCGCCAATAATACTTGAAACAAAAGCACTTTTAATCAGCAGATATTGCTTATAGTTCAAATATTTCTTCATCAATCCCCATGAACATTTTGCATTTTCTCATGATTGAAGCTATCATGGTGGGAGCATCCACCAGCTCATTCCAATGAGCTACCTAAATACACGGCTTTTGTAAACATTCATTCATTTTTTCGTACACATCATCGATCGGTCTTCTTTACATAATAATAATAATACAAACAAATCTGCTTGGAAAGCCACAACACAAAGGGAAAAAGAGAGGAGAAAAAGAGGGAAAAAGGAAGCGATGGGGCTTAGAAATTTAAAAACGTACTCGAGAAGAATATCGATAATGCAGAAAAGAAAGACGAGGGTATGATTCATTACGTAAGAGTTGTGCAAAGGAGGAGCAACTTTCTTGCTTTAGAAGAGAAAAAGAGAAATCTTGCCCTAAGAGATTTTAAAAGAGAGAGAGCACTACTTTTTAGGTTTTGCTGAGAGTTTTAGGCAAAAGAATAACTTTTTCTCACTTTGATTTTCCGAAAACCGACATTCTCATCTTTAGAAAGCATCAGAAAGTTGGGGCATAACTAGGTTAAACAAAGCAAAAGCTCGAAAAGGGGGATTAGCCCAGAAAAACACACACAGATAAGCATCTCTTCTTTTAATTAAAGATTAAAGGTTGGTTCACTTTGGAATCAAACCAAGATCATTATCTTCACACAGCTTTAAATCGAAACACTCAAAGCATAAGTAGAGCATTTGTCGGTTGCGACTCCTCCGCAGCACGAGAATCATTCGAATTCAAAATATTTTCCTTCGGAGTATCTTATGTATGAATTAAGGTGTATTTTTTGTGGGTTGGCTCCTTAGCTCCTCCCACATAGGAATATAAATGCTTAGTTATCGCCCTTTTCCTTTTCGTTTTTCTAGTTGATGGACGGTCTACATGTTAGCTTTCCACCGCCGAGCTTAGCTGATTGCCTAAATTTGTGCTTAAAAGTTTGTTTTATTAGATAAAAAAAATTTGTAATGATGAAAAGGTTAACGGGTACAAAGCATAAATTGAATTCGAATACTTGTACGTTTAAGGAGATATATTAATTAACTAAGACGTATGACACTTACCAAAATCATATTTGTGCACGTCTTGTCATTCATTCACATCAATTTATTCGCTTCAAATTTCGGTTAGAAAGCTCCCTTTTTGCCTTAAAAATTGAAATATCCCATATTCTCGTAGAATGTATAAATTACCCTCCTCTCATTTGGGCCCCTATTCAACTTTATTTCTTTATTTTCGAAACTACCACTTCTTATAGTAAGTTAAAGGGTGAGAAAAGACTATTGGAAGAGCTATACGTTATCACAAGAATTACATAACTGCTAAGAGATGTTTAAGCCAAAGTTACTTAGTCCACCCATAAATGTACGAGCTCATTATCGAGCTGCCTCAACGACGTGCCAAAAGTCAAGAAGCTTATAACAATCCGGTTCAACAAAGATGTGTAGCATAGGCGTGAGAGGGCCCGTACAAAGAATGACTCATTGTGAGTTTCTAAGATGACGAAGGGGGCATAACTAAATTGCATACCAAACAAGAGAAGCGTTCATGGATTATATATGTAAAATTAGAATTAATTCATAAGATGCGTCTTTTGACATAACAACATTGCCTTTGGAGCTCTGATATTAAATATGCTCAAGTAAGAGCACTATAAGGATGGATAACATTCTGGAAAAGTGTTTACTTATACGTTAAATGACAATATTCTAAAACGCGGTATAAGATGGATTAAAGTGAATAATACCATGAGTGAGTTAACTAAGCGATGTCATAATATGGTACCAAAGCAAGATCCGTTCTCCAATAAGTGTATGATTTGAGGACGAATCATGTAGAAGCCAATAGGCCTATAACAACCTAGTTTGGCAATGGTGGAGAGAGACCACTGGGTCTAGAGAGGACTAGAATGAACTGGACCACACATCAAATAGGAGGAGTGTTGCTGGGCAATACGGGCCAACACTAACGAGAACGTAAGCTCTTTAAGTGAGATAACTTGTAATATCTCAAGTCTCACATCGAATGGGAGAGGTTCTAGAAAGTAATTCCTATTTTAACTTACACCAAAAAATAGTCAACACTTGCCTAAACGCCAAAAGAAAAAAGGTTACCATTTAAATTGCATCCTAGGACAAATTTCTATGAGTAAAAGAACTTATTTTCTTTCGAAAACCTGAACATCAAATTCCAACCCTCGTTTCATATCATCCACAAACTCGAAACTCTCTTCCCACGTCACTTCGGCCGCCATCAGTGGCCGCCCCACCACCCCTGGCCGCTGTCTCCTCCGTCACCTTGGCCCCTCTGGTCAGTGCTAGGAATATTAGTCTGAGGTTTTTTTTATGGGTTTGGAAATTTCCGATAAGGAGGGTTTTTTTAAGAAGGAAATGACGATGCTGGTTTTATTGTGGGCAATTCTTGGCCGATCTATAGATGATGCATGATGCTATGATTAATAATTGAAATAATAAACACAATCAATCGCATTGCGTGAATTATATAAAGAGCAAGTACTTTTCATGATATCCACTGCACGCTCTTTAACTTCTTGATATGCAACACAATGAATCTAACTATATTAGGTCTCATAAGCTCAGTTCCTATTTTTCCAGCTTAAAAACACTTTACAATTTTCCTTTAAAATTTGAGGATGAAATAAACGAAAAAAAAAGAGTTAGCAATTATGAAAAAAAAAACAGATCCATATGACACTAGATGTCAATATTTGCATATTTTATAAGGTTTTAGATTATTCAAAGTGACTATTAGAAAGCTACAGAAAAGGAAAAAGTAAAACACCGTTACTTGTACTAAGAAATCACTTGTATGTATCAGATCCAGCATCTTGAATCGCGTACTTCATTCTGGTTCATTCGAAGAAGCAATGCAAGCCAGAGCCACCATAAGAATGCTAAATGGAGTTCATACTAAGGGAAGACAGTCTTGACAATATTCTCAAACTTCCCAAGTTCCTCCTTCAAGCCCATCTTTCTCTACTTCCATTCCCTCAGATTGGGACAACTGTTCGTGCTTTAACTAAGTATGCAGTTCATTTCTCATAAGGAAACCAACCAACAGACATTGTTTCCACAACCGACAGGCGCACAGACTTTTGTATGAATTCGAAAAACGAATGAGTATGCAATTCAAATAGGAAGTCTTGACATTATTAGCAAGTCGATCCAATAACATAAATAAATACAATACAATGTGATCCGCAATGTCTCTGCTCTTAGGAACAAAAGGAAGAATGAGGAATCATCCGTGACTTCCTTTGGCCGGACACAAACAATATATTACAGGGTGCATTGTTTGTGACGAGGATTACACTATACTATACAGCAAAACTGGTGCCAAGTTGATACTTGAAAACCCAGATCAGGAGAGGGGCAAGAAAGAGACGGGACGAGAGGGAAAAGAGAAAACTAAGAATTTAGTTAGCGAGCTTATGTACAAGGTTACAACAATTTAGCAAACGAGCATCAGTTACCCTGAGCGTCAACTTAATCTACAAGAGTGTTGTCCCGGAGCATCAGAGCAAGTTGCCGTTCGACGAATGATTTCTGTCTGCTTGTTTCCTCAAGTATCATCAACCGAGCTGCCGTACAAGCCTCTGCATTGGGAAAACCCAGTGTCCACCTCCCATCCGTGGCATTATTAGACCTCTTTGAATGGTGGCTTTTCGTCTTGCTTGAATCAAATCGGGGATCAAACTCTCTTACCTGAAGGTGCAACCACGTAGGATGTTCCTTGTCTATCTTCGGCTGTTAGAAAGGAAAGAAAAGTCATCTTAGCTGTGCATGTTGTCTTTTTTCTGTCTTATGGCAGTACCTATTTGGGCATTTTAGATAATTTTTTCTCAAATAACTTGCCAAGTGGCAACAAGAGAAGATGTATCTCCTATCTAGGGAGCCGTAAACAGAGTTGATCAAAATTAGAAGATGGAAAATTGAAATGAAAAAAAGGGAAAGGACGATTGGTCAACCCGACAGCTTTATACATCTCCAGTACGTTTCCTTCTGTGAGCCACTAAGGCTCCGTTTGATTTGCCTGAAATATATAATTTGGAAAACATTTTCTTAAAAATGATCACTTGTATCGTTTAAAAAAATGAACGAACGAAATAAATTTAGACATAACTAGTTGTCAATAATAACAACAATTTTCAATGGCCAATTATTTCAAGCGATACAAGCAATTATTTTTAGGAAAATATTTTCCAAATCACTTTTTTTCGATGAAACAAAAGGAGCCTAATATTTTTTGTTTTCTTCCTTCTAATTCATGAGTGGTTCCACCCTAATCTAGATGCATTTCCCTCGTTATCATTCTGTTGCTTTCTTGATATAAAATGAATTATATCTAACTAGAGGAGGATGCCAGAAAATGTGCTGACAGAGATGCCAAGAAGGTATAAGGGCCATTGACCTCAATAGATTCAATCAGACGTTACAAATTAGTGATTGCTCGTAATATTTAAACTAACATATGCAGCAATAACAACCATCAAGTCTTTCACCACTAATTCGCTCATCTACATGATCCTCTGATGCTGTGAAGTTTTACTAGCTTACACTTTCAATAAAACATAAGCACTCGAGATCCTTCCTTAAAGTTTCTATGTCTGCCCTTTTAGATCTTCCCTTCGCCCTTTAACCACACCGCTATTAATATCATACAGCAACATGACAGGAAATGCCTGTGTTTGTTCAGGAAACATGAAGGTTTCTTGTTGAAAAATCTAGCAGAGAAAAACAGTACCTCCTTCTCAAACTTCTTGCTTTTCCAACAAACGTCTCGTCCTATTACAAATCTCTATTAGCAGAGTCCGTTGCTAAAATATCATAACTTCACATTTTGTATGCTAACTAATGCTTCTTTTTAAAATGAGCACTCGAATTCTTTCTGGTCAATTGGAGTTATGCTCCAAAAAGAGCGGAAATTAAAAGCCTATCGGCGGAAGAGTATTGAAGGACTCCCCAGGAAGCAAGAGTTTATCATAGTTTATCAGCCTCTTTCAAGAATCATGTAAATGACCAATGGAGACGACACTCATTAGCAGACCAAAGTTCCCGAATTTCTTGAGGCCAGATGAGACTGGTGACTAATAGCATTTACACTTACACTTAAACCTGGCAGTGGAGCAATAGCAATTACAACACCCTTTTGAGTCCGGAATGGATGTTTCTCCATAAGAAGCAGTTTGCCAGTTTTGCCTTTAGAGACGGGTATCACGTAGATGTCACGAATCCCTGCATTAGAAAATGCAATTCTGCAAGAGAATGCTGATCCTGCAAGGTTCATTCATCATATTAACGAATATCATCTTAAATTAAAGTGAAAACAGGCAGATAAGAAAATATAGGATTGCCGTTCGACCTAGAGCAACCTCTGCCCCAAAATTTGCAGATGACTGATCTGAAGAACGTGTTTTCCAGGATTCAGAAGTGGAAAGGGTTTCCCCATCGAGCATCAGTTTATCGGGTCGATCTTGCTTCCAAATCAATGCCTTCAGCTGAAGATGCAGAACAAAAGCCTGTGGAAGATATGCTGTAATCTATAAGGACTTAGAGCAATCAAGCGTTTCATGCAAATGAACAGAAACCGATGTTCCAACTAGAAAAATAAAGGCCATGTTCACAATAAACAGTGCAATTGCATGGTCCAATAGAGAAACTGCAGAGAAAAGGATGAGTTCGAAATATTGCAAATAAAATCTACACTTAAGGAAAAAGTAGGACCACATGAAGCAGATATAGCATCAAGACAACAAAAGAAAACTAAAGCTACAGTGCTTGATGATGAGAAATCATTGCGCTTTTTTCTTGGCCAGACACTAGTCACTGGATTCACCGAGACAAAAATATGCATAAATTTGTCAGTTTCCACCAGGTTTTTGTAAGTTGTGCCAAATATAAAAACCCACCAAATGCACTAAAGCTACAGCGATCACTATCAAATTCTTTGGTTTTCGTTGTACACTGGAGAAATAGCAAGAACCAGTCAAGAGGTTCAGTGCAAGTTCAACTATTTCTCAAGGAACCAGATTAAGCACCGTTATCAACTCACGGTCTATTCCCACCAAAAGAATTAGCAGTCTCGCTCTGTGTTTAGTTCTTTGTCAAATATCAACACAATTGTATACTTCTAACAAAAAGATTTAGCCATAGTTGCAAATACGACCTTCTTTTTGGTCAGAATTGAAAATATACTCAAACAGTTATCCAAGGAGCTGAAAAGTCAAACCTTCACTGCATCTACCATCCGTAGCCAAGAAACTGAAGACGTTGTTGCACAGCCTATAGCATTAACATGAAAGTTACTCACAGCTCAACATACAGAATAAAAAGGAATGCTATACTAACTCTAGAGTGGTCCAGAAAAATACTGTCGTCTTTTTGCTGGTCGATATGAAGCTCTAGCACGAAAAGGGGGTCTTTCCGGTTCACGGGCTCCTCAAGATCTGCATGCAAAACCAATTTCCATTACTTCAATTAACAGTCTGTAACATCATGTTATTATTTTCATCTGTACCTCACCCACCCCCACATAAAAGGGTCCATTCCTAATCTCGTCTAGAAAGGCTAAAAATCTTTTAGCTCAGATACACTCATCGTTCCTTCTACTTTTTGAAAGGGTTAGAGAATAATTTACTATAAGTCTTTTAAGCCTATATGGA
This sequence comes from Syzygium jambos, assembly GCA_031216235.1. Lineage (NCBI taxonomy): Eukaryota > Viridiplantae > Streptophyta > Magnoliopsida > Myrtales > Myrtaceae > Syzygium > Syzygium jambos. The sequence goes on from CM062220.1 coordinate 27,194,029, forward strand.
TTCCACTTTCACTGTCTCCCTGACAATGCAACTCATCACTCTGGGAAAATGCATCATTATTCACCAAACATCAGGCCAAAGAAGATTTCAAAAGTGTATTTTTTGTTGTGTACAACTCCAATTGTTACCAGAAAACTTAGATTGCCTAATAGTGATGGATATCATGCAAAGATGGTTTAGGATACAAAACTTCAGCAAAAATGATTGATAATATATGAGGAGCACCTCTGGAATCATCCAAGACTTAGCTCAACTTTAGGTAACTCATATCCATAAAATGGAACCCTGATTCCAATCTAAAAAATTAGGAACTTAAATAAAGTAATTTGACAGTACAGAAAACAAAATGCACCTTTCTTGCAGCTTTCCCACTCATTTCTCAGAGTATCAGGGATGTAATCGAACCAGGGTCCATCAAGTTCTTTCTGAAGTCGCTCACGGGATTGCTCATAAGAAGTCTGTAAATGAAAACTAAAAAATATAAAACTTTAGAAAACTTCAGTATTCTGTTTTCTATGTTCGTGTTAACAACAGTTCACATGAAACTTCAGCAACATATTCATGAAGAAACCAATATTCACTCGGCCAAACTCTTACATTAAAAAGCATGGAGCAATCATTCCCAAGCTCCATTCCTTGAAAACCCAACCATTTTTCCAGGAACCACCCTGTCTGCCGGTATGTTAGTACAGTAAGTTGTGGATTTGCTAGGACTTTCAACAACACATCGACAATCTGTAACAGGAACAGAGCTTAATAACTATAGACTCACAGTAATCGAGCAGCAGTAATAATATAGTGATCATACTTCATCAGTCTCACATTTAATACTTAAATTAAATAATACTGATATGAATAGCGTAATAATAATATACTACTACATTAATTAGAGCAGTGAACACCTTCTTCCTTCCACTTTTATCTATAAACTGTAGAAATCAGCTATACGAAAGGAATGTGCAGTAAAACTTGTGAAGCTTTATCGAGCTCGTATGGCTAGGCAGGCTCTGTAGTGTGCATTAGACTAATATTTTTCTCTTCCATTCTTCCTTTTTCTTCTTTTGGCAATTGACAGTTCATGCAAAATTCGTGGTTTCCAAATTTCAGATTCTCTAATTATAAGGTAGGTTCCGAGTTTCGGAGCCATGTATCTACCTGATATTGATATAACAGATAAATAGATTACCCTGAACGGGAGCACCACCACATTAGTAGACTATAGATATCGACTAGAGGAAAAGAAGCGCAACAAAATTTGTGAAGCCCGCGGAACCGATATGGCAACGTAGGGTTCATAGTGCTTATTAAAGATCATTTGGAAGATCCTGATTTCCGAATTTTGACGTTTTTAACTACAGGGCAAGTTCCAAGGTACAACATCATATCCACCTTATACAGGTTAACTCCATGAATAGCTTCTACGCCAAAAAAAAGATGCAATATGAATAGGTGACCGATTAAAGACATTCCTTACTCACTAATTGGACCCTTGATGAGTTTTGCTGTCCTCTTGATTTTAAACATTTCTTGTTTATTCTATTAAAGTCTTTTGTCTCACATAACTAAACTCTAATCATTTCAAACAAATCCACTTGTTAAGAGGCCTATCTGTCCCTTTCTAGGGCTTGATGAGAGAGGGAGGAAAGGACAAGTGAAGTTCATGCAAGTCCTTGTGGATCTTTCCCCAGCTAGTCTGTTGACATATTGCACTTCTCCACTGAGTAAATTTCTGTTGTTTCCACATTAGAAATTAAGCAATGTGCTCTCATATACTAATATTTAGCTACATGAAACTTTGATTTGGTTGACAAAACTGTGGAAAAAAGTGCAATTCTCCTAAATATATGGGAATCAACAGGTTCAATTATCTAGGAGGTTACAAGGTGCCACGGAGTAGATTCTAGGTTTCAAAGTTAAGAAAAGCTGTCCACAAAGTGGATTGATAGCCTCAAAAGGTAGGTAGATACCCTACCCATCTTACAACCACACATCAATAGTCCGTTGAGCATGTTTTTTTTTATTTATATTTTTTGATGGATGATGGTACTTTATAGAAGAAGATACTACATCTAGAACAAAATATGAGCTGAGTAAAATAATATATGAGAAAGTGCATATATTTCTTCTGTTTCTTAACTCGGAGAATGAGGAATTGGAAAATATTTTTACTTCACTTAATTTGTCTCTTCCGGAGGGAAACAACATATGGAGCTATTGCAAAAATTATAATTCACTAGTGTAGGGAGCATATTTACTTTTTCTGGTTGTGTTTCTTCCAAAGGGGAACATGACAACAAATTGAGCTGTTGCAGAAATAAGAGTTAACTATTGGTAAAGCAACAGCTTAAGACAAGCTCAATTCAAAACTCCAAATTTACAGCTCAACCAAGCCATCCACATTATCGGATCACTGCATAGGACATAAAACTACCTTTTCTTTCGGAAGTACTATTGACCTGATCGTTCTGCTGAGAAAATCGTCACAATCTGATCATACATATGAAATGAAAGAGAAATTGTAAGTATCGGATTGAGTTCATTCAGAAATAATCATAGAGCCAATTACCTTTACTTTCCGCTAAAATGAGCAACAAGTACAGGGATGATAACAACAGAGTGGGATTGTCAGAGAAGACATATCCAAGTATTCCATTCCTGCAAGCCAACCACACTATCTATCTCAGGAGTCTGTACAAATTCAAAAGTCCTAATGAAGGAAAAATATAGCACAGACACAATGCATATGAACCATTGAATATGGTGTGGGCCATATGATAAATCTATCGGTGGACCAAAGCAGATTCAATGGCCCAGACTTATTTAGATGTATGCAATGTCTAGCTTTAAAGGTTCCTGAAATACACAAAAGAACCAAAATTCAGGTGTGGAACACTCGACCAGCTAGAAGCTTCACATGTCAAAAAGACCTTGTGCTCAAAGATGCGCAACTGTGACCTTAATTGGAGTCAAAAGAAAACTTGAAAGAGAATTGCAAAAGGATTAAACCAAAAAATGATATAATAATGGCATGTTCTTGCAGCCAATGAAGTAGAATCTCCAAGAATTAAAGTCTGAATAGGTAATTTTTAGCTACCTTCTGTACAGTCTCATGTGAATCAAGAAATCTCTCTCATTTATCTTCTCACTCATCTTTGAAGTTAACAAAGTGTGGAACTGTACTTACGATTGACTTCCTTGCCTATTAACTGCATCATAATAAACTTTCTATACAATATGGTTGTAGTGATGAAAAACTTCAATTTCTGAAATTTATACTTCTTTCATATAGTTTCAAGGACCTTTATGATGTAAAAAATATTGACTTAATCACATGCTGCAAGGGCAAAGTAGCAAAAATTTAAGAAGCAAGATATTTTCGGTCATGCTATGTTCAATTATGTTTTTCTTAATTTTGCATCTGATACTTCACGATGACTTACACTCTAATACATTCATAAAGGTAAGTTTAGGAGGAGAAAAGTCTCTTGACAAAAATTTAAGCTTGATCAGCCCAAATAGTAGATAAGTTATCAACAGAAAAATGGGACACAATGTATTGATTGCATAAACTTGAAGTTCAAGGAGTTTGTTATCACAAAAGTATAGACAGACTTTATATCCTAAGCACCTTAGAAGGTAATATCTGCGGTTGACACATAAATAAGCACGAGTAAATGAGCATGATATTATTTTTCACGACTGATCAAGAAAAGAAATGCCCCAATCCTAACTTTTTGGATGAGTACTACTTAGATCCATCAACGAGGGATAAAATGGAGCAGTGTTAGCAATGTGCCAGACCCCCACTTGAGAAGGAAAGATCAAGTTGAAATCAATCCACGGACCTTTTAGTGCATATCTTATAGTCATTGCAGCTGACTGAAGGAGAATCACATGATTTGTACCCCACCAGGCAACCCAGAGTATTATCTCCATTGATGTTTTCTGTTCCCTCGGAATCAAATTCCGCATAAACGACTTCTTCCAGCTTTGACATATATCTCGAAAATGAATCACTGCCACTAGTTCCATCACAGTTGTTTACTTGAGAAGCGTCTTCCTTGCTCGATGCCAGATAAGGATATAAAATAACGCCAGCAATGAAGTTAATCAAAGATCTCCCGCCAACAACTTGAAGAATACGAGAAACTATGTAGAGAGAAGTGACAGCAGAAAAAATTGAGTCCTGGACAAAACCAAACAATGAATTCACACATAAAAAAGTATAGCACCACATTACTCTGACAATCCAAACTACAAAACTACACATTTTCAGCAACATAGTTTTGAACAAGCCCTTAAACATGCAGGACAATATTGGCTGCTTTGCATATAAGACAAGGACAAGATCATCAACCACAAATGTAAGGATCCAGGAAAAAATATCAACTGGAGGAGTCACTAATGAAGTTGTATGAAAAACCCATAAAGCTCGATGTAATATGCAGAAAGAAATCCCTCTCCACAATGTAAGTGTTGTGAGTCTTTGACAGATTGCAACACAACTGTTTGTCGCATGTAAGGTGAACATCTTAATGACAACTCTCTTCCGTCCACTTTGAATTGTAATTGATGCATCTTATCATTAGATAATTCATCTTTCACAGCTTCACTTTAATCGGGCCTCATATGCAAGTTCTATATGCTTAATAGCCAACTTCAAGCCTTAATGAACATAAGGAGAAATAATGCCTACGCCTACCATTAAAGTATTCAAATACTAAATCACACCTCCATCTAACAACTTTATCTTCTAGAATGGATAGCAATGGTCCCACAAAATCACACATAATAGCAGAGTAGGAGGTCCTGAATTCAAATATTTCTAAGCCCCCATCTGTATCCTCCATTATATATTTCCACGATTTAGTCTTAAGCCAAAGTCCAACCTATGCGTGAGTCAAAGCGTTAAAACTTTAAATATTAAATCATGTCTTCATCTAACAGTTTAAGCTTTTAGAATAGTTGGCAGTTGTTCTGCAAAGTCTTATGCCCACCAACAAGCATTACAAACACTAAGATGCTCCAAAATATGCAAGAAGATGAGCCTCAAGAGCAATATCTTACGCTTTTCTCCTCAAACTGCAATAATGGGAGTAAGGCAGGAAGGACAAGCAACTTGAGAAGATTTTCCATAACACATCTGCTCAGCCGCAATTCACCAATACATGTTATGTCCTTCAAGTAGTAAAGGTCATCTACTACCTTGTCGGTACCCAACTGTATCTCCTTTATTCGTCCTTGGGGGGATGTCTCACTGGAAAAGAGTAAGGCATCTCCTACTGTGAGTGCTTACAGACAACCGCACTGGGATAAGGTTCATCTTATTATATTGACCAAAAAGAGAAGATACATTCATAATCATCATAAACTCACAGCGACATACTTGTTGGCATGCACGATAGTATCTAAACAGATGCATTGCTCTTTTAAACTCTGCACCAAATCTGAGAAGTAATCTGATACTGGAGGACTTGTTAGAAACTGAAAGACCATGTCATCACTAACTGCATAAAAGAAGAGCAAGATGTTTCAAAAGAAACTCGAGAACAATTCGTTCTACTATTTAAACCACTTATTAGAAGATAAAACATAATCCAGTACTGTACCATTGTACACATTGAGACTTAATGCACGTACAGCTGTCTGGATCATCTTTTCCCCATGTCTAGCAAATTTAAGAGCTTCACTATACAAGGGGAAGGAGATTACATTGTCCTAGAATTGCAAGTGTAAATTATTAGAGAGCACAAAAATGCAAACATTAATTCACAAAACACAAGATTTGTCGGATGAAGATTTAGACAATTTAAACAGCCTATAAGAAAATACACACGTGCACAAATAACGTTCTGCACTCATGTGACTTCCAAGATGCAGGTAAAAATGTAACAATTCCATTTAAATTTTGCATGTTTTATTAGACCTAGGCATCAAACACCTGGGCCTGCTCCTTCTTAAACACTATTACAGGAAAAGTGAAATTCCAACGCGTGGCAGCGAGTTGTCTATGCCTTGGTAATCATATATCATCGCAAACCTCTGTAGATGGATGGCACTAATTTACTTGTGATAGATGGAGAAGTATTTGAACTATTAAGGACTCGGTAATTTCATAGTGAAACTTTTGATATAACAACTAACGGATACCACAGATGAGAGGAAAGTTTTATAATGCTGGTTATTACAGTAATATAACCACAGCCAGCAATTGATGCACGCAATCAACAGATAAATTACAGAAACATATTTATTGTCCCAGGTCCTTCCATTTTCTAAATGCAACTTTGGCGCAAAGCCCTTCTAACATTCAGAAGGAGCTTATGCTGTACTCTTGTAAAAGCTTTTTCTAGGGCATTTCAGATTGTATGTGAGATAGATCCACTCAAGTTGCATATATAATAATGCCAGAAGGCAGAACTCTTTCTTTTTCATAAGTAGAAGGCAGAGATCCAATAATAGCCCTACTCTTTTATTCGTGAAAGTAACCCAACTTACCCCATCAACTTTCACAAGAAGGCAGAGTGTGTCTCTGTTTATTTTTGTGCTCACTGCTCTGATTACAACAGAAAATAAGAAAAGGAAAAAAAGAAAATAACATCAGGCAGAAGTAGCTATTACAAAAATGATTTTATGCATATCAGCACGACCATGTTAAATCTTAACCAAGAGATAAATGACACTTCTCCACCAATCAATGTACAACTTCTGACTGCAAATGCATCCCTAACCCCTGCAAAATACTATGGACTATCTGGGGATCCAACATTTTGATGCTCTGGGCAATGTCGACAACACTAAATGTAGAGAGAGAGAGAGAGAGAGAGAAATATCAACACCTTAAAAATGATATGTAATATGGAGCCAAGTCTCCTCCATCAAACTTATACGGGTGTGCTATGATGTTATTAATGTAGTCATTGCTAAAACAATAATCTGCAGGATACAATAACACAAGCATCAGAAATGATTCGAGAGAGGCCAATAAATTCAGGAGACTAAGAATGAACAAGGTCCACTCCCTGCGGAGAATAGATTCTCTCTCCACAAACTTGTAACATCCATAACACAAACATTTTCTTCCCCCAATGGATACGGGAAAGTGGATCTTTTCGTTCTTGGTGAGTGGGTGTTTATGGCGAGGAGGGAGGGGGAGATAAGTAGTGACCTAGGCCTCCACATATGGAAGTTCAATGTGTCATCTTACATATTGCATGCTCACTGTCAATGTTCTGAATCATTATGCTCAGATACTGAAGCAAAGTTGCCTCTATCCTTGAATTTTTGCTGATCCTTAAGACACGGACAAACTCTGCCATAACTTGGTATTCCATGAAGTATCTGAAACATTCGGAATATAAGTGTGACGTAAATTAAGATGCTGATGTAAAAAAATAATAATTGATTGAGGTCACGAGCCATTCATACTCGAAAATCAATGGATCGTGCCTATCTCCGTAGGTGACTGTCTCTACTATAGACTGCATCAAATCTATTACCATCTCCTAGAAGAATAGAAAAGAAGGGATCAGTATGAACAAACAGCGAAACATTGAGGTGAAAATGATGTAATGTACCAGCTCTGTCGTCTTACCCTATTACTCCTATCTACAACCTTGATTCCCCGCAACTCGTTGACAACATATCTGCATCGCAATAAAATGCAAATGACATCAACAAACCAATAAGCTAAAAAGCATAAAATAGCATTAAGGAGCGACGATGACATCCTCAGCGAACACATGCCAAACTAAAAGAAAGAATGAAGTGATATCATCCACATTCGCCACCTATGTCCAAACCATTGATCGCACGAGCATCATCACCGAGCCGCCCTCGTTTCCACGACTCGTTCGATTCATCGACCTGGCTCGACAACACCTCAATATGCCAAAAAGGCAGCATTTCTCGAGATTACATCCCACACGCTCGATCGAGCACCGAAAATTTCTAAGCCGAACTAAAAGAAGAAGAACGAAGCGATATCATCCACATTCAGCATCTATGTCCACACCACTGATCGCACAAGCATCACCACCGAGCCGCCCTCGTTTCCGCGACTCGTTCGATTCATCGAACTGGCTCGACGACACCTCAATTCGCTAAGAAGCGGCATTTCTCGAGATCACATCCCACGCTCGATCGAGCACCGAAAAATTTTCTAAACCGCCAAAAAAAAGCAATCAAACAAGCAGCAGCACAAACGATCCACCATCGACGGCAAGCAATGCGCGAGCTTTCCTAAAGTTTCCCCCCACCCCCGAACGGGAGAGAGATTCCCGGAAAGGACGGACTCACTTGAAGTACTGAGGAGAGAAGCGATCGATCGATCGCCAGAGCGACCGCCACATGGCTGCGAATCCCGTCACAAGCGACGGATCTCGGCGGCGGACGGAGAATCCGGCGGAGGGCGGAGGGCGGAGGGCGGGGGAGCGAGGAGCCGGCGGCGGTGATCCACCGGTCAAGCAATGGAATAAAGTGAGAGCGAGAAGCTATGGGTGGATCGCGCGCGGAGACGGGGGTGGGTTTGGCCGTTTGGTGGCTGCTTCTCGGTGACGACGGGGTTGAAAAACTCGGAGGGGAGCCTTGGACAACGAACTTTCAACGCGCCCCGGGCCGTCGGGCCCCGCTATTCGGAGCCCCGCCGACCCGGCCGCCGCTGATGCTGGTCCCACGGCCGGCCGCGGCCCCGCGCTGGGGGGGCTAGGCTACCCCGGGCCCCGCCGAGTTCGACCCCGCGAGCTATCTCGACCAAGGAATTGTAGCGGCTGTAATTGTTAGCGATGCACCGAATTCTTCCGATCGATATCGTGGGGTCGCTCAAAGTTGGGTTTCGATCGTTGAGCGTATTTGATTTCCTTTTCGTAATTTCGTGTGCTTACGGTCGTTCTCGAACCGACTCTCGAAGCGGAGAGAACGATGTTCCGTGCGTCCTCTAGAAGGTCACGAGGTTCTGAGGAGAAGACATTTGATGTCGCGCCAACCTTTTTAAGGACGAGACATACAAGAAAAACTTTTGATGGATATTTTCACAAATGTGAAAAGAAAGGACAAAGGAAGGAAGGATCCGAACCATCCTCAGTCATCCGTGATCGAGGGATTAAGCCACCCTCGTCGTCAAATGGCTTGTATTTTTTTTTTCCTTTTTTGCTATAACAAATGGTTTGTTGCTACATCAGTAAGGACATGCCGAGCCCTCACGTAAACAATGACGACGGCTAGGGCCCTTAGGCTCGTGAACCACGTCGAGTCTAATCGATTTTAACCCCCGTACACATATTTGTAGGGCAATTATATACGGTCTTGTCAAGTTTCAAGCTAAACTCCAGCTTGGCTTTATGTCGATTCAAGCTGGTTCAATTACCGTCGAGCCAAATTCCCTGTTCCTTCGGACATAACAACATTTCCAGCAGCATCTTATTAATACATACGCGTATCATACGGTCCTTTTCTGTGCCCTTTTTCACTTACGAATACGCAATGTTCAGCATAATTGTTTGTTCATTTTAATTTATCTTTTCTCAGCGAAATTCTATATATGCGATTTGTCGGATGCTCACCATGCGTTTCCATCTTGCGCACACGAATGCCGTGGGGATATATTAACACCAATTGAAATTACAAATCTATTCGTACGTCCATTTCATATGGTACATGATTTTTAATCTAAATATGTCGGACCGGACGTAACACTACGCCTACCACATACACGTACAGTAATTGTCGCACCGGTTGCGGGCCTTCAAAGCCCACTTCAGCAAGGCCTTAAATTTTTTTCCGGACCTGAGGCCCAATTAGCAGCGCGAACGGGCCGGGCCTGGAGGGAATTTTGGCCCGGCCCAAATAAAGGAAAAGAATAAACCAAATTACTCGGCTCGATATAAAGTCCGAATTATTTGCTCTCTTTTTCTAAGGGTTAATAGCACGAAAAAAATCCCATTTTAGCACACTTGTGACCAATTTACTTAGAGTTAATTTTTTACCACAAAAAAATCCCAAACTAGTACACCTGTGATAAGTTTACCCTCCATTAGTTTCCGTTATATTTTACTATAAAATTGCTAAGTTGGATGATACATGACAGTTGATGGGTGTACCAGTTTGGGATTTTACCCTCCGTTTTTCATAGTTTTACCCCGTTTGTGATTTTTCGTGATATTAATCCAAGTTAACGGAAACTTACGGAGGGTAAATTTGTCACGAATGTACAAGTTTGGAGTTTTTTATGGTAAAAAAATTAATATATAGCAAATTTGCCACATGTGTACTGGTTTGAGATTTTTCGCGGCATTAACCCTTTTTTTAAAATATTGTCATTAATAATAAATTACGAAAAATACCTAAAGTATTGATCCATTCAAAGAAAACGAGAAAAATTAAAGCATTCCGAGTTTCATTAATACCTTCGTGTATAAGTACTTTGTTTGGTTTCTCTAACCGAAAGAGTACCCGTCAAAGACCAAACGCGAACACCCACCATTCGAACGCGAGCGAGTCGCCCTCGCCTCATGCCGTCCCGAGAGGACTCCTCCGCAACTCTTCTTCCTTCGCTCCGCCAATCGTGTCTCTCTCTCTCCCGCGCTTCCACCCTTCCTTGACTCGGCGCTCGGCCATCGCTAGCAAGGAAAGCACCCCACGTAAAAGTCTCCGGATTCACCGTGCACGCAACGTTCGGAAGACCCCGTTTTTCTCGGTCTTCTTTCCAAGTAGCAAACCCCCGTCGCGCCATAACCGTCCCATTCGAGTGGAATTTGAACCGTTCGAGATAGGAAAAAAAAAAAAGCAAGCACGGATTCCCGCGGTTCATCGGACGCGCGGAACGAACCCATTGTGACGGTACATCTTTCTACTTCCCCGAGCGCGCGAGGGCCCGGCGAAGGATGACCCGGACCACCCCCCACATTGTCCAAAGGCCCCACGCTGTTTTTTTTGGAAGCTCCGATAATGGCCGGCGATAGGGGGAGATTCCAAAGTGCAATTGGGAAAGCCATGTGGGGATGACTCATCATCCCCCTCTCGTTCTTCTTTTATTCAGCCCCCTCCTCCCTCCCTTCCCCTCCCTGTCCTCTCCAAAACTCGATAACATAACTTGCGAGCGCCATCCGGCCCCATCCCCACCGTACCTGACGTTGGTTTCTTTACATGGAAAGTCCTATCGTCCTTGGAAGAAAGCATGGTAAAAAAAAAATTAAGGTCCCTTGGGCCGAGAGAACCCGCCACGAAAAGCCATAAAGGTTGGTTGGGTCGTCGCGGAATCCATTTAAAAGAACCGAATGACTTTCGTCTTCTATGCTTTTCTTTTGGCTGGAGCCCGGTTAAAGAAAGGATACCTTTACCGCCTTTTTATCATGATGATTAGATCTTTTCCATCGGAGCTTTGCTTCCATCAGAAGCCTGGAAGGCATGCTTTCCATTGGCGATCCTTTTTTCTTTCCTCAATCATTTCTTTGCTTCGTCCGCGGACAAACTCTCTCTATCTCTCTATCTCTCTCTCGCTGCTGCTGCTGCCGTAGGATTCTTTGCTTCCATCATCTTGACTTACCCATATAAAAATGATCATGAGATTTGGTGTCTAAGTACGCAATCTGCATGACATTGTTCTCGTAAATGATGTCTAATTGGACTCGAGGTGCGGGTGCGTACACATATGCGAATGTGCGTTTGCTATATCGTAGCAATAACATTCACAGGCTTGAAAAAATGTCACGAAGAACGCAAAGTCCGGATAAAACCGAATAAAGAAAACGAAGCGCATTGCGAATCGGGATCCGTCGAATATCGTCTGAATAATGACCACGAGTCATGCTTGTTTTTCAGCTTACAACAATGTTTAGCCTTCTCGATACGACAATTGACTCTTTTAGAAACGACAAGGAATTGAACTACGGTGCACTTTGAATTTCGTGTTATAGTTTTCCAGCTGTTTTCCGCACACCAACAGTGATTATAAGACCTATTTAATTCATAACTTACAAGCATTTCAATTTTTTGCACATGAGAATAGAATCCAATGATAATTCGACACATTCACGGGTGACGATGGATCGAAATTAAACTCGGGTACCATTCAAATTTCGCATTTATCTTCGGTGTCGAGTTAAATTACGCCTGTCTATGATAGACTCGAGTCTTTTCGACGAGATACCATTCATATCTTTACGTTTCCAAACCCAAAAGAAGCTAAAATGTGATCTGAGTTTGGCCTCACCTAAAAGTTTGATCTCAATCATAAAAAACATGTGACCTAAAAGCACATTAAATTTCCAACAGCTCCAAATTGGTGAAGAAGAAGAGGAAATCGGGCGGCCACATGGTGTGGTCCAGCCACTATAAACCATATGCTCTTTTCCATGTATCATCGTCAGCAATCCAAAGTGCACGCCAAAATTAAATACTTTGATCAAACTCATAACTTAATTTCTCCTATGTAAAGCTTGTACTAAATATTCGTAAATTCGTCGATATATGACTCTGTTGACCCTGATTGTCGGTGCCGCCGCCGCCGCCGCGCCGGTAGCCCCTCTCCCCCGGGCCGCGGACGCCGCAGAACTTTGCCCGCCACCGCCACCGCCGCCTTGTCGTCATGTCGTTATTTCTATATATGCTCCACGGCACATTATTCCGGAAAGAAAAATTGAAAATTTAAGAGGAGATTTGTGGATTTCACCGGACTTTGCAACTCTGTTTTTTGAACCCAAACCTCTCGTTCTCCAAATCGTACTCGACGTAGAAATTCTGCTGCTGGAAGCTGCCCAATATGACCGCCGGACCGCTGCTCACATCCGGGCTGATCGCGGCGTCGTCCGTCACGATGGCCACGCACACCGCGCCCGAGCCCTCCTCCCCCACTAGCACCACGTAGTTCTCCAGCGGCAGGTCCATCCTCGCCCCGCCCTTGAAGTGCAGCGACAGCTCCGGCACCGACACCTCGTGACCCGACAAGTGAAAGCACGGGCTCAGCCCGGTGCTCAGCTCGGCCCCCTTGGCCCGGCTGTAGTTTGCCATCTGCCGCTCGAACTCCTCGGCCACCGCATTGAACACTGGCCGCTCCATGAACGTGAAGGTTGAGCCCGAGTCCACGATGGCCCCGCCGTTCCCGTCGGCGCCCGGGATGAGGTACCTGTACGGGACCTTCGCGGCCTTCCCGCCGACGAGGACCTTGCGGAGGCCGACGTAGTAGTAGTCCTTGAAGGCAGAGCCCGAGAGGCCTGGGTTGGCCCGGAACGGCGTGTAGACGACCCCGTCGGTCTTGCGGTCACCGCCCGAGCTCGGCCCGGGTTCGAGGACGAGGTCGCTGCTGGCGGAGGTGTCGTCGAAGCGGCGGGACAGGAGGCAGTAGGAGAACCTCCGGAGGGCCATCTGGGAGGGAAGCGACTCCGGGCCGCGGCCGAACCCGGCAATGCCCGCGGGCTGCCGGGTCGAGAACAGGGAGCACCCGGCGAGGAAGCCCGGCACCTTCCGGTCCTTAGAGAAGGAGAGCGTCTCGGAGAGCAAGACGCCGGCGGTGTTGCCGGAGCCGTACTGGATGAGGTACGGCGGGCAGGTCTGCTGGGAGCAGTTGCGGCCGGAGACGCATTCGTCGCGGCAGCGGGAGGCGACGGCGGGGCCGAAGATCCAGGCGCATTTGGGGTTGCGGCAGCCGACGAGCCTGGCGGAGGAGGAGAGCTTGGGGATGAAGCGGCGGATCTTGGAGGGGTCGGAATGAGGGAAGGAGCAGGAGGCGCAGGCGTAGCTGGAGGTGCAGGGGAACCAGAGGAGGCTGCTTCCGGTGTCCATGACGAAGGCGAGGGTCTGGGCCGGCGTGCCGAAGCCCAGATCTATGGAGTAGCCGCCGTAGCTGCGGGGGTAGGTCGGGACTTTGATGGGGGTGGGGGAGGGGGAGGATGCGTTGTGTTTCTTGAGGTGGCGGGCGCGGGTGAGGGAGGAGGCGGCGAGGAGGTTCAGCATTTGGGATTGCCATGACGAATTGCCGTCGGAGGCGGCGGAGGAGGAGGAGGATTGGGGGTGGTCGGGGAGGAATGGAGTGAGAGAGAGTGTGATGGTGGTGTCGGCGGCGGGGGTGGTTGAAGAAGAAGATAAGGTGAGGAGGGAGAAGAGGAAGGAGACGAAGAGCAGGGGAGGAGGAGGAGGAACGCGAGCCATCATCTCTCTCTTGTTTTTTTTTTTTTGTCTGAATGGAGAGCAGAGCGAGCGAGGGAATGAGTGGAGGTCGTGAACGAAGTGGTGGGCGGGGGCCTGGGGGGGGGGCGGTGGTTTATATCTCTTTTCTCTGCGTGACTCTGCCTTCCTTCTGCTTCTGTTGCGGGATGAGAGAAAGGTCAAAAGCGACAACGGTTCGCAGGTAAAGGATGAGGAATCGTGTTCGATTTCGGTGCTGTAATGTCCCCAAGTGTCCTTTGTAGGTGCCTTCGCACGGCCCTCGTGTTAAGACCGAGTTACCAAATCGATGTACTAACAGAAACGACGGGGTTTCGAGGAGCTTGTCGAGCACGGCTTCACTCACGATCCCCCTCCATCCCTTCCCGCACCCATTTTGCAGATCGATGATGATCGACACATACCTAGTTGTGCCACTGCTACCCCCCCCCCCCCCCCCCCCCCCCCTAGTGAATGTAAAAAGGCTAAAACCAAACTTGCTTTAGGGTACTTGAATCGAAGGGAAGCCGTCCCGAATTAGAACTGCGACATACACGAGAATCGCAATCTCTCGGGATCGCTTAGCTGTACCTAAGGCTAAGCGAAGCTCTACCTGGTTCATCAAACCCCGACAGGTTATTTACAATGTGTGCCCCTAATTCAAAGAGGCCTAAAACCGCCGCAAATGCCTTTCGATCTGATCAGTTGTGCCCGGGCACGTAGCGCCAGAAAAGTCTTCATTAGCCGTTGGCGCTGAGTGACGTTGGCCTTTAGCAGCAGTACTCGCCATTCGCCGCTAATGACCCCACCACCACCCCTTCCCAACTCCGAGCGGTCAATTTTTTGTCCCAACGTGCGTCGCGTCGTGCTGGCTTTTTGTCTTTGCTCCGTCGGTCCAGCTTCTCCCGTGCACGGGCCGAAAGCTTGTGTTCTACGTGGCTGTTACAGTTTCGTTTCGACGAGGGTTTGTTTTGGTGTTTCTTGGAACGAACGGATGGACCACGCCCGCGATGTTTGAGGGTCTCGTCTCATCTCGAATCGGTCCGACGGACGGCGACAGTGGCTTCTGACCGATGGACCCGAATCATGAAATTGTCGAGGTAGGGAGCCTCGAAGCCGGACCACGCGATCTTTGAGTTGGTAGTGCATTCATCGTGGGCGCAGTTTGACTTGGGAAGAAGGCCAAAGAGCATCGACAGGGAAACACGTGAAGGAGGGGGAACGGGGCTCATGCTCAAACGCCCTGTATTTGCCCGTTGCGCATCGTTCTCATCCTCGGTAATAACTCGGATCGACTCAAGTTGACTCTCCACCACGCATGCACAGTGCTTCCACAGCTGAAACTTAGGGTTGTTCTTCCTCGTGTTTCCCTCGCGAATCTGTTTTTGTTGCCTGCTAAAAGGCCATTAATCCCGTGATTTCTCCGGCAAGTAGTCGCGTTTTAGCTACTACCATTGGAAAAATCTTGTGAATCATAGAACAAGGTACGAGCATTTAGCGCCTGGTATCCCGGAGAAACCGATACGTTCCGCTGCTAGATCCTCATCGATCCAGGGTCTGCGGCATTTGGGACTTAAAAGAGTCGTCCAAACTAGTCACTACCTCCATTATCCATTCCACAAGGAACTTCGATATTATCTTCACATGTTCCATCACATCACAGCATTGTCAGTTTATGCACTAGAAGACACCGTGAACAGCAGCGTATGATCGACGATAGCCCTTTCCTCGCGATTGCTAGCCCCAGAAGAAGAGTTTGTTAACGTTCCATGTAATTTGAAATACCGGTAAGATGTCAACCGCGTACCCTCATTCATGCATTTCCAGACCATAATAACTTAAAAGAGTTCCAAGAAACAGTGAATTACAGCATAAACGAAGGAAACATTTAGACCTGAGGAAAAAGGATAAATTTACTATACTAGCGCCCAGCTCGGGAAACAGAACCAAGTCCGGTACAACGCATTCTCACCGACGCTGCTCCAAATTCACATACAAAGAGCACGACATATAGCAAAACTCTTTTGCAGCTCCCCCACTAGGCCATTACCATGGAAAGGAGGTCTCTGCGACAACCGCTTACTACGCGGGGAAGTACTCTTTGCTGAGCTTAGGAACCGGTTTCATGGACTCCTCTTAAGCTTCCAACCAACTGGGCCGACTTTATCGGGGTTTTCTTGCACATACTGCGAGGCCTGTATAATGCCAATAACAGAAAAAAAAAATAATTCCTCAGTCATAATCTCACACACAAGCACTGAGCGCTCATCGACACAAAAACAATATCGTCACCTGCAGGGTTCTCGTTGTCTCGTCAACACTACCCAATTGCTAGATTGTTGGTGGCGGAGTGTTGGATGGCTCTCTCCTCGTCAATGATGCACAGAACCCTCGGTGCTATTCCCCGACATGATTTAAGGGGAATGAGAAATTTCGCAGTTGCAAATTGCCCCAGAGCTGTGCATACTGGGAATATGCATCAGTAAGAATCATACAAGAGCGAGCAGACCATAGTGGGACATCAAAATGATCCATCACGGCAACTGATAGTGTGATAATCATAAAACCAACCAAAAGAGAACGACCCTGTGGTGCAGCCAAATTTCTACTCATTAACTGAAAAGATCCAAAAGGTCCACGACCAAATGCATGCACCATAAGAACAACATCAGACCAACCACGAGCATTGACAAGATAAAACATTCTCGCTCTTGCATTTACCTATTAATGGGAAAACTTGAATGTCTGTGACTTTTAAGTCACTGGAAGTGCATAAGCTCGTTCAATCTTATCCAAATCTTCCCTAACTTCTTGTCTGGTGGTTCAGAATCCTTACATCATCTGTTGCTTCAACTCGACAGAGCTAAGCCCCAAATAAACGATCGCTACATAATCCTCTTATTAAAACACATGAATGAGCCGAGATGCAAGCAAGCGTGGCTGGAGTAACTTGTGTTCATGCATACTAGATGAGATGACGCATAAGCCGCTATGAACTGAAGTTCTAAGGTAGCTTAAGAGACCAGGACGAGGATTTAATTAGTTGCGACTGTACTAGCACATGTATATATCCCGGGGATGAGCACATGTATAAGTTCAGCAATAGACATTATGTCGATGCATGCTTCAAAGAGATATACATAAGATGATTTGACAAAAAGTCCGACTACCAAACCAAATCTATGCTGAAAACCGAAATCATAGCTACAAATGCACTCGCCATACGATTCATACCTGACTGGGAATCAGCGCACAATGAGATTTTGAAATTGACTTTGTCACATCAGAATTGAGAGAATACTTGAGATCACCAAGCCCAGCTGACTCTCGATCAGTTTAAACCCGTGCAAGTGGGAGAGCTGCATGCATGTTGGCACAAGAGCCATCAGAAAATTCCAGACTTGAGCACGTTGACACCTAAATTTCGACCGACCATTTTAATACTAATTTGTATAGAAAATTAGGGATTAAATTTTAACTCCTAAATAAAAATATTAAAATTATATAACATATAGTTTAAGTTCATATAAGTTAATTGCATTCTGCATCGGACCGGCGGTGGCGAGAAAGCTGAAAATTCATCGCGTAAACCGAGCTCGAGCACTCGGCTCACTCAAGAGATTGGGGGCCAAAAATTCACAAGTCTAAAAGGCTTTGGTTATTTTAATTTGAGCTTAAATTAGCCCATCAAGTTTAATTGAATAAAAGCCCGAATTAATTCAACTAACTTGGAATTAAATAAAAATTAAAGGATAAAAGCCTAAGCCTAAACCTATTAGGACTAGGAAGTCCAGTCAATTAACCTAGGGTTGTAATATAAATATATGATTATACCCTTTAATGAAGAGGGGGGCTCTCATAATTTCGAGAACACAATTCTTGAGAGCACGAGAGACACACGTGAGGAATAGAGAGACACACGTGAGGTGATCACGGGTTGGTTCAACCGAGTCCGTGCCGTCCCGCCACCATGCTGCCTCGCTCCCGTGCCGCCACGCCGTGCCTGTCTCGCACCTCGTAGTCGCATCACCCCGAGTCTCGACGACCTTCACAGCCCCCAGGTGAGCTCCCACAGCAATTCCGGCGATTTTTCAGTCCATCCATGTGTCCCAGCTCCTTCTCCACTGAGACGCATCCTATCACAATCACCTCAGACGAGCCGCGAGATCTCTTGACGACGAGCCGAGCCGTTTCTGTTCAGGTTAAATCCCACGATCTACTCCGCCTTGACGCTCATCTAAGCAGTACGTGGCAGTGGACACGTTCAGGAATTCACGAAGAGACAAAAGGAGACAGCGAGCAAAAGAAGGAGCTTTCTTTCTTCTTGCAGGATTTCACTTGCTCAAGATAGAACACATCACAAAAAAGGAAAAAATAGAGACATCCAAAGGCCCACGTTCCAACATACACATTAAGGAGGACTCTTTGTTTCATCCAATACAAAGTTTTCTCTCTTTCTCGGTCAACACTGGATACGATACCAGAATCGTGACAGTGCGGTGCCTCACCATCGAACCAAGAAGCCGTCACCACAGAGAAGTTCACCACTGGAGACCTGTTGTTCAAAACCCGCGCCTCGCGACGATCTGCCACTACCGTCGCTAATCTTTCACCAAATCGTGGAGTTGTTCCTCTGTTTTGAGGTTATCAATCATCGAGAACCACCTCAATGGCCAACCGACAAGTCCCGTTGCTGCTGAACCTGAAAGAGCGAGAGCTCACTGCCTGACACCACTCTCAGTTCATCCCGGTGTTCCCTGTTGCTTCCGTGGCCGCGGCGTCCCTCCACTGTCGCAGCCCAAAGTCGACTCACCGCTGCCGACATCCTAGCCGCCGCACCCGTAGGCCACCCACCGTTGGCTGCCGTTCCGATCCGCGAGTCCAAATTTGGAAATATCTCGAAATTAGGTAAGGATATTGTCCAATATTTTCAGAATATTTTGTTTCTTAATTTTCGGATGTTTGAATATTTCGTGAATATTACGTGATTGACTAGATACCCTAGGATAATTTTGTGGTATTCGCAATTCGAAAACACTCAAAATTGGGAATCATTCCTAATTTGGCAACGTATCTAGACGACTATCCTACCTTATTCTTAAGGTATGATACGCAGCGATACGAAAAATCGTTATCTTGTCCATCATCACTTGGATACGATAATAGATTTTATTTGCTTTCGAAATTTAAACAATCAACTTTCTGTCGATATCTATAATCCTATAAATATGACCGTTAGTTTGATTTCTTTGCCTTATTTGAATTTGAAGAATCTTGCGGATTGCATGGATTAGGGGTGTGCAACCGGACAGGGTTTACCCAGAAACCGGACCAACCCACCCTAAAAACAGGTTCGGGAACTGGTTCTAACAAGAACAGGTCCGGGTACCGGTTTCACTTTTTGGGAAACGGTTAGAACCGGTCTGATTTCCGGTTCCAAGTAAAAACCAACCAAAACCTGTTTTAGAACCGGTTTTGAGATAATGTAAAAAAAAGTAAAAAACCTATATCATGTTACCCTACTTCACCGATTTTAGAACCGATTTCCGGTTTAATATTGGAATATATTTCACAACTATGAGTGAAACAGTACGGCCTTTAAAGTCATCTAAATATTGTGTGATTCAGATGAGATATATAGACATTTTTCTAGTGAGAGCATATGCCTTACCGCTAAGTCTCTTGATTTTTCTTTCAAGATATTTCATTCAGAAACAGTAGTGAAGAGATATCTCATCATGGCGCAAAATAAAGAGCTAAACATGTTGAATAAATTCCCTGGAAATGTGACTTTTAAAGATTTATGCGATTTGACTATGTCCTGCCACATAGTGCTTTTGGATTGTTGATTTTGATGGATTGTAATTTCAATTGCTCATTTTGGGGATTGTTACTTTTGGCGGATAGTGGTTTTTATTATTCATCTTTTATTTTAAATTGTTTTTTTGCTACCTATATTATTTTGCTAGAAAAAATGAAACCGAAAAAAGGAACAAAAAAAAATAGGTTCTCGGGTAGACCCTAAAACCGGACCGGAAAAACAGGATCGGTTCCAAAACAGGGTCTAGAAAAAACAGGGTTGGTTTCAGGTTCCAAAAATTAGGAACCGGTTATAACAGGGTTGGTTTCAGGTTCTAGGTCCGAACCCAACCCATCCTGAAATCAATCACCCCTAGCATGGATTGTTTGAATGTGATTGTTACATTTGTTTGATTGTTTTCCTTTTAAATAAAGAAAATCCAAAAATATGTTACTTAGATTTAAATTAGAAGTTTTGCATGTTTAGGGAATCCTTAATGTATCTAGAAGATAGGATAATTATTTAATTTAAATTAGGACTTAAGATAATTTATTTCCTAGTTTAAATTAGATGTTATTCTAATCCTAATAGATTATTTAGGTTTTTTTTTAATTCCGAATTTCCATGAAAATCCCAAAAAGAATGAGTTGCTTTAGGATAGATTAGGATAGATTGCATTCTTAATTTGAGTAATTTTTAATTTCGAATTTTAATTAAAAAATACCAAAAAAGAAGTCTTTGGATTGCATGTTATTTTAGACATTTTTTCAATTCCGAATTTCATTTGAAAATACCAAAAATAAATTATTTGTCCGTCATTAGAATTAGGTCACGTCGTCGCATAACATATAGTTTGCATGTTAGGCTGCATTAATCGCATGTTAATTTTTGCACGTCATTACATATAGGTTAGTTTTCATTTAAATAAGTGAAAATCCTAAAAAATATTGAGTGAACTGCTTGTTGATTA
Organism: Syzygium jambos; assembly: GCA_031216235.1. Taxonomy (NCBI): domain Eukaryota; kingdom Viridiplantae; phylum Streptophyta; class Magnoliopsida; order Myrtales; family Myrtaceae; genus Syzygium; species Syzygium jambos. The sequence continues at coordinate 27,214,935 of CM062220.1, forward strand.
GAAATCATATTAGAATTGTTGATGTGATTTTCTAGCTAACAATGCAGATGCTTACGTTGCTTCGAGGTAAGTAATTCTCTCAATCTTGCAATTTATTTAATGTTTTGATTATTGGGTATTACTTTGGTGGCTTGCGCACCCGCATGATCATTTCACATGCTAGTGACTAAGTTAAAATGGATCCAGATTGCATGTATAAACATTTTTTTAAAAGAAAATGTATGGAAAGGGCATTAGACTAGATCTAGCGTAATCAAATCCCCGAGCATAGAATCTCTGGTTCGTAAGAATAAAATATATTTTTATTTAGATTTCTAATCGATCTACCACAAATAGATTAGTGGTGACTCCAAGTATGAAAATTTTTGCATGTTAAAAACTTAAACCTTAAGTTGCAAATTGGTAGGGCTTGGGAGGACTCGAGTTAAGTTTAGTCTTAATAATTCATTAGCCTGAGGAATTTTAGGTTGCAACAGGGCCAAAAACTGAATTATCAAAAGAAAGACGCACTTGCTGCTTCAACGACATTGGTAAACATCGAATCTATCATTGAAACTTTTACAGGTGGAACTCAATAATTGTTCGAAAAAACCACAAAAAGAAGCTAGCCAAAAAGGCTTTGCGACACTCTATAGTCGATCCATGATATGGTGTTTGCATAAACAATGTACTGGAGAAAAAGGTTAACATTGCCGAACGAAATGCGCACACTTCATAACAATATGCAGCAACACACATCAGTCCCTATGATGGATGGCTAATGGTTTAAGATTCAGTAAAATCTAGACAAAATGTCAATCATATATTGATTGCTGACCGCTGAGAAAGAAAGAAGATCCTTTTAATATGTAAAGACGTGCTGCATTCAACTCGAATCAACCATGCATAAGACATTGTACTGTTTGGAATGACTTTTTGCTTACGGTTATGCTTTTAGTGTTTGATAATTGACTTTTATTCAATACATAGATATAACATTCACAGTCATTTACAGCAATGTGGAATTTCTTTTATATTTAAAACGATGTATTTGACATAAGCTGACACAAACAGATCTTAGCACGCACTAGCAGCATAGTAGCGGGAAAATGATAATCCAGCTTTTGCAAGTTTGGCAGCTAAATGACATGAGGAAGAATGATACTCAGCGCGCTATTTATCGAAACACCCAATAGGCCAATACCTCTATGTCCAACGTCTCAAGCACCGCATATTGGTCACTGTAGCAGAGATCTCTAGAAAACCAGAGAAGAAGAATTAGGTATAGAACTAACCCAAAGTCGGCCAATATTCAAGTTTCTTTTCGAATTGTTTTGTTTGGAGCAAACCTGTGGGACAAATGAAAGCGAAGTCCAAAGGGTAAAAGAAACGAATCGGATACTTCTTCCCGATACAATCAGAGAGCTCGACCTGGCATGTACAGTTTGAGATGGAAATATATAATTGCGCAATCTGATACTTTGTGGAGCCTTTTGGTATATTGTTAAAACCAGAAAATCCAAACTAAACAACCAAAAAAAAAAAACTAGCTAATGTGACTTGGAGAGTACTAACTCTTTTCAAAATCTGGTGCTGCATTTCACCCCAAGTGGAAGCTCACACTGAACAGAGATTTGCCTGGTATGATATATTGGATATCAACAGAAAATGTGAGACTCCCCCAATGACTTTCAAAAGAAGAACCACACAAGAAGAGCTGCAGAGTTGCCTTTTGAATGAGATTTTTCTGTAACGAAATGGCAAGTCACTGTGATCAGCCTGTAAACCTGATTGCAGCAAGGCGCTCCACAGTTACCACAAAATGTCAGCAGCTGTATTCCTGCACGCACCTATCCGAATTTCATACTTGATTTTCGTATTCCTGCAACAGGAATTTGATCATAGCTTTATCGTAATCAGCTCGACAGAGAAATGAAAGCTTCAAGAAAAGGGATGCATCTAAGCCATTGCATAAGGAGTTGGATCGACCGCATTGACAAAACATTCAAGGAGAATACATCCATTCACAATCTGAGTATCTGGTATCGAGAGGGAAGATTTGACAGTGTCAGTCCAACTCATCCAGAAAATCAGTTCCAACCCAAATCGACACAACAATCGCAAACGGACTAATGGGTGAGAATCACAAGTTCTACGCAGCGGATAACATCCCTTCTCATGCTCTTTCTTTCGGCTATCGAGGCACTGAAAACTCAGTGTTTGCCTGGCGCTCAGATTCACGGGCAGCAGAAGGATGGGCAATCAAAGAAACCTTGCAAAGCCACAAACAAACAAAGAAAAACCAATCCGCATTGCCCAAAACATCACTTCGAATACCAGAACTCGATTATTACATGCACGTGTGTTTGCACGTCTTTTGTGGGATGACCCTTGTAAAAACCAATCGGTAAATGTTCATGTTTTGTATCCCACTAAAAATCTATTTTTTAATAAAATAAAAAAATTCGATATTTTTTAGAAAATAATAAATAAATAAAAATTAGAATTTTTTTGTAATATTTTTTAAAGAACAAACGTTTCATCAACCAAGGACCCGAGCCCAAGTGCTGAGACTCGCATACGGCCTGATGATGAACTCGAGCCTAAGGGTTGAGACTGAAGCTTAAGCATCGAGGACCTGAGCACGGCCTTTACGGACTCGGGCTCAGGTGTCGGAGCATCGAGGGCCCAAGCGTGAGCACCAGGGTCTCGAGCCTAGCCTCGATGGACCAAGGTCCGGCCGTTAGAGACCTAGTCCTGAACGTCAGGACTCAAAAATCAACGTTGGGGTTTCTGTGCCCAAGTGTAGAGTTTTGGGGCTAAGCGTCGGTACCTAGTCATATTTTGAAAAACGGATTTCCGGTTTTTTTAAGAGGAAATCATTTTCCTGAATTTAAGTTTTGGTAGGAAAACATTTTTCGTTGACTCATTTTCTTAAGCGAACCAAATACTGAAAATAACGAAAATGTTTTTTGCGAAACAAACGGACTCTTGGTGTAAATTAACAACAAAACTCTCTTTCGGCTTAAATGTACAGATATAGATAGGTAGGTAAAAACATTAACACGAAAGGAAAGGTAACTTAGTCCATCGAGTCATGTAATTCTAAAATTTTAGCCAAAGGAAGTTTTTGGAACATTATAATGGTTTCTTTGCTTTAATGCGACTTGTTAACATTTTTTGTTATCATATCATAATTGTTATAAGGATGTAAAATTTTGGATTCGACTAATCCTACATATGCACACGAACAGCCACATTTGCATATCTCGAGCAAGAGCTTGCCGAAAGGTGGGATCCCAAAGTTACTCGGAGTGAGATACGTCGTCGTTCAAGCCGAGAATCTGCTAAATTCAAACCAATTCATTAGCCGTTCGACCGATATTAGAGCAGCCTTTCATTCTCACGCCGTCTTCCGCTAAATGTGAAATTCTTAGCGCGATAATCTTCGAAATTAGAGTTCGTACGCTTTGTTCCGAGTACGAATAAATATACATATGCATAGTAGACCACAGATGTACTAAAATCGATGGTTGCAGCTTAAACATGCGTATCAACAAGCAAGAACATGTTCCGTACGGACTCGTTGATGAACTTTTTTAGGGTACTTCACGGTTCATATGAAAGGATAGCTCGGCTTGATAGAGTCAACCCTCCAATTATTCTCGCTTCGTTTTTGTCGTTCATATTTTTATTGACCCACCCACCCCCCTATCTTTTGCGGTCTTGCCATAGTTGCCCCAATCTTCTTGGATATTTCCGAAATCGCCCGCCCAGTCCTCTGTCCTTGACCTTGACCTTGACCTTGACCCGAGCCTTATTGAACGACGCAAATGATCCGTATGAACAATCCCCGCCGCCCATTTTTTTTTGCTTTTTTTTTTCCCCAATTTCAATTCCAGAAATTTAGGGCACCAACGTGCGTACGATTTTTAATTCCATAATTGCATTCATTTCATTAGTTAGGCGAGGGTTCAATTTATATTTTTATTTTTTTGCGTAGAAAGGCGAAGGACAGTGGTCCTTGCAGAAGAAGTTTCATTGGCATCTGGCAAATTTTTGTTCGAAAAATCGTCGACTTATATATTAATTCAAAAAAATTTGTTGAAAAAAAAAATATTGAATCTCGTTCCAAAGATCTATCTAGGGATGGGGATATTATAAGGAAAGACCCGCGTTTGAATTACGAAAATGAACGAGCGAAAAATGTTTCACCGTCCACGGAAATGTTCAAACATAAATTGCTGTCGATAACAAAAACATTTTTCATTGGTTAATTATTTTAAGCGATACGGATGATTATTTAAAAAAAAATTCAAATTATTTATTTTTTACTAAACAAGCAGAGCTCAAAATAAAAAAGAAACTCCAAAAAATGGTGATGTGAATGATTAGAGAGACTAGGCGAGGCTATATTATTTTCAAGGAGGAAACAAGGCATTTTTGCCTCGATTGGTGAATTTTGCAACAACATAAGCTGGTCAGGAATTAACAATTGAGTTCTAAGCGGACTAACTTCTTCGATCAAACCCTCACATCGGATGGGCGTGCAAACAAGCCACCGAGCTCAACGATCAAGTCCAATTCCGACGACACGTAAGATAATACACGAATTTTCACACCGTATCTATATTGCGCATATCATTTTTGACAAAAGAACACCAGAAGTGCTATAACTTATGTACGGAGATCACTTTAGTGCAATAACTTTTTTTTGGGTCACTTTGATGCCAAGTCGAAAGAAAATAGATCACTTTAGTGACTCTAACCAAAAAGCTGACCTAGCATTTATATTTAAAAAAAATAGTCTAACTTGCACACGTGAAAATTAGATGGCTTTTTTGGACATTTTTAATTTTTTGATTAAAAAAAATGTTGCAGCAGTGGCGAGCGGCAAGGGAGCCCTCGCCGCTACCGCCGCCAACCCACCACTGCTAGGAAGGGCCGGCGGTGGTGGGCGGAGTGGTCGGCAAGGGCCGGATTCGGCGAGATGAGACCTCGCTATCATGACCCAAGCAACGGCGAGGCGAGACCTCACCGTTGCCTGGGTCGTGACAGCAAGGTCTCGCCTCGCCCTTGTTTGGGCGAGGCGAGACCTCGCCGTCGTGACCTAGGCGATAGTAAGGTCGGCCTCGCCTTTGATGGGCGAGGCGAGACCTCGCTGTTGTGATCCAGGTGACGGCGAGGTCTCGCCTCACCTCGCCTGATCCGGCCCTCGGCCAAGGGCCGGCGAGGGTTGCCAGGCTTCGGGAAGGCCCAAGCGACCTCTGCCGGTCCTTCTCAGTGGCTGTGGCGGCAGCCACCGGCGGTGGCCGCCGGGCTTGGCCATTGCCAGTTCTGTATTTTTCTTCCTTTTTTTGGTTTTTTTTACAGCTTTTTCTATCTTTATTTTTTTTGTTGACGTGATGCCACGTGTCTCAAGAAAAATAATTAAAAATGACACGTAAGCGCCACGTCAGCGTTTTCCGTTAGTAAATCTAACGGTGTTAACTTTAGGACTCAAATGAACCATTTTGACAAGTTTTAGGACTCAAATGAACTTTTTGCAAGTTTTAGGACTCAAATGCACTTTTGTGATAAGTTTTAGGACTTGTAGTACACTTATCCCGTACTAAAATGACGGTTTTTAAAAAAAGTTGGTACCAAAGTGATTTCCGTAGACAAGTAGTGACACTTTTGGTGTCCTTTTGCCTATAATTTTTGCTGGTCACGATCCATTTCCAATTAAATTATAGAAAAGAACCGTCGCCCAAATTCGTTCCCGGAGAAATTAAACGAAGGGAGGAAAACCCAAAATGCCGAAGGGTATTTAGGGACTAGAACGTCGAGAAAAGTCGCGCACGGAGCGCGGGGCGGGGGGGGGACGCGATTACGGAAAGACGGAGGGGCCAAAGTCGAAAAGGGGGGAGGCAAAAGAAAGAAAGTTTCTCTCTCTCTCTCTCTCTCTCTCTCTCTCTTACACACTTGCTCTCGCAGGCTGCGCTCCTTCCCTCCACATCTAATCCGAACTAAAATTCCCTCGCTTCCCTCGTTTTCTGCTCACTTTCCCCCAGACACCCAAACGCTCACCTCCCTCCTTCCCTCCCCCTCCCTCCCTCCTCCTCCCCCTTCTCTCTCTACCAAAACCCTACTGCAAAAACCTCCCTCTCTCTCTCTAGCCCCCTCTCTCTCTCTTTCTCTAACCTTGCAGCTCGTCCGCTCCCCTTTCCGGGCCGCCTGTCGCCCCTCGCAGATCGACCGGCCGCGATCGCCGGCCCCGCCCCCGGGGGAAAATGGCCGGCGGCTCCGGGACCCCCAACCGCGCGGCGGCGGCGCCGCCGCCGCAGCAGGCCGCCCCCGGCCAGATCTTCCAGCCGCCGAAGCGGCACCTCGCGTTCGCCAACACCAAGCCCCCGTTCGTGCCCCCCGACGACTACCACCGGTTCTCCGCCTCCCCGGCCGACGCACGCCGCTCCGCCGGCGCCGATCGCGAGGCGGACGCGATCGTGGTCAGATCGCCCGTAGGTTTCTGGCTCTAGAGGCTCCCCGCGTTGATTTGATTGATAGTTTTTTCTTTTTGGCCCCCCTTTTTCTTTTGCGGGAATCGGCTGTTGGTTGGTGGCTCGATGGAATGCGTCGAGATCGGTCGACTTAGTTTTGCGAATGATTAAGCTTTCTCGCATGTCTTCAGTCCACCCCGCCCTCTGTTGAATTTAGAACGACGACCGTTTTAGGGATTGTTAGATTGTTCTTGAAGAGGGCTCCGGTTTTTGTTGCACCCGTCCGCGTTGAAGGTGGGAATTGCAATTTCACCAAGAGATAGAAGTTGCGCCGCAATCTGACTGATAATTTGACCAATCTTAGCGGCTCGAAGGTTGTTGTCTTGTTCTGGTGGTGGAGTCTTTGCGAATCAAGAGGTTTAATTAGCTATGAGCATTTTGTCTTTGCTCGAGCTTTGCACCCTTAAGCTTGCGCTCAGTTAATGCGCAGGTTCCTAGTGCTTACCTCGACCGAAGAAGAAAATGCAGCTCCCGGTGTCCCGATTTCGTTGCGGCTTGTGTGAACTCTTCGTTTTTTCATCTGTGTGAAACAGTTGTGCCGTCATCTAGGGATCTGCATGCATGCTTGTCAGGAATCCGCGAGTAGTATATGTTGGGCATTCTAAGTGGTACTGATGATGCTAGGTCGATCCTCAGAGAGTTGCTAGTAGAACATACATCAGATGTTTTGTGTAGTGTCACGATCGTCTTAAATGGTTAAGTGCTTCCACAAAATACGCGCCTATTTCCCTGTGAAATATGGATCTTCTTTTCACAGTTGGTTGAAGATTGTATTATATGGTGAGTGCAGTGGTCCTGCTAGACTGAAACATTTTGATTAGCTAGATAAAATTCTCGAAGTTGTATTGGAGTTTCCTGCTCCATTTCAAGCCGAGATTATATATGCCATCATGGGTTTTTTGTTTCCTTGGAAAACGATTGTTTTCTACTTGATTCATTGAAATTACGACACGAAATTTGGATGTTACCCCACAACTATTAGAACTGCTCTCAAAAGTCAACATCGCCTTCTCTGGCTATTGAACTACTGTGAAATGTTTTCCTTTGTGTTTACAGCAGCTCAAACGTAAGAGTGGAACAGCAGAAAATGAGGTAGCATCTAGCATGTGGACTAACAGCCCTGGACATGTTAATGTTGTAAGTAGTCCATTCCAGACGCCTGTATCCGCAAAAGGTGGAAGGACTTACAATAGGTCAAAGGGATCAAAGGCCAACAAGTCTGGTCCGCAGACACCTCTGTCAAATGATGGTAGGAATACTGCTGTTTGCCTTGTCAATCTTCTCCATTTGTTCACGAGGATAAACAAAATCTTTGCCTTCCTTTGTTGTTTAGTTCATAATAGTCACACCTGAACGGTATACCTGCATGCTGTTCTTCATCTGTTACCTCATTTGGAAAGCCACGAAGTCACTGTTGAATTTTGATGAATTTGCAGGATCACCTGCTACCCTTACTCCAGCAGGCAACTGTCGATATGATAGTTCCTTAAGTAAGTCTCAAATGAATGACTTTTGAGATGATTCTTTGGATTTAAAAATTATTATCTGTAATTAGTCTTTCATACTAACGTTTGGAATTCACAGGTCTTCTTACCAAGAAGTTCATAAATCTAATAAAGCATGCAGAAGATGGTATTCTCGACTTAAACAAAGCGGCAGAAACTTTAGAGGTGATACGATTTTCATATACCACGTGGTATAAGGTTTTCTTTAACGATCTAGCGATTGAAACTTTTTTTTGCATCGTGTCCCATGAATCATGTAGTTCCAGGTTGGCATTAATGACATGGTCCTAAAAACTCTCATTGATGCAGGTGCAAAAGAGGCGGATATATGATATAACTAATGTCTTGGAAGGCATTGGTCTCATTGAAAAGAAGATAAAGAACCGGATACGTTGGAAGTAACTTCTCCTCTCTTTCGTATCTAGAAGTTCAAAATCTTTAAAGATAGTATAATAGGATTTCAGGCTCAAGCAAACTTAGTTGTCGATTCCTGTGACTGATCAGGGGGCTTGATTCTTCAAGACCAGAGGACGCAGATGCCGATTTTTCCCGTTTGCAGGTTTGCAAAAGCTTTATTAGTATTATTCTATTTCGATAGTGTGGATAGGCAGTTGTTGAGAACATCTCCAATCTGGATTCTTACACCAGCAATCCATTGTTTAAACAAGGCAGTGTATGAGTAGATAATTTTTTTTTGTTTTTGGTCGAAGAGTAGATAATTAAATGGGGAAAAAGGAGCGAATCCTTTTTTCTAGTGACAGGATTTAAATTTCCCTTTGCAGGCAGAAGTTGAGAAACTTTCTCTGGAAGAACGGAATTTTGATGACCAAATAAGGTGAGGTGCTGAGCTAGACTGCTGGGCTTTTCTTCAAGGCGCTCGATTAGGCTAGTAATGCTTGTCATGCTTGCAGAGAAATGCAGGATAAGTTGAGGGGCTTGGGTGAAGATGAGAACAATCAAAAGTGAGATCTCAAACCTGTGCGTTGAATTAATATTCCTCTGCTGGCTATGCACGGCTTCTTAAACTTTTCGTGTATGCAGATGGCTCTTTGTGACTGAAGAAGACATTAAAAGTCTGCCCTGTTTTCAGGTCAGTCAAGATTATATGCTTTTTGGTTCTTCTGTAGTCACCTCACACTTGTTACGACTCTAAGGTCCGGCTTGTCACAGAATGAGACCTTGATTGCTATTAAGGCTCCACATGGCACCACTTTGGAAGTACCGGATCCTGATGAGGTAAGTCGACCCCAAAAAATGCTCCCTGTGTTCTTTGATATTTATTGATTTTGATATACATCTCGACGCTTTTATATGCTCTAGGCTGTTGACTATCCACAGAGGAGATACAGGATAATACTGAGAAGCACTATGGGTCCAATTGATGTCTATCTTGTAAGGTACTATTATCTCATGATAAGCATGTGTGCGTTTCTAGCTGCATATATTAACAGCCATCTCCTTTTCTTTTATTTGTGAAAATCCTTTCCCATCCTTTACATACTCAAATGAGGTTTTATTTTCTTGTTATATTCAAGTCAATTTGAGGAGAAGTTTGAGGAGATGAATGGTATGGAGCCACCCCCTAGCTTACCTCTCGCATCCAGTTCTGGGTCGAACGAGAATACAGTAAGTGAGGCCGTGAATGTGGATAGCAACAGGAATGAAAGTTATCCTGGTGGCCTTGCCTATCAAATGACCTTGGATGCAAATGCTTCACAGGAGATCGTTGGAGGAATGATGAAAATTGTACCATCAGATGTTGATGTTAGTATTGTTCGAGCAGTGATTTTTCTTAATATGATAGAATCTTAGATGCTTTAAATGGAAACTACTTAATGCTGCATCCCTTGTTATTATGGTTTGCTCTTGTAAGAATTTTGCCTTAAACACTATGCCACTTTCTATCTATTGCAGAATGATGCGGATTACTGGCTATTATCGGATGCAGACGTAAGCATTACGGACATGTGGAAGACAGACAGTATCCTGATGGAACTATTGCTAATTTCTTTTATGCTTAGTGTCCATGATCAGATAATATCCTGATGTGTTCTCTTCATTCTGCATATTTCTTAAAACTGCTGAGGTCCTTAACTCACTCACTAGCTGGTGTGGAATGGAGTGAAGTTGATATGCTTCACCCTGATTTTGGAATGCCTGATGCGAGTATTCCCAGGCCACAAACTCCACCATCAGGAACTACCGAGGTGCCAAATCCTGTTGACTCTGCCAATGGGTGAGATGAAGCTCTCCGAAGATGTATTCTTTTCCGGCCTTCACGGTCCACATTATGCCAAAGCTTGCTACTGGAGTTGGGACTGTGAAATATTTTTGATTTACTTGATGAGTTGGCACTTGACAAGCATCTTCAGGGAGCCACTGACGACAAGCAGCGTGAATGCCAACTCTGGTGCCATAACTGAGCCATGGCTTAGGCGGCTTAAGTGAGTATGGAACTTGATTGAGATTTTTCAAGTGCCCCAAGTGAAGTACCAGTTTCAACTGCCGAGGCGCAGGTAACCCACTCCCATCTAGCAAAGCTTCACCTGTCTGCAGCAATCTAATTTGAAGATGTCTATTTCTGCGGACAGTGCGATAGATTACTTATCGAATCAAAGCTCACCCATGTGTATAAATCCTGCCCATGGAAAACATAGCATGAGGTATTGGTTAGGAGTAGAATTGCAACATATTGATGAATCAAAGGTAATTGGAATTATACATACTGTATGGTTAATCTAGTCTTGTTTAGATCAAAATGGATGAAAATAGGTGGAGTTGATTGACATCTTCGTTAGATCTGGTCCTGGTTCACCACTTTTTAAGGCCTCTTATAAAGATAGATTGACGTTAGTCAAGCATGAGAAACCTTAAAATCACCTGTCCGTATTGATCATCCGTTTTCCCTCCATAGCTGTAAAGCATGAGCTCTACTCGTGAGTATTAGACAGCAGCAACAGAAGGAAAATCCGAGTTCTTGTAAATTCCGTTAATGTCGTTTTCGTGTTATCTTTGACGAACACTCTACATGGATCCATCCCTTTTGACAACATTGTATGTTCCTCTTGCTGTCTCGCAATTCGTTGCGGCTTTAACATACGCGGCAGAGACAAGTTCAGACATCCGAACCTAAGGCATCGCAACCGCAGTTCACGACTTTTACGAATTTCTGTGATCATGGTGTGTAAATTCTCGTCTTATTTGAGACATTCGCAGATTGGCTCGCGATATAGAATTAGCTCTCAAAACGATAAAAGGCCTTGCAGCTTAAACGATTATTTTGTTCGGTGGATGACTTGATCTGACGTAATAGTGCCCAAATTATTGGTTTTGGTACGGATATTAAAATAGGGTTAATATCATAACAAATCCTAAATTGGTACATTTGTAATAAATTTACCTCAAATTATTTCTTTTTTTTTTTTGGTAAAGCTCAAATTATTTCTTTGATCATAAAAAATCTCAAAGTGGTAAATTTATGACAATTTTATCATGAATTAATTTTTTGATTATTAAAAACTTCAAATTGGTACATTTGTGATAATTTTATCTTGACTTAATTTTTTTACCATTAAAAATCATAAATTGATATATTCGTGATAAATTTATTTAAAATTAGTTTTTTTATCATAAAAAATTTCAAATTAGTATATTTATGATAAATTTACCTTTCATTAAATTGGATTAATAAGTCGCAATCTTTATGGGTGCGATTGGCATCACTTTTCTAGAGGTTTTTAGGGCTTTAAAGATCTTTAGCCCAGTCCAAAACAAATTATGCTTGACAAATTTTTTGTAGAGCTTAGGGGAGATGCAATTTCATCTCTAAAGCTTTATAAGTGACTTTAGCTTAATGGAGGGTAGGCCCGTCAAATGCGTGTATTTGATCGGGTTTGGGTTGGGTCACAAATGGTCTGACCTAAATTGATCCGTTTGTTCCGTTTTGATCCATTTATTTATAATGCAAATTTTTTGACCCATATCCGAATCCTCTTGGGGCTCTTTTTTTTTTTTTTTGCATTTTTTCTTCTTATATTGTTGCCTTTTGAAGGATGGATGGCTCCGTCAGCTCGTCGAGTTAGTGAGGGAGGTCGGGGATTGGGTTATAGAGAGAGAAAAGGCCGCCGCAATGACATTGGTAGTAAGCTAGAAAACAGAATAGATACACAGAATTGAACCAAGATAAAATGGATATGCGGGCTAATGCACGTCGGATATATGACAAATCAGATTACATGAGTTCAGGTTTATCTCTTACTACAAGTGAGTCGGGATGCAGTTGCCGGTTAACGCGAAAGTTTTGCAACAGAAATACGCTGAAACAAATCGATGCACAAGCAGAAAGAACAAAAGAAATCATCCCATTACAAGCTTGCACTTTGCCCTTTCATATTCGCGTTTTGACCGACAGATTCCACCCACCATCTTGGCCACCCCTTCGTCAAGAACATCATGGATGCTAGTTGTCCCTGTCCAAGAGAAATGTCACCTGGGAGAAATTAATCAAAATAACAAAGTGCACAACATGTTTACAAAGAGGGTATGTCCTTACAGCAATCTTGCACCGACAGCATGCCGACTTCGTCAGCGTGTTCAACATCAAATTCGAAGGAAAGCATACGGAAGATAAGAGGGGAATGCAATTGCATCTCTAAAACTCTTCTACGAAAGATTGGAGGAGTTTTGGGAAGAAGCATTTTTTGGAATGCTCACAGGCTGGTTTAATAGTCAATTTCCCCATATATCAACCACAATTCCAATTTTACCCCCTTTTAAACAAAAACTCTAAAGTTGCGTTTGGTAGTTAAGATAATGAGCTTATTTGCTATCTAACATTTAGAATCGTACTGTATTCCTAGATTGATTGATGGAGGTTATTTTCGTTTTTGCATTTGTGATTTCTTTAACAGTGAAACGTGAAATATTCTTATTATTTTCAATTGTATATTTTCAGGTTAAGTTATACTAATATGTCGTTCGTTCTAAATAATAAATATGATAGAATATGAAAGTATCTTGATTTATTATTACGATTCACCAAATGATGAATAGGATATAACAAAATTCCCGAATTTCTTATCCTATCATGTTCAATCTAATCTTAACTAAAAATCCAACCATCAAACGCAATCAAACATCCGTTACTTCTCGCACGTCTCTTCGCTCACTAAAATCGAGCATTTCCTTTTGCTCCTCTTTTCGCTTTAGACATTGCTCGTCTCTCTTCCGTCACGTTAATTGCTAAAAAAGGAAGCAATTGAATACGATCCGGTTGCTTTAATCCTTGTTTTTTTTTAACACGTGAGCTTTTCTAACACCCATATTCTCAGCTTACATTGAGGCTGGTACAACCAACAAGCCCAAAAACCACAAATTAAACTACAATCCCAAGCTTGAGGACTGCAATTGCATCTCCCCAAAACTCTCCCGAAAATTTTCCAAGCACTGTTTGCCTTGAGTGAAAGGGTTTTCAGCGCTGAAAAGTTTTCAATGTATTTTAAATTTTAACTTGGAAATTTTAGTTCCGTCAAAAACTTTATTTGGGCGAATTCTGCATTGCAAATTAAGTTTTCACGAGAAGGGTTGCCGAGAATCGAAGAATGGCTGTTGCGGCTGCTCGAGGCTGTTGTGGCTGTTCTGTGGTTTATTTGGCGGGCGAGAAACAATTTCATTTTCCGGAAAACACGCCCCCATCCAGAAATCCTTGTTGAATCAGCGCACAATATGCTCAGTAATTGGTGCAAATGGAATCACAAAGAAAAGGAAACTAATTCGGAAGGAGAAGCCCTACCTCGACGTTGGTATCCCTCCAAAGGAACAAACTTCAAAGGCGAATTTTCGACGGCTCTTATATAGAAGGATCAAACTCGGGCACGGTAGCTATTGTTGTCCGAGATGCGACGGGAGCTCTGGTGGATCGAGTAGCGAGCTCCGGTGGACGGAGTAGCGAGAACGGTAACGTCGTCATCGGCGGATCAAGCTGAAACCGTAGGTTTGCTTGCCGCTTTCTCTCTCTCTCTCCCTCTCCTGGAAACAAAGAAAGAAAAAGATATCGTACTTGAATCTGACTGCCTGTCTTTAGTTCATATGGTTAACAGCTCAGATCAAGGTAATTGGGAAGCGCATGCTCTTATCGTAGAAGTTCGCAGGGTCATGGCCCGGTTCAAGAACATTTCTCTTGTCCACTGCACAAGAGAGTTCAATAGTGTGGTGGACTAGATTTGTAAGGCCCATAGACAAAAAAATCTACTCTCGATTGAGTATTCCACCTCCCCAATCTCTTTGACCGCATTTGGTCGTCTGGATTTATAGTCTGGATAGGATTGGATAGAATAGGATTTGAAATCCAAGGGATTTGCCGTATCCTATCTACTGTTTCGCGAATCACGAAAATAAAGCCGGATATTTTCACATCTTACCATGTTCATTATTTGCTATGAACGTCATATTAATAAACGAACCTAAGAATTGCATAAACGGAGATTATAAAAATCTCTCTCGCGACACTCTTACCTATTTCATTTTTATTTGCGTATTTTTTATTATTATTGGTAAGCTATACTAATATACCTAAAATATATAATAAATATAAATACATTAGTATTGATTTATATATGAAATTTATCTCACAAGATATAAATAAATTTTGAATATATAAATAAAAATAAGAATATATAAAAAAAACGAAATTATTGTTATTTTTTTATTTTGAATTTTTTATATTAAAATTCAAATATTATTTATATTCAAATATTATTTTAATTTTATTAATTTAACAAGTTTTTATTCGAAAAAATTAATTTTTATATTACGAATATTAGAAATCCTATCCACCTTTATTCTACCTCCCCCATGGGATAATTTTATCCGGGCTATGTCCCTCATATATTCGATTTTATCCTATCTTGGGCAGATACCAAACACGGGATAGGATAAAATTTATCTTATCTCAAATTTTATCTCGACCACCAAACGTAGCCTTTGAGATTTACTTTATTTTGATGCCCTTGGGCTATGGTGTTTGAAGTATTTTCATATTCAATAAATTTTGTTTGACCAAAAAAAAAACATATTTGACATTTCAAATTAGTTTCCAATCTCTGTCAGTTTCCGCAACACTATTTCCAAGAGTGAATATTCAGTTAGGATTCCTTTCCAAGTTCCAATGTCGCCCCCTGATTTTTTGTTTTTTTGTCTTCTTGTATGATTTTCTCCCAGACGTTACACTAGTACTTTAGATTTGCTATGATTTATTTTCCTAAATAGGAAATAAAAGAGCAGGACCTTTTAAGGAAAAAATATGGCCTTGATGGGAATCCTGTACATACATAATGCCAAAACAAAGAGCAAGAGGGTAATTAAATTATAGTTTCTGGAGGGAATCTGATCTCGGCATAGATTCAGAAGGAGAGGTTATATTACCATAATCCAAAAAAGGTGGAGATGGAATTTGAACAAAAAATCGGAGAAAATTATCAGACTTACGTGGAGCTGCGCCCGACCAACAACGTGAAAAAACAGGGCCCCCTCGTCCCTGTCCCTTTATGGGACCGGGAAATTGGAAAAAGCGTGGCAATTCGCGAGCTTGGAGTTTTGATTTTGACGTGTGATGCAAAAGAAGAAAATTGTCCCGAAACCTGGTCATATGCATAAACCGTATGTGTAATGATTGAATTTCGGGTGGTAGGCTTGTATCGGAATTTTAGGATAAAGCTTTTACACGAGCAGCCCCACTTATCCATAGCGTTCGCATTCTAATGTGTAAGAAAGGGAAGTCCTTGCGAGGGAGCAGTTTCCACATCATCTCCTACGATTCCCCCCTCCGAGGTCAAACTTTGTGGGCAACCATCAGGAGGAGGAGGAGGCCTTTGTCTAAGGAGAGCCAGAAAGAAAAGTCAAAAAGGTCGCATTTTCCGCTGCTTTCCTCCACATAATAAACGGTTTCCTTCGACCCCAAAAAAATAAAATAAAATAAAATAAAAAACGGTTCCCACGTCCTTTCGGCCGCTCTCCGGTTGTGTCTCCTTGGCACGGCGCTCGGGAGGCGGGGGGGACTCGTGCTCCAACAAGGCCGCGGCATCTTACTAATAAAGATTCGTGATGGGATAGACTCTTCTTGGGTATTGAATATAACCACAGGGCGGATTTCGTCCCGTAATATATATATACAGTTTAAAAACAAAGGGAATTTGCTCATGCAACGAACTTCGAGATTACTAAGTGGGTGCCGAGATAGGATGGAAAGGGGCGGGTAAGGTCCGGATCGGGCAGACCTCGTTTTCGGGTGGGGTCCCGATCGATGGGTTCGGACCGCACGGCGGTCGGTCAGCGCCCCGTGCGTCCGGGCGCACTTTCAACGGCGCTCGTGGGGGAGGGGGGGGGGGAATACTGGCCGATGCCGAAGCCACAACCACGCGCACGATTGGCCCTAAAACGTGGCCCCCGAAGAGCGGAAAGACCAATCCGAGAAAGGGTGGGGGCGGGGGTGTGCTTTCCCAGATCACACGCGCCTCCTGCTGCCCTCCAAAACCACAAAGACGAAAGCCAAAATTCAAAGCCGCCGCCGCCGCCGCTTCCGCTTTCTCCCTGAGCTCTTCTGACCCAGAATCACCACCGCATCACGTTGTACAGAGAGAGGCACGGAGAGGGGGAGAGAGAGAGAGGGAGAGAGCCATGGGGGAGAACCGCGAAGCAGTCCGGCTCCAGCTCAAGCTCAAGCTCCGGCCGTCGCCTCCGCCCCCGGCGGCGGCCGCCCCCGCCCCCCTCCGCCGCCGCAGGAACTCGATCGCCACCTCCGTGGTCGTGCAACCCCTCCCCCCGCCGCCGCCAAGCCCACCCCCGCCCACTCCCTCAGCTTCCCCAACGGCACCGCCGCCGACGCCCCGCCCCCCCCGCTCGACCTCTCGGGCCACGCGTTCGCCTCCTACACCTCCCTCAAGGACATCCTCCCCGCCGTTTCCTCCCCCGCCGGCTCCCCGACCGCCTCCGCCGCCGCCGCCGCAGCCGCCGCCGCGAGCTCGTCCTACGAGATATCGATCCGCAACCGCCTGGTGAACAGGGCCGCCTGGGCCTACCTCCGGCCGATGTCCGCCTCCCCCGGATCCGACGGCCCCCACCTCCTCCGCCGCCTCTGGCTCCGCCTCTCCGCCTGCCTCGGATTCGTCTTCGACCGGATCGTCCGCTTCTTCTCGCCGCTCCGCCCCGGGAGATAGCCGCGGCCTCCCGTGACGTCGACGGCGTGGTTTTTTTTTTTATAATGCTGGCGTCACAGGCATCGTTCCCCCGACCAAACTGGTACGTAATAAAAAATATACTTTTTTTTTATTTTTTTGCGCGTCTTATTTTTACATATCCTCTTATACCAAAGTACTGTTAATAATACTCGAGTCGTAGTCCCTCTCTGATGTCCCAATACTAAGTTTCATACATCAGTTGTAATCTATCTTTCTGATTTTTTTAGATTTGTGGAATTGATCTTTGCATTGTTCTGCCCAAAATTAACCAAAATCTATGTCGTACCCTTAATATCTAACGAATGTCAATAGACAAGCGGCTTTGCCGGTAAAAAGTTTGGGGGGTGGGGACGATAATATCACGAGTGCGGGATTCGATTCCCGCGCTATGTAAGAGGCGGAATAAAAGTCAGAGAGGATTAGGAGGGATGAGACTCCGTATTTATTCAATTTCGAGAAAAAGAAAGTTAACCCGACTTTGTGCCTATACACAACAGAGAAAGAGAAAGAAAGAGAGAGATAGAGAGAGATTTGAGTTTGTCGAATTAATCAATCAATGTGGTGGTCGATGGTGCGAAGGGAGCGCCTCAGCTTGTGGCCATGGGGCTTTTCGTCCTCCTTTGCAGGAGACGTGTCTTCATGATCTCGCACTTCTTGTTGCTCGGTCTGGTCCTCGATGTACACGTACTCCGTTTGGGCGCCGCCGGGATTCATCTCCCCCGAGTCGGACTTGGGCGTCCCTGACATCGAACGGTTGATCGAGCTGTGGCTCGTTCCCTCCTGCAAAGACCACCCGCTCTCTCATCAAGGAAATGCCTTCTCCCCACCGTGTGTATTCTCAGCAATGGTTTAATAAACTCGAACATGTTCATTTTACCCGCATGATCGATAAGAAAGTGATCGGACATGCCTGGCGGGCAATGCTCGATCGTCAGGGCATCAATTGAACGTTCGTGATCGGTAAGACGGCACTCTCGAAATCTCAAACCGTGCCTTATCAATGACATCAAAAAGGGAAGAAAATTTTTGTACCTTGGGGTTAGTCGACTTGAAATTCCTAGACTGGGCGGCCAAGTACTGCATGGCCCGAGAGAAGGCAACGTGTGCGTATTCCGAGCAATATTGCCAGTTGAAAGAAGCGAAGTCCCATGCCCTCGCCTCCCACTCCACCAGCTTCGTGTCTATCTCCCTCTCGTGCCTCGACATGAACGGATGCAGCACCTTTTCGTACACATACCCACTTCCCTAAACAATTCAAATGCAGAAGAAGCAAAGAAATCAGGTCAAAATTCAACTCCCTTTTCTCGTCACAGGAAGAATACCGTACGTTATATCATCAGGCAGAAACAGCCCTTTTGTTGTTAGGATTCAAGTGGGCTTGTGGGGTTACCTTGGTTTTTGGATGCCACAGGTAGATGATGAAACCCAGCTTCAGTTCCCAATACACTGGAAACCTTCAAAGCCAAAAGAGGAAGACAAACAAGAAGAAAAGCTTTCTTTACGAATAGGGAGGGGGGACATGCATGTCATGCGAGGCTCCGATGAAAATGGTCCTGCTTACCATGAGATCAACACATCTCCAATTCTCTCCAGGACTGTGAAAATCGCCAAGATGATCCTGCAAGCAACCGATGCTCGCACGAATTAACATTTCCTCGCGCCTCGTGTATACTCGAAAAGGATCGGGAACATATAAACAGAAGAAAGCGAAAGAGAAAATCGACGGAACATAGTCGAAGTAATCATCAAAGCAATGTCCCTTGAACCAGAACTCGAATCGCATCCGCCGAATTCATTGAATTGCAGTAGGAAAAGAATCGCGACGGGTTGACTCCCACATGCGATATGGTTCAATGCGATTCAAGCATTCTAAAGATAAGTAAATAATTCAAAGGCTCTGTATTAATCCCTTCAAAATTAAAGAAGGGTTATTTCCCTCACCAGTATTGACACCAATGCCTGAGTTCATCAATCTGTACCCTGTTTTTCTCCACCGTTTTGTAACATTGGAATGCTGGGTATGCATACCCAAGAACCAACCTGCCATGTTTGATAAAAACCCACAAAAAAAAAAGCTAATAAATTTCCCAAAAGAGAAAACATTTCACCCTCTTCCTTACATTACCGAAAGGGGGCGGTAACACAAAGAAGCGATTCACAGAAGAAACGGTGGGCATACAATAGGCATCTGGTGATAAAATTCCCCAGCATCCTCGATCACTGCACGCGGGTCGTCGTCCGGCGCCCCGCCGAAGCTTTCTGCATTGCAGAGGTGTGAGAATCTCAATCACCACATCATCCCGTTTCGCGGGCAAAGGAAAAGAATGACTTGGCCAAAAAGGCACAAGAGGACCAAATGACATTTTTTTGGTGGCGCAGGGCAAACTTGTCGGAGCAATCCAAGAATGTCAAGAGCTACCAAAACGAGAAAAGCGGCGGAGAGGGAATGTGCCACGCCCGTGCATACATACCAGAGAGAGACAGAGCCCAAATCGCCGGCAAGTTAGAACGCGCGCGAAAATGGGCTCGAGAGATGCTTGGGAAGCGAATGGAGATAAAGGATCTCCTGATGCTGCTGGCTCAGGGAGGGGAGAGAGGGAGGGAAGAAGGGCTACGTATGATCTACATGACAACGGTTCGGTGAAACTCGACAGAAAAGATTTATACACGGTGCAAAAACGTCGCTCGCCGCCCAAAGGGCTCGTTTCGCAAAACTCATGCTGCCAAATAAGTAAATCAAGAACGAAAAAACAGAGGAGGGGCTGTGTCTTCCGGACAGGGCGAGAGGCATAAAAATAGAAGAGAACAATCTCAGGAATCTAGCAAATCCAGACCGGTACGACGAGACGGGATATCTACGGATTCTTCGGAGGGATCGGTTGGGCGGTTATTCTCCCCTTTATCTTTGTCTCCATTTTCAGGTGGCAAATCCGTTCAATTTGAATCACACATGTATCGCCATAGTAAGCGCGGGAGACGGGGAAAATTCGCGCGTGCTTTGTGCTGGTGTCGGTGCTGGCTCATCCTGAAAAGAAATGGACCGTAGAATTTATCGCACAGTGTGCATTGTAAGGTGCCGGTCAGGCTGTTGTGGCGGCACTATCTTTCCGGTTCAATCTCTAATGGTGTTGAAAAGTAATTCGTACGCACACTTTGGAAAGAATTTTTCGAGGTAAGGACAGTCAGGCTCGTCTGTAGAATCGAGGACAGGAAAAAGAAAAGAGCGAAGTAAGATTATGTTTTGGGCAATTCATTGATGAAATGAAGATTGCACACAAATATAAATTTGGCAGGTTCTTCGAAATGTCTAGCTTTACGAAATTTTACCATTTTCGAGGTTTTCTGATTTGGCAATCGATAAGTCCGAAAGGTTTTTTTTTCTTTTTTGAAAATTGCAAACAATCAATTATAAGTATAATATCAGGACACTTGATAAATACTCACCAAAAAGGAAAGCTTGTAATTTCCTACGTATTGCCTTTCTTGTATTGTATACACTTAATGTATTGGAAATCAAGACTTTATTTGATTAAGTATGGTTAATTAGTATCCGGAAAGCACTGTTTGACAAGACCCTTTTCAACAAACGAGGATTATATTAGTGTAAACCTCAACCGAATCCAACCTCTCGAGAGATCGGCAGCCGTCGGATCGAGTGATAATAGATCAGAACCATCAAAATCGGATATTTTCTACAACGCCTAATGCACCTAACCCAAACGACCAGATCTAAAAATGAAACGGAAATTAAAGGCCCTGCATTTTAGTATTTTGTAGGCCGGAGACAAATAGATGCTGCTGCTTCGTCTTCCTTGCTCAGCAGTTGCGGTCCGACCAGTCTCCCTCTTACGTCGTTGCAGGTACGTCGTCGTCGTCGTTCTTGTCGAGGGTCCCACTCGACGGCGATGCTCGTCGGTGTTTCTTGGTTGTTTCATGATGCCATTGTTCCCGAATTGGTGGCTGAACGAGCTTTTAATCGGTGATGTTTCGCATGGCTTCCTCGCTCGCCGCTCTCAGCCGTTGTTTGCTCATTCAAGACAAGATTAAGTTTCAAATGTGAATTTGGGGTCATGGGTCGTGCATCCCTCCTCCCTTCGAAAGCCGCTACTTTTCGACTGTGCAATGTGTCCGGGTACGTTGAGCTGCCGGTGATTGATTGATGACCCATGTTATAATAGGAGCTCTCTTCGCTCATCTTGTCGTTTCCATCTTTAGTTGCGCCACTGAATTGCTGGAAGTACGCTCCGACGATCCTGCATTGCATGTTCTGTTCATTCCTGGGAACCCAGGTAAAACCCTTCTTTCTTTGTCCTTCTTGTTTTCGTTTTTGCCCTTTCTCTGGTGTTGGGGTTGCTCGTGGTTCTTGATTTGTGTTTGGTCATGGAAATTGTCGCTCTGGCTTGGTGGCTGGGATAGGTATAGTTACATATTACAAGGACTTGGTTGAGTCGCTATATGATCAGTTGGGAGGAAGTGCATCTGTTACAGGCAAGGATGGCATTTTTTTTTTGTCCTTTCAAGCGTTTTCTTATTCTCTTATGTGGACATGTCGTGTGTGGTCTCTGTTCTCATTGATTTTTGTGTGCTTGATCTTCAGCTATTGGCCACATATCCCATTCCAGAAAGGTACTTTCTGCATTTGATTATGTAGGATCTTCAAGCTCTCTGCTTTCGCACCTGATGTAAATTTTTGCCTTTTGAATGTCACCCTTATTTTCAATTGGGAACTTTTACATATTTCTGCTGCTATTAGTTCTTGGTTCCTACTGATTTTTTCTCTTTTTAGCTAGATTGTTCTTAGTTATTACTAAATTGACCTTTACACTTTTTGAGCAGTGGATGCTGCAATTTCTTAAGGACATTGATACTGCATGACCTAACGTGCAATTTTCTATTTTGTGCAATACCTCTTATTTTAATTTATATCTTTGCTTCACTTTGCAAATTGATGGCAATTGATGAAGTTTTCACTGTAGGACTGGGAGAATGGAAGGTTCTTCTCGTTGCAGGAGCAAATTGACCATAAGGTAGCCTTTTGCTCTATGAATTGATTTCAAGCATGCATTAGACCGCTATGATAGAGTTATGACATTTTAAACTTTGAAACACTTGCTAGAAAAAGATAGAAACTATAACTTGAAAAAACCATGTTGAGATGTCTGGTTCCTCTTGGTGGGCTTATGTTAATCTTATATCATTGCCACCTTATCTGCGAGACTTCCAGTCTTTACCTTTGAATCTTTCGATCAGTCAATCCTTTTTGGCAGATTATTAGTCTAGGAAGTCTTGCATCTTAGAAACTCTGTCTAGGATGGTAATCCTGATTCCAACAGTACCTTCTTATCTATCTTTTTCCCTAACTTCTGATTATTTCAACTGAAAGCTTGGTACTTATCCACTTTACCTTTCTTGTGTCTTAAGATAATTGTTCATGATGTTATTTTCATTTAATCCTTCTCCAGGTGGAGTTCATGAGACAGGAAATGCAAAATACCAGAGCTCCTTTGTTACTGGTAGGGTTATCTTGGGTCAACTAATAGGGTTTCCTTTCTCAGTTTCTCAGCCCGTACTTACTATATCGCAAAATGAGCGAGGAATTGAACTTTGTTGCTAAAAACCTAATGAGCCTCCTGAGAGCTCCTTTATAAAGAGCATGAGAAGAAATCTAAGTCCATAACAATATTAGGGCCTTAATGTGCTAGTTTACTGGTATAATAGGTGTTGCAAAAGTAAAGCTACCATGTTGGTCTAATTAGTTACTATTTACTATCCATAAAGTCTGTCTAGAATTTAGTAAATCATTCTGTGTACCTTGCTTCAGGCAGTGTTCCCTTCGTAGTTCTTTTCACAAAACAAGCTTGTTTGGCATCAGATGTTAGTGAATTTGTCAAATGTTATCGCCTTGAAGAAATTCTGCAGTAAAATCTTTTAATTTGCACGTCAACAGAAGAATGGAAAAGATATACCTATAAAGATCGTTTGCATAATTTTTTCTTTGGCCAAAGACAGCTTGCATTACCTTGATACAAGAGAGATATTGCAATCAGTATCCGTGAAACCAATATAGTAATGGAACTGCATGGATAGGCTCTCAAATGTTTGAGATCTAGGACATTTGAAGTTAATTCAATTACACAGCTTTTGTTTATTTCTGAGTTTTAGCATTCATGAGAATTATTAGTGATAGGAGAGGCCCTTTCTTTATCAATCTTCTTCTGATAGCTATGAGTACCACACTTTTCTCTTATGACATGCAAGCATTTTAAGAATGATTTATGAGCGATGAGGAGACTTCTAAACATTCTTTCTTTGTTGCTTTGATTTTTGACTGAGCATTACCTAACTTTATGGATTAATTCCTATCTGTAACTATGTATGGCACATATTATTCGCTATTTTGTATTTTAACAAATTCTAAATACTTCATTCTTCTTTGTAACAAAAATGGCACACACATGTGTGTTCAAAGTGAAAAGGTTTTAATAAAGGAAGAAAACTTGAGATTTCAGTTTTTGTTTTTTTTTGGTTGGAGATTTCAGTTTTTTTAAACATTGGATTTAAAATATTCTGGATTAATTTAAGTTTGAAATCCATGAAAGATCCATGGGGTGACATGATTACGTTTCGATCAATTTAATTTATCATTTTCTCCATTTTATTTGTTATTAATCTTACAACAAGTGAGGTCTTTTGCAGAATTTTGGGGAGAAAGTTTGAGGTTGAATGTTGTTCTTGGGTTTGCTTTACTAGATAGAGAGATATTCTGAAGGGGATTATTTCCCTGAAAAAATGAGGAAAGATCTTTTGCTCTCTTGTGACCTCTAATCAATGGCGTGTTTCTTATAATTCATACTTGAAGGTTGGGCACTCAATTGGTTCATATATCTCTATGGAGATCCTCCGGAAATGCCCTGAGAAGGTGAATTTACTGTAACTTGATGGTTTGCAACCTATAGTTTCTCATAATGCTTTTAATTTGAAGAGGCGATTTCTTTGGCTTTGCTAGGTCACGTATTGTATCGGACTATATCCATTTCTGACATTGAACCCAGGGTCCATGAAGCAGTCTTTTATTAAGAATATTTCAGCGTAAAGCTCTTTCCTTGTCATAAGTAACACATATGTCATGTCATTTGTTTTCTACGGAGTGGGGGATGCCTTCAGTGCCTTACCTTTTTCAAGTACTCTTTACGACTTCGCGAGTTCTTTGCATCATATACCAATTATTTACCCACATGATTTTCACTATTCTATATTTTCCATATGCCTGGGCTTCGTTTCTAGTTCTCCTTCAGCTCTTCTTGTATATCTGTATGAATTACATTGCTCTGTAATCCTAATGATTAACTGTTTAAGTAATTTCGTCAGAGCAAGTCCTGCATTACCCAGTGTTACTAGGAGCGAAAATCTTTGTGTTTTTATTTTTGATAAGACCGTTACTGATTCAGTCAATGGGTCTGATGTTGCACAGTTTGAGTTTCAGGTCCTCAATCATCTGTGCAGCTCTAAGCTTTATCGTTGCGTCATTGGGTTCATTACCGAGCAGATTTTCCAGGTTTATTGTTGCAAACTCTCTCGGAAAATCGTGGTCTCCAATGGCAATTGAGGCTACCTGCACTCATTTGCTGCAGGTGATGTTAGCTGTTCTCGACTTAAAGGACCGCCCTCTGTGAATCTCTGTTAGTGGAAATCGTCACATTTTATTTGTTGTCAATTACCAAATTCACTGCACCGGTATGCTGTTTGTACTTCTGATAGTTGACTTCTTTTTAATAGTATCATACAATGCGGAATATGCTCTTCATGGCAATGACGGAATTCAAACAGGTTAGTGTTCCATAATCGCGTTTCCTAATTTGAAAAGCAAGATCAATGCAAGTACTAGTAATTTCAGCATCTCATGAGGTTGGAGAAGTGAAATTTTGCCATTTCTTTCTCAAAAAACAGTGTAGTCGTTTTTCTGATATTCAAGCTAGGCTTTGCCAATGCTCTTTTCATTAATGAAGCCACAAGCACTGTGTTTTCACTTCATCTTCTGGAAGCATTATGGTCCTTGCAAAAGATTTTCTCCCTTCACGGAACTTAGATACCAGAGCTAGTTGCCTAAAGCTTCGCAGTCTCTCCTGTGCATCCTGAAGTTGTTCCCTACTACATTTTTCTCTTTGATAAGCTGTTCCATACTACATTGAAACTAGTACCATATAGATCTGGCTTTGCTTTCTGCAGCATTAGATAAAAGAGATAAATCAACTTTGCAGCTAAACTGAGAGGCCCAGGCTTCTGGTTAATAATATTTATAGAGTTGGTATAAAGGTAGATAATCCTCTTATGCTCATAATGTCCAACTCAAACACTTTGCAGGTCTCGGTTTAAGAAAGTAATGTTTGCTTAAATTTCTGTTTCCACTGTTCACAAAATAGATATTGATTTATTTGGCTCAAATGTTTCTTGTCATTGCTTGAGAAATTTGGGGTTTCCATGCATTTCTCAGTTACCTGGTGAACCTTATTCATTTAGACAGAAAGAAGGAATCATCTATAGTTCTAGCTTTTGTGATAAAGTAGTGGCTGTATGCATGCGATAATCATTTTGATGGGAAGTCGTTTCCTCAAGCTATGTTTCACCCAATTGTTTAAAGAGAACCGAATCTTGTTTCTCCGTAAGATATTGGGCTACTCATAGCATGTCCTGCATAGAGAGACAATGAAATGAAAGCCCGTGCTGACCATTGTAGTCTATGACAGCTTTCAGAAGTATCAGATTGGGCATTTCTGAGAGCAAACAAGGAAAAAATCGCATTTTTGTTTGACCTCAATGATCATTGGGGCCCGCTGCAAACACTTGAAGAGGTAAATTTTAAAGATCTCGTAATGGACCAGGACTTATGCGGTGAATATGTGCACAGGCAGAATTACTATCACAATAGCTTCTTCACGATTAAATGTCTTAAACAATGAATGATCATAGCTTCATGTGTGAGTTTCATGTCATAACTCATGATTATGATTTCATTCTTGAGAATTTATGATCTCATGGTTATTTGCTATTCTAATGCTACGGAGCTATTCTTGAGCTATATTTGTAGGTGGTTAGAGTGTGTTCATGAGCATCCCCCGGTGCTCTGATGTTGTCGACGGCAATTCTCACGTTTTTGTTTTTTTCCTTATAGATATCCAAGAAGATCCCTGAAATTACTTTAGCAATTGAGAGGGAGGGCCATACTCATTCTTTCTGTTGCACAGAAGCTGGATCAGTTTGGGTATCTGAGCACATTGCGAGCTTGATCAAAGTCAGAATATTGAATTCAAACCAACGGATTTAAATTTCAACAAAATGACCTTGATCCGGTGAGTTGAGCTTCATAGTACCTTCTTGAATAACATGTAAAGCGATCTCTCTGTCTAAATTCTGACTCCCATAGCATCTGCCATTTATTCGAATTGAATGTTTTATTGTCAACAGCATCCTAACTCAAATTGCTTCACCATGCCGCCAGTTGGTCAATGGGTGCCATGGTACAGAAGGCCCCAGTCTGAGAATGTGTATTCTTTTCCGTCCATATTGTTATGTTCGAGTTTCACAATGCTAGTGTACTTTACTTTCACCATGTCATTTACCCTCTAGACTAGGCTATGTAAACTCAGATTGGAGGATTCAGCTATTTATATCTCTACAAATTTTTTCCAAGCTATATTGACTTCAATTTGCAAGATATTGGTTCTCCACCCCCTCCACATGGAAAGAAAAGAATACACCACAATTCTTGTTCCCTGTTATTGACTTCAATTATCAAGATTTTAGTCTGTAAGCATCTCCAGCCCCTTGACATGGAAAGGAAAAGTGATCATAGTAGGCATTGATGACCGTTGAAGGACCACTTTAGGTTTACAGATATTGCAGATAATACGGATGGGATTAGGCATAATGCAATGACAGGGAAGGATTCAGTAAATTAGCTCTTTAAGTTTCTGCTAACCATTTAATTGGTTTGGCAGATAATTAAGGAACCCCTTGCTGGTAAAACCAATTTCACAGTGATTTCAAGGAACTTGCAATGGAAGTTCATCGTTGTAGAGAAGGCACTTCGTGCAGGTTCGAGTCAGCTGTTTCATTTGGTAACTTGCTTGCTGGGACTGACTGTCAATCACTGTCAAGGGATCCTTGACTCCCATTCCTGTACATGCCGAAATGGCTTAATGTGTCTGTTCGATGCCCTTGTGCTGCCACACTGTGTCTCGAGTAATTGAACAGATCAAGTTTAGCTACTGAATTTGCCTGGTCAACCGTTAAAAAAGAACAGAGAACATATCATTTTTTTTTTTTACTTTCATCAACTTTTGGATGATATGCTTCCGAACTGGCCTTTCTGGTTTTCCTTCCTTGCCAATTTGCAGCAATTAATGTAAGCTTTGCCTTCACTCCATTCTATGCTGTTTTAGTGCGCAGATATGATAAATTTGACAAAACAACAGTTTTATTCTATCTCTGCGAAAGCTAAAAATTCTCACCTCTGATATGAACTTTTGAGGTCTATGATGTTTGGGAAAAAGTACCAAAAAGTCCTAAACCTATTGTATTGGTATTAATTCAGTCTTAAACCTTTTAATTGGACCAGTTGAGTCCTAAATTTTCTCACATCGGTATCATTTCAGTTTATTCGGCCAATTTAGACCAGAAATTGTTGACGTGGACGCCAGCCGCCTTATGTGGCATGGAATGGCCGGCTTTGACTTGAATAATTTTAATATTTTTTTTTGAATTTTTTATAATTTTTTTTTCATTCCTATCCTGTCTTGCCACATAGGATGGTCGGCTTACATATCAGCGATTTCTGGCTTAAATTAATCAAATGGATTGAATTGGTTTTAGTGCGATAAGATTAAGGATTAAATTGATATTAATGCAATATGTTTTGGATTTTTTTTTGAAACTTTTCCCGTCACGTTAGCACAAATGAGAAGCATTCTGTACTGATTTTTCTCCCGAAATTTCCTGATTCGCGGGATTCTGTCTGAAAATATGGCGATAGTTCTCGCCAGAATATCTTCATATGCGCAAGTTACAGAGCAGTTCCATTGGCGGATATCGGAACAATAGATTAATCATCCCATTGAAAGCGTAAGCTATGTAAAGCGACAAAATCGAAGACCAAGATTTAGCAGCATATAACGACTAAATCACAGAAACAGACAGGACGACGAGCTCATTGTTTTGGCTTGTTTTGCCCCGTGACATTCCAGATTTCTGAACCTGCCCGACGTATTGATTAACAACACCAATCATAGCTCAGTTCTTTAGGAGACATACCGCCCACTAAACCAAGAAACTCAATGGAGGGGCGCGAAACAAAGCACGTAGTGGAATGTTTATGCACATGAAGAACAGTACAATCAGATGTCGAATGATAAAGCTGGTGGGTACGGAAGAATCATCTTTCCGCTCCAACATGCCATCTCTCTCTGGCTTTTGTGCATCAATCTGAAGCTCGAGCTGAACCTGCTGATCTTGTCCTGCAAGATGCTGCATCTGGTGTTTGGTGGCAAGCTTCCAAGAACAATAATTTCGAAAAGATTGGATGTGAGGAAACGAGGGCAGCTGCCGTCCATCGAAATTTCCCGAAACAAACTTCCTTCTGTCAAAGAAGTAATTCTATACATACTTGTACGTATAATATACGTTTATTCCGCAAATTGATCCGGCTGCGGGTGAAATTCAACGCCTCTATTGCGGACAATAACGACAAACAGAAGGGGGAGCAATGAATAGCTCGTTTACTTTGGGCGTGAGCCCCAGATAATCAAGGGGGGGAACATGCATGAAGAATCATCACGTGTGAGGATCGCGGGTTGGCCCCCAAGTTTGAAGTAGCTGCCTGCTGATTCAACGGATCGTTTCATTTAATTTAAGGAGCATATAAATACAAATTCATGCATCCCCAGATCATTCCACTGATGCGTCAGTTTCTTCGCTGCTTCTGAAAAATTCTTTCTTGTGTATTTTATTCAAAACTATTATAACCATCTGATGATTCATCTTCATCAGAAGATATATATATATATAGATATATATATATATATATATATATGTATATGTATATATAAATTTAATGAGAAGATATGGATATGCAAATTTAATATGAAGCTTTGCCATATGGGTTTTCAAGTCGACAAGCGTGGTTGACAGCCCATGCAATTTGCTTCCTCCTCCTAAGAAGCTCGAAGGAGATCTACTCTACTTTTATCTCTTCTTCTTTTTTTTTTAGTTTGTTAATTTCTTCTTATATCGAGCCAAGTTTTTTGAAAATCTAAAAAAATCGATATATGTTCGAACACTTCAAGGTGTTCGATTTTTTAAGGTCACTCACAAAAAGCAAAAGACCAATGTAATCCAAGGTCTTGTTAATGAATATTTTAAGGGCATTTATTGAATTAATAGGAAAATATTCGAGTCTCAAAGCATTTAAAAATCGAACCCCTCGAAATGTTCGAGCATATATCGATTTTTACATTTTCAAAAAAGAGATTCAACGGATGCGCTTTACTTTCAAAAAATATTCGAGTCACAAATCACTATACTTAAAAGTGATTCTATCATAAAGACCGGAAAAGTCAAAGGCTAAAAAGCAAATGTCCAAAGGATGCCCTGTTTTTTACCTCTTTTAGGTAAAAACACCTACTGATTTTCATATCAAGATTCGAACTATTATTTAATTTTTAAAATATCATAAAAAAAATGTGTATGCGATTTTCTATGTTAATGTTTATACATTTTAAAAGCTTTCCAATATTTCACGTCGAATAAAATTCAAAGTGTGAGATTAAGAGATATAAAGAACAATAAAATTTAAAAATCACCCCAAACGGTTTGGATAAGACTTCAAGAATCAAATCGATTACGCCATTGATTTCAGGCCAAAACTATATACTCGAGAAAACTTCGAATATTATGATTAAAAGATTATATGTGATTAATGAAGCGGATAAAATTATCATATGGGGAATAAGAGTGACCCAGATCATGCTTCATCGTTTAGGTAGGAAGCACATCTTTTTTTCGTAAACAATAGTTGGCTCCTGTTGAGAAAATTGCACTACAAGTCTTGAATCTTACATATGGCATTCAATCAAGTCATAAATCTTTAGCGAAAAGTGCAATTAAGTCCTAAATCTTTCAATTGGTTCAATTAGTTCCTAAACCTTTTTATTGGAAAATGCAATTAAATCCTAAACTTTATATTGAATTGTGCAATTTAAGGATGGCACAAATGCAATTTTTTAAGTGCCACGTATGCAATAAGTATCATTCATCAAAAGACTAGATTGCACTTTTTTCGATGCATTTTACTTTATCTTATTTGGCTATTTGCTACCTAGGTCTCACTCCCAATGTGGCAACTCTACGTAGTTTCACAATGTAGTCATCGTTACAAAATTTATCTAATTGTGGATTTCATGACTTGAGCCAGACATTTTCCTTCTTTTTTTTTTGTAAAATTATCATAACTCATCGTCGCGAGCCTCACATATAAATGATTTGGGCTTTTGCCTATTCTTGGGAAGTCACAAGTCCAAACCCACTTGCGATAGTTTTGACATGATCCAATCCCTTCCGGAAGTGGGGGTCCTATCACTTCCCCATCGACGGGAGTGGTCGAGACGAGTTTGCCTCTCCGAGGAGTGCCCAAAAGCCTCTCTTAGGTGCCGTGTCTCGAGTCGAACATTTTTTTTTCAAATTTCTTTTCCTAATCATCAAACTAATATAACGACGTGGATGATACATTTGTTACCATCGGTCGCTCCTTCTCGATCTCCACAAAAAGGTTAGGAATCATCATCCGCCAAGCGAGCTGCCAGTCGCGAAGTCGAGATAAAAACTGTCATGGTGAACAGCGACAGCCCTGTCGTAATAGCACCGAGAGGGACCCCCTTGCTCCTCCTCCCTGTCCTCACATGCACAGGATTATTTATGCACGCACACTCGCGCTCTCCCCTTCATCCTTTCCCGAGTCCCAAACACTTTCCCCAATCTCCCTCTCTCTCTCTGACTCTCTCTCTCTCTGACTCTCTGACTGCTGCAATGTCAAACGGCAGCAACAGCCGGAGGAGGCTCCTCCTCAACACCGTCGCCGTCGACGTCGGCTGCAGCTGCCGGAAGCCCAAGCTCTTCCTCCACTCCCTCCTCAAGCCCAGCTCCAAGTCCAAACCCCCCTCCACCTCCACCTCCTCCTCCTCCTCCTCCAACGCCTCCAACCACCACAGGCGCTTCCTCTCCCACTCCCACTCCTCCTCCGCCACCACCGACGACTCAACGGCCAGCGCCGCCGACCATTCCCTGCAGTACCTGCTGGACGCGGAGGCGGACGTGGTGAGGTCGGCGAAGGCGGTGAGGGGGTTCGGGAGGATCGACGACGAGGGGGTGGCGGTCGAGAAGGAGTCGCACGACCCGTACCTGGACTTCCGGCACTCCATGCTGCAGATGATCCTGGAGAACCAAATCTACACCAAGGACGACCTCCGGGAACTCCTCAACTGCTTCCTCCAGCTCAACTCCCCATACTACCACGGTGTCATCGTCCGCGCCTTCACCGAGATCTGGAACGGCTTCTCCTGCGCCCGCCCCGCCGCCGGCCACCACTCCCCCCTCCTGCACTTCGCTTACTAGCCCCGGGAGTTCCGGGAGGAGGGCTGAGGAATCTGTTAACGGCCCGCGCGACGTCGGTACGTCCAGACAGGTTTACCAAGCAAAAACGCGATGAGATAACTAGTCTCTCTGTGTAGTTGTGTTAACTGTTAACAATGTTTACTTTGACCTCTAAGTTAGGGTGTTGTGTATGCGTAAGGTAGAAACTAGTTTCTTTCTTCGTGGTGTAACTTTTCTCCTTTTCTTCTTTTCTGGGTTTTGAGGTTATCGTGTTTGGCATGCAAATGTGATTATTACAGCGCCGAAAATGGCGAGCTGCGTTGTTTCGGGAGGCCGGCCATTAAAGCCGACCTGTGTTTTTCCTTCTGTTTTTTGTTGGAAAGGAAAGGAAATGAAACGAGATGGTAGATGTTTATCCCCTTTTTGTTTTCCTCCATTAATGGAACTTTATGGTCGTCGGGCGACAATATGAGGCCCGTGTGCCGTGCGCGTGATCCTTGTACGAGAACGTTCGACGTGTAATGTGTGTGGGTACTTGTTAGTGTTTTGTCGACAGATTGAAGGGTCGTTTCACTGATACGGTTTTAGAAAGATTCGACCCTTTAGTCAGTCAGGTGATGCAATCTGGAGTTTCGCTCTCGAGGATCCTAGAAATCGACAGTTGAGCTCCGTGACTACTCCGGTTGCCCGCCCGACGCTTCGGACGATAAGTTCATTTACACTTGTATCACGAGCAAATAATAATAGAAGAAAGCGCAAATTGCCAAATGAGTCATCAATCTACCGTACGTGCGAACGCTAATTTAATTACAATGCCTTTTTAATTTAACCAATTTAGTCATCGGCAGTGACCATCAAGGTCAAGCCTCGCATGTGACCTCGCCCGAAGCTAGCGAGGTTGGGGAGGTCAGCGAGGTCGGCCCTCACCAAATCCGGCGAGGTCAGTCACCGAGGACGAAATTGGCTAAATTAAAAGGTTTTATGACTCAATTGACATATGTACAATACATTTGGGGCTTTTTTTTGGCAATTTTCTCAAAAAAGAAAGGTAAGGCTCTTCGTTGGGCGAGAGTTTCTTTGAATGAAGCTGTTCCATGTCGAAATCAATCGAGTTGAAAGTTCACACGCTCTTATATTAGATAAGTTTTTAATGAATATAACCAATGAAGAAGTATCTAAAATTTGGATTTGGTGATATAGAGTCGGCTATCTAGAGTGTAAAAAATACGTATAATTTACAGTTTTTCTAAAGCATTCGGTTATAGACCCTACGTATGGGAGTGATTTAATATAATAAGGACTCGACAAGAGTGCCCCCCAGCACTTGCTAGGTATATTAATAAGAAATGGTTCGATTTTCAAATATCGATGATACATAACACGAAAAAATGCCAATTGACTAAAAATTATAAACCGTATTGTTTCCTCCTCTTGATTTCTCGAAGATGTAATTAAACATGCCGCGCAGATGCCAACCTGAGCGGGTTGGTCTGGACTGCAGGAACCCATGGTGGTGGGGGCTGGTCAAACGCCATGGCAGACCAAGACGATGCTGCTTCGAAGCGATGAACGTCTTTGTGGGAAAAGCTAGGGCATCGGGATTTGAATGGTGCCTGCAATGAGACAAGTCGATTTGAATGCCCTTTAAATGAAGATGTCAAGCATTTGGGGACTGACTGTGCATTTTCCAACACTGTAACAGCTGCATTAGAGACGGCCATGAAAGAGTAAAATAAGAAAAATGGCAACCCTACTGCCACCACTGCATTGCAATTTACCCTTCTGCCGCACCTTCTTCTGTCACTTGCAATTACTCGTGGCATCCTAAAGCCAATAACATCTTAAGTGCGTACCTTGTAATGATTGTCCGGAGGCTCATGAAATACCAAGCTTAATGAGCCGATGCGTCTATACTTTCGGCCTGGGTAGAATCTGAACGGATGACTCCGGCTCGTGAATTAGAAACTTCCTTCAGTCCCGATTCAACTGTTGTTTATCGGGAAAAGTGCCAAAAAAGTCCTAAATCTTTTGCATTAGTGCCTATTTAGTCCTAAACCTTTTTTTGGTGCCAATTCAGTCCTAAACCTTTTCCATTGGTGCCAATTTAGTCCTAAACCTTTTTTGGTGCCAATTAAGTCCTAAACCTTTTAAATTGGTGCCAATTCAGTCCTAAACCTTTTGTTTTTGTGCCAATTTAGTCCTTCCGGTCAATTTTGATCGGAATTTGCTGACGTGGACGCCGGCCGGCCGGCGACCGATCACCGGCGCCAACGTGGCGCTGACGTGGACAATTAAATAATTTTTTTTGAATTTTTCTTTTTTTTTCCTTTTTTTTCTTTTTTTTCCTTTTTTTCTTTTTTTTTCCTTTTTTTTTTGGTCTTCTTCTGGCCGGTCGCCGGTCCGGCGACCGGCGACCGGCCAGAGGCCAGAGGCCGACGAGGTCGCCCTCGCCGGCCACTGGCGAGGGCGCCCTCGCCGGCCTCTGGCGAGGTCGGGCCTCGCCGGCGGCTGGGCGAGGCTCGACCTCGCCAGATCCGGCGAGGTCGGGCCTCGCCCGACCATGGCGAGGCTCGAGCCCTCGCCGGCGAGCCTCGCCATGGTCGGGCGAGGCTCGACCTCGCCGGATCTGGCAAGGTCGGGCCTCGCCCAGCCGCCGGGGCGAAGTCGAGCCTCGCCTTGGCCGCTGGGGCGAGGTCGGGCCTCGCCTTGGTCGGGCGAGGCTCGACCTCGCCAGATCCGGCGAGGTCGGGCCTCGCCCGACCATGGCGAGGCTCGCCGGCGAGGGCTCGAGCCTCGCCATGGTCGGGCGAGGCCCGACCTCGCCCGATCTGGCAAGGTCGAGCCTCGCCCAGCCGCCGGCGAGGCCCGACCTCGCCAGTGGCCGGCGAGGGCGACCTCGCCGGCCTCTGGCCTCTGGCCGGTCGCCGGACCGGCGACCGGCCAGAAGAAGACCAAAAAAAAGGAAAAAAAAAGAAAAAAAGGGAAAAAAAAGAAAAAAAAGGAAAAAAAAAGAAAAATTCAAAAAAAATTAAAAATATTATTTAATTGTCCACGTCAGTGCCACGTCGGCGCCGGTGACCGGTCGCCGGCCGGCCGGCGTCCACGTCAGCAAATTCCGGTCAAAATTGACCGGAAGGACTAAATTGGCACAAAAACAAAAGGTTTAGGACTGAATTGGCACCAATTTAAAAGGTTTAGGACTTAATTGGCACCAAAAAAAGGTTTATGACTAAATTGGCACCAATGGAAAAGGTTTAGGACTGAATTGGCACCAAAAAAAGGTTTAGGACTAAATTGACACTAATGCAAAAGGTTTAGGACTTTTTTGGCACTTTTCCCGTTGTTTATCCAAAGATCACATCTGGTCTAGTGCTCTTAGGCCAACTACATCCTACTTTTTAGTCCAGGGGTAATCAAGTCAATAAGCTACGTTGCAGACGATGATTATTGGCTTCATTGTTGTGCGTGAAATCAATTAAAAAGAGAAGAAATGGCATCTAGTGTCAGGTAATAGAACGTTCTAAACAATAGATAAAAAAGGGTGGATCCACTGGCTTCGTTCATGAGAATAAACTCGGAGCGCGAAATTTTCTGTCATTTTCATGTTATTTTAGTTCGTGCAGATTCCACAAGTGTACTGAATCCCAAGGGCATTTTCAAAGCAGTCCAACCAAGCATTTGGCAATACTTTAATCCCGCACCATGCGCGCTTAAGAAATGGACAAAATTGCTGCATCAACTGCTTAAACAAAAGAGCCTTTGTCCATTAAGTAATGTGCTTAGCAGAAAGGAGCTTGACTAACAACTGTCCTCAAATACGTGTAGTTATCATATCACATTTCTGAAGGCACTGAAACATGTAAGGCTAACTTTTTTTTTGCCCTGATGTCCTTGGTGTGCATAGATGTAACTTAATCAGAGTTTTTCGACACACTTTTTGATAAATTTACCCAAAAGAACTCCCTCTTCTTCTTTTTATTTTGGGAAAATACTACCAAAAACCCTAAACTATGTTACTTGTGATAAATTTACCTTGAACTTGTTTTTGTGACATAAAAAACTCCAAACTATGCTAATTGTGACAAATTTACCATGAACTTTTTTTTGTGATATGAAAAACTCCAAACTATGCCACTTGTGACACATTTACCTCACAATACTTTGGCCCATGAGTATTTTCGTCTTTTTCTATTTTTTTTTCCTTTTTTTTCCTTTCTTTTCTCTTCCCTCCGCCGGCCATGGCGAATGGAAGCCGGCGAGGGTAGTCCTCGCCGGCATTGGGTTGGGCGAGGGCTGCCCTCGTCGGCGTCAGGCGAGAGTCGCCCTCGCCTGGGAGGGCAAGGGTAGCCCTCGCCTGAGTTGGGCGAGAGTCTCCCTCGCCTAGGGTTGCCCTCGCCTGGGCGGGCAAGGGCTGCCCTTGCCCAACACTGGCGAGGGTCGCCCTTGCCAGATTCGGTGAAGGCAGCCCTTGCCCAACCCCAACACCGGCAAGGGCTGCCCTCGCCGGCTTCCCTCCGCCATGGTGGCGGAGGGAAGAGAGAAAAAAAGAAAAAAAAGAAAGAAAAATAGAAAAAAAGGAAGAAGACAAAAATGCCTATGAGCCAAAGTATTGTGGGGTAAATGTGTTATAAGTGGTATAGTTTGAGATTTTTCGTGTCACAAAAAAAAATTCAGGGCAAATTTATCACAAATAGCATAGTTTGAAATTTTTTGTGTTACAAAAAAATGTAAGTGTAAATTTGTCACAAGTGGCATAGTTTGTGATTTTTTATGGTATTTTCCCTTTCATTTTTGTTTTCCTCATAGATAAAGTTACTCATACTTCTCCTCCGCCGATTCTATCTATGCACAAAGATCTTCGGTCCACATATTGTTGGAAAGCACATACCGCGATACTATTTGTTGTAATCAAAAAATTTAAATACGAATAAAAATTTCAAGAAAACAATAACAAATTAACTCTAACAAATGCAACCACTTGATGGAATGAACGGGTTATTGCTTAACTTTGTACTGGGTATCAACTTAGGAAAGTCCCTGGGCCTTCACCTTAAGAGATGTAGTCTTGGAAATGAGAAAATGCTTTGAGCGCAAGAGTTCCTTTGTCCGGTGCGAGGAGGCATAGACACATGCGAAGCCTCCGTGGACTCTCGTTGAAGTTGCATTGGCCGGCCACCACAATCATTCGACTTTACCCTACATCATATGGGAAAAACCAAACATATGGAGACAAAATTAAACAGGAGATGAGGTACAGATTACCCAATCTCCTTAAGGTGATTAGTTATTGCCCATGGTGCCACGTAGATTTATGAACTACGTCTCTGATATGAATCTGTGCGGAAGATGATCGTTCTACGAAGATCTGTAAGTTACGAATTGCTGACCTTGACTCCCAATCGAACCTGTGATTGGTAATCTCGGTATGAACGCGACCTGTTGACGAACCTGTGTCAACCAATCCACGCTATAACGCCACGAACAAGAGAATTCGCGATCTTGCTCGATAAGTTTAATTCGATCGCCACAAGGGAGCCTTGATAAGATCTAATCCTCAAAAGAACTCAAGAAGAAAACTTTTCTATATAAAATTTTGCCTCTCTTAGAAATCTATAAGTAATCTTATAGAGGGTGCTAACCCTAATTCTAATCCTACTAGGATTAAAATTACAAAAATAACCTTAATTATTAAAAATTCGTCCAAAAATAGAAAAAGGCCTAAAAGTTCATCTAAACGACTCCAAATCGCTAAAAAACGTCATCAATCACTACTAAAGTAGTGTGTATTGATCAGCGGCCCGTTTCCAAGCGTCCATTCAAATTTGAGCCAATTTGGAGTTCGTCAATTCTAAGTTCTTTCGGAATTCGCTGGACCAAAAGTAATCATGTTGCGCCAAGGAGTTTCAGAATCTTCAAGTTTCGAATCAAGATTATCTTTATTCCAAATATCTTGAACCATGATGTCGACAGCTCGTTTGAATTCCTTCGCTCTCGCTCGAGTGATCGGGCCTAGCGGATAGAACAACGGGTCCCTAGCGCCTCCTCCTCGATAGGGTTCGATGTCCACATCAGCCTCCCAAAATACGACACCTCAAACCCCTTTGTAAGAACACTGTACAAATAGGATTAAGTCAAAGTCTTCTCGAAATCGGCATTAAGAGAAACTTGAAGCGGAGAGATGAGTTGTTTTTCCTTCTTCTCTCTCTATATGGATAGTTCATTTCATTTATAGAATTTTAATGGACACGAATTGAATAGATACACAAACTTAACAGATCCATGAACTAAAAAGACATGTGTACTGAAGATACATATCTCGTTTTGCTCAATTTTATTGATCCATTAACCCACAATTACAACACATATTGAAGAAGACTATCTGTTGGCATTCTGTTCCTCATAATATATGAATCTCGTTAAAAGCGCGCTCTGAACATTTGTTAACCACGTTAATTAAAAGGATATTTTCAATGGGCTTGATTATGCGTACTAGAGAGAGATAATACATCGAAAATGACAAAGTATCGTTAATCATGTGTTCAACAATTGCCTCCAACGCTCGTGGACAAAAACCCTTATATCATTACAGCACCTATAATACAGTTGTCTGATAATAAATTTAAATAAATGCATGTGCCGTCTAGTTTGGAGCGTTAGTCAAATGAAGCCACAGGGAATCTTCATGATAGTTTAGTGGAGAGAGAGTGAGAGAGAGCGCCTTTCATTGAAGCCCATTGAAGAAGGAACAGCGACT
Source organism: Syzygium jambos (assembly GCA_031216235.1). Lineage (NCBI taxonomy): Eukaryota > Viridiplantae > Streptophyta > Magnoliopsida > Myrtales > Myrtaceae > Syzygium > Syzygium jambos. Next base: position 27,253,585 of record CM062220.1, read on the forward strand.
CTCTCTCTCTCTCTCTCTGCAATTATGAAATGTGGAAAGCGAGCTGCAAAAGCCAATGCACAAACGCAGTCGAAAAAATAAAAACTCCGCTTCTGGTTTATTGGTACGACAAAAGACGAGAATTATGTCAACTTGTTGTTTAGTCGGGACCAGTTTCTGGGTACAAAGTCTAAATCTACTGAGCACAATAGCTTCCTGGGTTTTCGTTTACTGTCCCCAGTAGAAGAAGCTTTATCGTCTACTCTACTCTCTCTCTCTCTCTCAGCTTTTGTGCGTGTAGTGGGCGACATCTTTGTGAACAAAGCGAAAGAGCAAAGAATAATGAAGCAGCAGCAGCAGCAAACTGAAAGGACGGCCACACAAAAAAAGAGAAATTAGACGTGAATTTTGATGAAGTGTTTTTGATTCAGAAGTACCCTTTTTGTGTGAAAGATTTTTGTTGATTATTTATATCGAGTAGTCTACCATTTACAAATGGGAGTCAATGTTACAAGGTTATTGTAAACCATGTGATATAATTAATTTGGGGAGCTATTTTGGTTCCCTATAAGAAAAAATTATTCTCGAGTTTTGTTTTCTCTAGGTAAGGGTATTCTCAAGTTGAAATGCCCGGTAAGAGTGCTTTACCAATTCAATTTCACAAAAATCATGTTCGATTGCATTCTCTCTTCATGATATAGTATTCACTTTATGAGAAGGAACTTGTGATACATGTGTAGAAGTGCTTAAAGAGCAGCCCTCCAAGGAAAATCGCACATCCTAGCAAGTAGTCGAGCTCCATTGCCATGTAAAAAATATGTGTGTTGAACATGATCCATAGGTTATATGCAGCTATAACCCTTAATTTTCATGAGATTCACGTTATGAAAAGCTGTGATTATCGATGAGTTTTTTATATCGATTTGATTCATGTGATTAACGCCGAGGGAGGAGCCATTAGTTAGTCATTCTCTTCTGCCTATTGTGCTCATAAGGGGAAAGGCAAAAAGGAATCTTATTAAGAAAAGATTAAGAAAAAAAACCACTAAGAGGCTAAAGTCTAAAAGCAAACCGCCCCACATCTTTACTTTCTCTCTCTCTCTATGGACGAAAATCCTCTAAACTCAGCATACAAAAGCATCACAATCCGTCCCTAAAGGGCGACCTCAAAAGGACCAAATCAAGCCAGGCAATCATAAGACCGCAGTCGTCTTTTCCTTTTTCCATGAAGCATTCCATGTTCTTTTGAGAATCGAGACACATCTGTTGTCTGGTCTCACTGACTGCTGTCCCAACCCTAAGCAAACCCTAAAGCACTCACAAAACCAAACGCTAACTTCCGTGTGGTCCCGGTGGCCGGCGGTCGGAGGAGTAGAATAAGCTCTGAAACCTTTCCAAGCCATGGATTTCAGAGAAGCTATCTTTTTTGACTTGAGAGTCGGTCAAAAGGCTACAAGTCATGCGGGCGCCTTATCATGCCTTGGTCCCCTAGACAAGGATGCGTACTCCTCCATGGCCTAAGGCGTCGAGATTATAGCCCGGACTACCATTTCATTAGTGACAAGGTAGGATGAGCTTCTGTCTCCATCCGTGTCTCCATGCAATCTTTATCCTTGTAAACATTATTCCATGTGAATGTGGCTTGTTTTGGAAATTTAGATTGACATTATCGAGACATCAGTATAAACACCGTATGAAAGGACACAAGATTTTCATTGGCGAGATAAGCCTATTCGAGAGTGTTCTTTTGCAGTCATTTTGTCGTGATGGATTCGGGACGTTGAAACCAGTGCATATTGGAATGCCCGCACATGTATGTCTTGTAGAGTGATATGGAAGCTCTTTCTTCCTCCTAAATGAAGTCTTCGGAGCTTTTTGATTACCCGACCATACCGAAATGGTATGTACTAGCAGTCTCATGGAGATTGGACAATTATCGAAGCTTTCAATTTGTGCTATTGATTGAACAATTTCTCAAGACAACGCACATGCGTGATGATTGAAGGCAGCAAGATTTGGTTCATCAAATGTTACCGGATACTTTATTGGGCATTGGAACAAGGATTTTATCGACAAGTGCTCTACGGTACTTGTTTTTTTGGTCCGAGCTCTAGGGCACTTGTTAAAGATCTCTAATGCAGCAAAAAATTTTCAATTGCAATGCACTATCTAGCTCGTGATATATGTAATCGGGGCATTGAAATCAAAACATCATTTGAATAAGTTCTTATAACAGGCATCCCGGACACCTGTCAACAAGACTTGTTAAAATGTCGAAGTCCTTTTTCCCTTTTGGGCCGAACTTCTTATCCATGCATCAATGTTGGTTGACTCGTCGCACATGGCCCCTGTATAGGAGAACCGTCCTGGGCCAAGAAAAGGCCCAAAAATCTCCACTTGCGAGCCAGAACAATGCCTGATAAAAAGCATAGGATAGAAGTTTTCACAGCTTCACTTTCAGAAATTTTTGTAGCACTTGCGCAGGTCGAAAAAACCAAGTCCAAGAACCATTCACTTCACATGTCTAGGAATTACCCGAAGAGCAATTATTGAGCGTCTCACGGCACACGCAATTCCTCAATGGAGATTGAATGGCCTGATATAACTTTGCGATCAATAGGACTAGTAAAGTCTAGCCAGAGAGAGAGAAGGAGACTCCGAAGCAAAGCAGATCCGCATTGAAAGTTCTTCACGCTCGGTTACGCAAGTGGCCGTTGGATTCAATTAGTGCGGGATCGGTCCCTGGCTTTAATTAGCTGAAGGTAGGGCACTCGATGAGCCAAGATTTTCAACTCGAAATTGATGATGGGCCGTTTGTGGGATTTATTGATAGTTTAGGAGGCTGTGCATCAAGCGACGGCAGAGCCATGATGAGGTGGGTCTTGATGAATATTGCATTGTCCCACTTGTTCGGCTCGGTCTTGGCCGGATCGGGCCGAGTTATTGCGTTGTTGTTTGCCGCGTTTTCTCTGCAGCATCCGCATGCATGGCCTTAATGCCGCAGCAGAGGCCATAACGTCGCCACTGTTCCTAGTTACGACGTGGATCGGATCGGAGGGAGACCGCTCCATTGTAGAAATAGAAAAGAAACAAACGGTAGGGACACGTTTTTTTCCACGGATATACTCCACCATAGTTGAAGTTGTGAACAAGCAACCGTGGCCCGGAGATGATTAGCCTAACAAGTTATAACTCGACTTCTAACGACGGCTGGGCACTACTATTGCTCCTCGAGAAGCTTTGGACTATGGCGATAGAGACGTTTTTAGGGCTACCAAGATGAGTGAAGCTGTGGCAATTAGCTAATTGGGGTGAGACGGTGAACCACCATTAGAGGTGAACGATTTTAGGTTCCGTCCAAGTTCCAGTTGTTAGGGGTGAGGGGTTCTATCTATCAGAATAGGTTTCCTAATTTTTGGAATCTGGAACCTATCTTGTCACAGGCCTCAGAGTCTATCCAAATTTCACCTGTAATCTTAATTGAACAATTGTAATGAATCATCACTTCTAATGATCACAATTTGCTACAATTCAATAATCACAGCTCATATTTAGACACACGAAAAATATGAAATATTAAAAAAGTAAAAATCTTAGTCATAGATATCGCCGAAAGGGAAGCTCATACTAGTGATTTCATATTACACACTTATCATTAGACGCAATGGAATACCGCAAGATCGCACGAAAACATGAACAAGAAAAACACAAAGATTTGTTTCAGGTTTTAGGTTCTACATCCCAAGTGAACCTACTCATCAGAACAGGTTCCTCAATTTTTGACATACCGGTCAAAACAAGTTCCCCAATTTTTGAAACTTGGAACTTTCCCTACATACCGTAGAACTTGGAATTGGACCGGTTGGTTCAGTCCGATTTTCAGTTTCCCAGCTTCATCCTGAAAAAATGCTCACTCTTAACCGCTGTGATCAAATGGGGTTATTCGGATGCTCTAATACAGAAAAATGGAATGTTAACGGTTCAAACGTGGCCACTGCTTTTAATTTGTGCATCACAAATATGGGCATCGCCCGCATTAATATATTTAGCTTGGATTACATGTCGACCGGATCCATAACTCATAACCCGTTAACCGGAGATTTCGTCCAAAAACCAGGAATGGGAGAAAGCGTAGCCCTTCTAGTGTCATGTTCATATATTTCTAAGTAGTTTGATAGAGTGATGATAATCGTGCTGGGGGGCTTCTATATCACGAGTAGAGCAAGTTCAAAATAGCCTCTGTCAAGGAAATTTCATTGTCGGGCAGCACCAAAAACGACTGCATGAACGTTCACGAGCCAAGTCCTCGGGCGGGCCCATTTCTTGTTCTGTTTTGGCGTAAGGCCTCGGATACAAACCTGCCTTCCTTTCCACGAGCGGCTTTTTGAGTGTGTATCCATAGATCAAAGTCTACCCACTTCGAGCACTGTTCTGTCCCAAAAAGGGGAAAGCACACTAACTTCTTCATCATCCAAGCGGTCAAATAAGGTCACACCAGATGCAAAGTAGCCTTTAATTTCATCGAATGTGGAGAAGACTCCAAGTCTTTAATACCCTCTTACGTCTATGATGCGCCTCCGGATTTGCTAATCGAAACTGGGGTCTGCACATGTTCATCTCACTACTCTGGAACATGTCGTCTTTACGAGGGTTCAGAGACGCGTGATTAATGCGAAATCAGACATTATTGCTTAGAGAAAAGCAGGTCACACGAAGCCCGATGCCCGTTTGGTCACACATCAAATTTGTACCTGGATTTTCTCGATGTTTCTCGGTAATTGAAGAGCTCATCGATGGGGACAACAAGGTGTCATTAGCCCCTTAATTACGAAAAGCGAAACTTAAATGTGATTGGGTTTTCCCAGGTTTTGACAAGCAAGAGCCTGGAGATTGAATGTCTCCAATGCTGGTTTGTCTGTCTGAGCTGAGGCACGACACGACCCAATGGGGAGTTATCCATGTTTTTTCTTGCCAATCCCATCCTAGTCCTAAACAGGCGAGCCATGTATTCAATCAGCAAATTACTAGAGGTACTAATCGTTCCTGAACTTACAATATCGAGGAACAAAAATATTGGTTTAATGAATTTCATTGTATGAAATATAAAGTCTTACACCGAGAAAAATTTGAATATACTTTTCTCCGTTTATGTACAGGTGCAAAATTGTCAAGTATTGTTGTATCATCAAATTTTGTATTCATGTTATCGTCTTTTTTGCGTGATGCACATATTTTTTCTTGTTAGGAATGAGTCAAAATGTGCTAAGTTGTAGGTCTCACCTCGATCATGTTAGGCTTAGATTTCTTTCATTACATTCATTTTGTGTTTGAAATCATATTTTCATTTAATGTCGCAACCAAACACATCTACTTTTAAAAGACATCTCAAAAAGGGTATGATCCAATTCGCTGTTTTTCCTAAAAAAAAAAGGTGATGATTTTGCACATGACATTAAACTTCTAGTATCGAGTTCAACCGGTCATTAGACATTCCATGACCTAATGATTAGTGGGATGGTGACGCAAATGAAAGGTTCAGAATCATGTCAAGGACATTTGGAATGGAATACAAACATATTATCAAACAAGCTATTCAATTATAAATTGAAATCTGACTCACCAAATCAAATTATCAAAACCAATCTCCATCATCCCCAGAATTGCTCCAGCTTCAAAACTGCACCATTTGGAGTTCTCTGACTTTGGTTTTTGGTGTGCTTTTTGAACCTAACCCAAAAACATATCCCTCCATACAGAATAGCAAAACATGGCAAGAATTTCTGAGCCCTCAAGATAATCGATTATCGAACCGCTAAAACCTATGAAAATGTTACAAATATGTAAAAAAAAAAGGGGAAAACTCTCTTTAATGTCAGAAACGACAATTAATGTCTGCAGGAACCGGGAAGCTAAGAGAAATTAGACACCATTTTTTATAATATGGTAAATTTAAATAATTGGCAAATCAGCAAAGACATGACCCAGCTAGCAATTGTATTTAAATTGGGATTTGCATAGATCGTAGTGATGAGAGCAGGGAAAAGCGCCGGGGCACAAGGTTTAGAAGCTTCGCCGCTTTTGACCATAATCTTATTAATTAGATCAGATATTTTACCCGATGCATCTACTTGTCTATATAAATATATATAATATATATTCTGATCATACAATAATTTGTCTTGAACAGAGAGCCCCCGTTGACAATTAATGTTTTGGTAATTCACATGATCGTGCCCATTATTTTAGGACTCGTACGTCCAACCTTAATATAATGGGACTTGTCAAGGAGTAGGTCGAGCTACTCGTTAGGCACATTTGATAAAGAAATATTTCGATTTATAGACTACCGATTACACATGACATGAGCCAGTAAAACGTCGCATTGCAAAACTACAAGCTTTTACCATTTCATCACTTGACCGGCATTCATGAAACATTCATTGACAAAGTCGTGATTCATCATTAGTGATGATGTGGTATTGTGACTTCTCACAACGCATGTGGGAGTCAAATATGTCATGCTATTTGTAAGCATTAAATATGATGACAACGCCCCGAAAAGCTTAATCATGTAAAAGTTAATCATGGTCAATAACATATGAATGATATATTCCTTACGTCAGATAGCTTCGACTCAATCGAATGGATTCCTTGACTAGCTATAAGAATCAAAATGGGGGGATTTCTTTCCGTTCTCGCATGCTTACAAATGTTAACTCATGATATCACTCATTTCCACCACGCCATATCCAACTTCTGGCATGTGAAAAATCCCCCTCTGCTCCTTTTCCCTTCTGGTCATTCCATTTGATGATGTAATGTTTTTTCAAAGATGACAGAAGTAAACAAATACCCTTAGGTGGAAAGAGCTGTCTAATTTAAGAAGTGCCGCACATAACTGTAAGATGCAAATGACACGTGACAAGTCAATAAGCGAATTAGGGCATTCGTTCATCGTTTTCCATTCAAGGGTCTCGAACAATCTCCCTAGCGCTCACATCTGAATGACAGGATGGAGAGAATCGCGAGCTCAGGAAGTGAGCGAAGCTTCGCACCCGCCAGTTTCTTTTTGCAGTCTATTAGGACGGGGGGTGCCAAAGATCTCGAGCAATCGTGGGAGAGAGATTGAATGCAAGAAAACCGAGCCCTCTTCGCGCCCACTCAAATAAATTGCTGGCAGCAACACTCTCCTCCCCCACTGTACTAGTGTCACTTTCTCTTTAACATATCCGAACGCCATCTCGTGCCTGCGTTTGTGTTCTTATCTGTGTGTCTCTGAGAGAGAGAGAGAGAGAGAGAGAGAGAGAGAGAGAGAGGAGATGAGGTGATGAGGAGCATCTCAAGAAAGGTCCCCCCCGGACCTTTTCTTGCAATATTCAAGTCCGAATCAAGAAACACCAAGGACAGATAATGAAAGGAGCACAACCCCTCAATTCAAAAAGAGAAGAAGAGAGATAATATCACTGTTTTATCTGACTGTCATTCTGCAGCCATTACAAGGGCTGAATGGCCGCTCGAAATGCTGTCTTTCCCCTTCTTAGTTCTTATGCCCGATTATCCGAGTTCGGATTCACCTCGTGGAGTCGAACATCATCTGCATTTATACTCTCGTGTCTCGCCCATTACAGCTACAGTTTCACACGAATGCACCTCCCATGTTCAGGGCATTCATCCGAAACTCGGGTCGTGTCTTACTTGATCTGTATGGAGTTGGGGTGGTCTATCGTGAGCAGGGGAGACTCCCTATGGAAACAGAAGAGTTTAAAGGTTACATGTTTAAGATCCTTTGACATAGTACAAGACCGTGCAGCTAGGCCCTCAATAGTCTATGCATAATGTGCCGTTTTCGCCATCGTTAGCAATAAACAACGCATCAGAGTTTGATTAGCAACATCGCAAGGTTGAATGGGATTGATCAACTATGACAAGGACTGATCTTGGTACCGATCTCTAAACACGACCCAATAATGATGCAATTTCAGAACACCGAAAACGATGCCACAAATGCCAAGGGTACAAGACTTCCCTCCTTTCTCCATCCATTGCTTCCCTAGAAGATATGGAGCACACTCATGAAAATTCCTAGGTTTGGGGTTGCGAGGGGGTCAGCTGAAGTTAATCTATCGCGACTCGACACCTTAGTTTCAATCAGTGTCCTAAAGCAGGCTAACACGAGGCCATTCCATTCTCGAATCCCCCGCTACAGGCCCCCCGAACAGAAGTAATCGGCCGCGATTTCAAACTCGCTCTTTTCACGACCCCTCCTTAATCGGAACCCAAAAAACTTTCAATGTCCGAAGCGTGTTCTCGGAACGGGCTCTAATGTGGCTGCACATTTCTGACTCGTTCTCAAGGTCCCAATTGATGAAATTGATGAAACACTTTCTTTTTACTCTTTCTATCGGATATGCCCCATGTTCAACTTTCGCCATCGCAACACCACAACTTGTCAAGTGGAGACATTTTTTCGTTGAGAGAGCGCAGTTCCCGTTCGTCGCGAGCTGCAGTTTAGCAGGGGAAGGGCGCCAAAATTCTGCGCTGGACTTGTTGCTTTCACCTTTCGACGTTGACAACGAACTACCCCATTTCAAATTCAACGGCCCTGATCTTCCCCCCCGATCCTATGTTCGAGTCATCTCCACCTTATGATCGATTTTAATCTCGTATATTTAATGGTCCTAATTCCCTAAAAAAGAGCCCTCAACTTCAGGTCCGCTGCAAATTCTACCCCGAACATTTTTTTGTTTCCTAAAAAATATCCGTAACTTTAGGTTACCTAATATGCTCCGAACCACTTTAGGTCAAATTTCAAATCTATCCGACCCTTTTTTGTTTAAAAGAATTTACCGACTTTAACTCTAATCTCAAATCTGCCCTCGTCGGCCATTTCTTCGAAATCGTTATTAGTCATCTCTAATTTTCCCAATTTTCATATGAAAGAACGGCTTCATTTCGGAGATAATCTTTCGCGTCACCTTGTTGATATCGATATGTTACCGATGTTGGAATGCCACGTCAAACAACTAGGCGATATTCGGGGCGAAGGGTTGACGGCGAGCAAATTTGAGATCGGATTGAAAGTTGGTAGTATTTTTCTAAAAGAGAATAAATTCAAGTCAGATTTCAAACTCGGCCTAAAGTTTAGGTATTTCTTCACATTAAAAAACTTCGGGGACAAAAATGGGATCGGACCTAAAGCTGTGAAATTCTTTTTAGATTAAAAAAAAAATTTGGGACCAGAAATTGGAGTGGACCAGAAATTGGGACCATACAAAAGTCGCTCATTTTTGCACCCATATTTCCGAGCATAGATCCAAGGGCGGAGGCGGACACGACATTCCGGGGGGGGGTACCACGTGCACGTCCGTGATTGACGACTCACGAAAAATGGGCAACACCCCCGTGGCACACAACGCTCATTAAAGATGCCCAGAGGTTTGAGTAAATTTTCCCATCAGTGCCTTAATAAATACCTGGCAATGCCGTTGAAGCAACCCCCCAAAAAAAAAAGCAAAAAAATAAAAAGACCCAAAATAAATAAATATATATATATTCTTCGTAAAGAGCGTCGGACATTGGACCATCCATCTCTTTCTCCTTTTCCCCCTCAAATTTTTTCTTTCTTTTATTTTGTTGCCCCCGGCACGCAAAGATTTTAGGGTTGGCCGTGCAGTGAAAGTAACATCACATCCCGGCCCTCCCCCCGGTGCACGGTGAAATTTCGCCTGCGTTGCTTCCCCCTTTTTAAACCGGAAATAGATTCGGCCAGGCCCCCTTGTACCGAATAGAACTTTAGGGTAAAAGACCCATCATTCTGCATGGTCCGGACTCCTATCTGAATCTCTTCCTCGGAACATCATGAGCATCCAACCCAGACGCTCGGACCCGATGCGATACGTCGGAACATGTGTTGTGTTTTTGTTCTTATCTAGATTCGTTTCAATAATGCCCTTTTGGACCACCACTGCAGCAGTTGCATCTTCAAGAACGTCATTAGCAATGGACAAGATGGTAAAGAAGGATCCCAACATGCACGTTAATGACATTTCATCACCCACTAATCTAAAGATGGAGCATATTACTAGTGTCAACGTGGGACATTTAGAGAGAGAGAAAAGGTAGTCGGGGCAGATGAGACTCATCAAAACCCTTGCACTATCATTCATTTTGGGCCCCCGACCTAAATGCAGAATACATACATTGATTTCTACCGAATTTTATCGATCAAACGAACCCGAAGAAGAGGAAGAGCTACCGGCGTAGTCGTCCTCCTTCATCTTCCACGGCCTCCAGAGAGAGTCCCGACGACGACGAGCACGGCGTGGTTTCGCTGACGGTTTCCTCCGCTTCCGAGATGGAAACGCGGCGCGCGGACAAGGACGACGACGAAGAGGACGACAGCGACGAGGACGAGGTGTTGTACAGCGACAGCGGGGACGAAGGAGACTGATGACCTGGGATACGACATTGATGACTGCGACGGCGGAGGCGATCGCCGTCGACGAGCAAGTCCACGAAGGCGCCGTAGATGTAGCCGTGGTTGTCCCGGTCGTTGACCCGCAAGTACCAGCAGAGGAGCTGTTCGAGGCACTCCCAGTCGTCGCCCTTCACGCCGTGAGCCTCCACCATCTCCTCCATTGACTTCCTGAAGTCCTCGTACGGGTCTCTCGACTCCATCGCCAGCAACGTCACGTCCTCCTTCTTAAATGCCGCCACGTCGCCGTCGTTCTCCTCCTCCTCCTCCTCGTTCGCCTCGCAAACATCTTCATTTGGTTCCGCATTTGACCGGGAGCGCGGGTCCGCGAGGATGGAGCTGGTGTCGCCCCGGCTGGGCTCGAAGAAGAGCCGGCGCTCGGAGCGGGCGCAGCGGATAAGGCACTCGACGGCGTCGTCATTGTCGCCGCCGCCGCCGCCGTCGGCGCGGTCGTCGGGCAGCTCGGAAGGGGCGGTGGAGAAGCTAGGGGACTCTTCCGAGGAGGAGGCGGCAGCGGCGGCGGCGATCGGGAGGGAGGGGTCGGAGGCGTCGGCGGCGGGGTCGAGAACGAAGGCGGAGTTGATGGTCTTGAAGATGGGGTCGGGATCGGCGTCGCGGAAGGAGAGGGTGCGGGGCTGGTGGCAGTAAGGCCACGGCCAGGTCGACGCCGTGGTGTCGGGGACGTTGGGGTGGTGGTGGTTCTTGGAAGAGAGGGAGAGAAGCTTCATCTTTCCCGGGTGGAATCTGGGTTTGAGGATGGATTTGGATTTGGATTTGGATTCGGATGGTTTTTGGAGGGTGCTGCTGTGGATCTACCTTCTTCAACTTCATATGATGCAGGCATTAATGGCCAATAACAGTAGAGACAGAGAGAGAGAGTGGTGTTCGAAGAGATTTTAAAGAGGAGACAGGTGGGGGGGAGTTTTGGGATAGAGGTTTTGGAGCCATGGGAGAAGGAGGGAACTGGTGGGGTCCTTTTTTTGATATAAAAATTCGTTTAATTACTGTTCACTCGGTAGCTATAATAATAAAAGAGCTTTCCTAAGATCGATGTTGATATATATTGTCTTTCTCCACTAATCCACATCGATCTTTTTTTAGTACATTTGACATCCTTCTAACCTAATGTGGGGGCTCGGATGAGGTGTTTTGGCATATAGCATGGTTTCTTGTGTCGTTTCTTGATTGCATAAAGACACGAGAGAGCATCATCACGAATGGTATGATTTATGGCAACGCGGTACAAAGCAAAACTGGTCGTGTGAAATCCGATGTTTAGCGGTGAAAAGTCATTTGTAAGTTACCGGCTGAGATGATCACGAAGATTAACTTCCGTGAGAGGAAGAAGCAAAGGGTTTCAGAATTCTGTTTTGAATAACATTTGCCGATAGCATTGCGATGGACCTAGAACATTGCTCTGAGAAGATACTCGACGATCTCAGAAGTTTGTATAATTTAGATTAGGGCTAGGTCCATGATAAAGGTCTTCTTGATAACTCAGACATAGAACAAGAAAATTTTAGCTTGAAAAGGAAAGTTATCAATCTTACTCCATAACATAATTTGTCCTGTGAAGGGAGCGAGAGGATAAATTTAACACGTAATTTTTCCCCATATATCTAGAAATCATGATCCTTATTTTGATTCTAATTTGATCGATTCAACCATGTACACTAATTATGCGATACCCTTTTATATGATGCCTCAATTTTGATGACATGGGGATTTCCTTTCTTAGGAAGAGAAACGATCTTATCTTTACGACAAGTTAGTGATTCATTTAGTTCCTGCATCTAAGTCATCAGTTAGGTGAGCTCCACATGAATTGCACCAAATACATCCCTCGTGCCACTTGTTTCTTTCTTTTCCTATGCAACGAAAACTCATGTGAATGATCAAGATCAAGTAGGTATGATGATTTATGGACAACAAACTTTAGCTAAGCTTTGTGACCTCTTGAAAGACCAGCGATCTCAAAACTACCGAGTCAACCATACTTTGGCAGTCAACTCCGCTTTCCTAATAAACAAACACTTGAAGTTATGCCACATCATTCATAAACCAAACCTTGTAGACTCTCCTTGTATACCTGCCATTGTTGAAGGGTTTTGTTTGTCTGTGGAAGATGCGCTGTTCTACGGTTCAAACCCCGTCCTCCGGCGCGGCTTGTGGGCCTGGGGTAAACCCCATAGCGGACCAGTTTGTGCTTTTCTTCATACGGAGTTGATTTGTATACCTTTGACAATTCGAGGTCTATAACACTATCGCTGGACCTCTTACCGTACATATCTACCTCCATTCTAAAAGCCTCTAATCTTGTGGTTTCTGTACTTTTTCTGCGATGGGAACGTGTAACACCATCAAGGTTATTCTTCACTTACGCCTAAATCTAAAAGGCCAAAAACTTAGAGATGCTTTCAATTTAGTGAGAAGACTAGGAATTGTCGATGTAACCCCAGTTAGACACACCTTGACAGCCCACAAAGACAATGGCCTTAGGCACAGTCTTCATTCATATAGGGCTAGCATTGGTGATTAGAGATACACTTTGTGATCCAGGAAATTTGATTGATCAATACTTAACCTTGTTAGGTCATTTTACTTATTGCCGACTGTAGACACTCGATCTCTTTCTTGAAATCAATATGATTGAATGTAGTTATTATAACTGTTGCAGGAGTCGTCTCTTCTCGTCCTCTTTATATAGTAAGCTTATCTCACTTTCCTCTCTATTTCCAACGCATGCATGTTTGTGGTGTTGGGAGATTGTGCATGCTAAAGAAAAATATACTTGCTTCTTATTTTCTCATAAGGAGAGAAAGAGAGAGGGAGAGAGAAAGCTTATAAAGTGAACGGTTCTATATAAGAAGCTAGGACAAGATTCTTGTCCACTTGCAATGTGTTCCCTAAGCCTCCTGGTCTCGAAGTAATTCCTAACTTATTATGTAAAAAGGAATGTAACCCCACTCTGACTTGTCACCTCGTTTGATTCATATCTGGGAACTTGGGATGATGATTGCTGTCATTGCCATGAGAAATAAAATCGCATTGGTTAATCGATTGGATAAGAGGGGGGATTGAACAAAACATTTCGAGTGGAGGCTCAAGAAAGATCCAAAAGCGATGAGGGGGAATGTGGGGATCGAATGAAAATCAAGGAGAAGTAGGGATGAAATTATTGTGTTAGTAGTATCTTTGAGAAGTACTTCTGCACCATGTGATCCCTCCATCTAGCTGGCAAGTGAAAACCCCACAACAGAGAGGGGGGCAAAGACAGAGAGAGAGAGAACAATCATTGAGTGGTCATGTGCACAAGCTAAGTTGAGAACAAAAAAACATCTAGGGTTGCTCCACGGTCTACGGGGGTTTCTGGTTACAAGGAAGCAATCACAGCTCACCCAGCATCATTCATGTATGCACAGCTTGGTCGGAGTTTGCATACGCGGGACTGTGTAAATTTCACTAGAAAGAATTGACCATCCTTACAAGATCATCGCGCACATCGAGCCGTGATTTTTCATTACATCTACCCTTAATTTGTTAGGGGTCCAAATTAGGTGAGTGGTCTCCTGAACCCCATTTCACTCGACAAACTATCGACCATATTTTTTATTTAATAATGATCAATCATCTATCTATAATGGGCTTATAAGAGCATCAGTCATATATTTTATATATTTTATGTTACGATAGAGATTTGAGAAACGAGAATATATAATGTAAGATTGAAAAGCATGTCATCTCATTAAAGAGATGCTATTTTTGGTGGGTAAGAAGTCAAAACAAATTGACCTGTAACGTCACCTCAAGAAGTGGACTAGTTAAGATACACTAACTTGGCCACCAATTAATCACTAAACTAAAAAAGAAAAGAAAATCAAACAGAGACTGCGAAATTGTACATGCGCCCCCTCGAAACAATCTAATCGTGCATCCCTCTCTCTCCTACCTGTTCTCGGTGTAATCATTGCCGCCTCACTGCTCAACTAGGTGACACCACCAGCATCTCTCCAGCCCACGATCAAGCAGTTCATCAATCAAGTACGAGCTTGTGATATTTGAGACTCAGGAGAGGAGGAGAGTTGTCAAACACGGTTGTTGTCGTTCGCCTAGCGCTCGTCGAACCAAGAGGGCTACTGGAGAGAGATAAATTACCGTTCTTCCTTTGGATAGGAGTCAACAAGAGAATGGAGGGATCATGTAGATCTAGGCCGACTTCTTGTCTTCCTCGTAACTTCTCGACCATACCGTCTAAATTTAGGCGCAACCCACCATTAGCCTAACAATGACTGCCCCTTAATGTCGAGATCATGCATTCCCACTGAAATACAGACAGTAAAACCAACACGGACCAAATATCTAAGGGGCAATTGTGAATGACAACCCAAATCTGAAGGAGGGCTAGTGACTGCATGCATTTAACTCGATGAATCCAATATGCAAATCATAGGAGGAGGAGGGCTTGAACCCAACAGGAAAATCGGGGTCCATGTTATGAGCATTGGCCACACGCCGTGCCTCAGCTAGCCCTGGCACAGCTTGTGAAGGCTTGGCATATTTATGTGCCGTGCCAAGCACAGCACGAGGACGACCCCTCGCACAGAGCAGCCATGCTGTGCCTGGGTCAGGTCAGAGCCTGGGTGGTAGGGGGCGTGCCTGGGATGGACCCTTCTCGAAATGGGTCCAGCCTGACCTGGCCGTGTTGCTACATGTTATATTGCACTACAAACTGAATAACATGAAACGTAATGCGATATCTATTTGGACCCTAACGATGATATCAAGATTCTCATCGATATCATATATGCATATATTGGGACCAATGGCCTAATCTTCGCACAAAGCGGACATGTTGTGCTTGGGCCGGGCCAGAGCCTAGGTGGGAAGGGGCGTGACCGGGATGGATCCTTCTTGAAATGGGTCCGGCTCGACCTGGCCGAGCAGTGGCCGTTGCTACATGTTATATTGCACTACAGACTGAATAAGGTGGAACGGAATGCAATATTTATTTAGACCCTAATGATGACATTGGGATTTTCATGGATATCACATATGCATATATTGGGACCAATGACCTAATCTTGATCTTTTAGTTTCTCAGAAGTGTGGTCCCCCTATTATGGTCTAATAATAGCAAAATACATGTTCCATCATCCTCGTGCCATACCATACAGATTCTAAAATACACGAGTCTTACCTCAGACTCTTCCGAAACACTGGGGCAGGATTGGCTAAGAACCACTCAACCAAAGTGGAACTCACTAGGTACCGATGGGCATCTGCCCCCACAACTGTGACCATGTCTGCTTTCGTGTATCATACATTGGAATTATCTGTTACGATCTTTCCTCCAGAATGTCTTCTAACTCCTCTTTCCTTTCCCCCAATAGCATAAAAACGTCGTTTAACCAGACAGGCATTGTCTGGTCCAACAGTGCCCGGATCTTAGGCCACTGACGAGTACAACACACGCCCGGCTGTTGGTCCTAACAAGGGACTGACTCAACCAGGCTCGGCTAGAAAAACTACTGTAACCGAGCCCATCTCAATAATGAGGCGAACTGGGTAAAATTCTCATTAGCAGAACAGCAGTTCGTCAATCTATAAATCGTTTGGCATTCTGATTTAGTCAGCTAGCACACTCATAAAACGCTGGACTATAATTCTATATGTCCACAAATAGATAATATGAGGTGAAACTTTCTATTTTGACATTAAACCACAGTGGCAAGCCACGCTTTTTGTCAAACTAAAGTTGCCAAAGTCAGCACCAAGATCTGATGCGGTTCGCACCTCATAGTCATCACAGGAGACAAATCCCTCCACGATAAAAAAATCTCTATTTGAGTTCTCAATGAGACATTTTATTCGCCTAAGCAAATCTCCTAAACATTTTGTTCAATGGAAGATGACTGACATTGCACGGACAGAAACACATAAGACTTGTTCCCAGTTTCACAACATTGTCATTCTACAAAAGGGAAATTATCTGCAAGTGAGCAACTTCCAGATGATTCAACTGTAATAATCCAGCCATCCGGAGCTGTTTGTTTTGCCTTCAGCCGACGATGACCAACGTATGAGAACACATTTGTTTTACCAGAAGCCTACAATGACCAACGTATGATAACACACCAGCACAAAAGGATGTAAATTGACCGAAAATACAAGCTCATGAAAATATGGAACCCTATACAGCAGATAACTAGTTCCCTGGAGTAGTGATAGAGATAATACAACATGAATTTTCAAAATATTCCTCTGGTACTGTTGTTCATCATAATTCTCCCCATAGTAGCATCCCCCCAGCTTAATTTGTAAGGAACAGAATCCTATCCATATACTCAATATCATAGTACATTTAATTTACATTGACTTGCTAAAGTCGAGGCATTTGATATTGCTAGCTAAATGAACCGTCTGTACCAACATGTTTTGTCTAGTATATCACAGATGGTCAGTCGATGCATTTCAGTTGAACAGAACTGGGGCAGAGAGAATGATGACTAGGTGCAGATCATAATTGACAAATCTCCACCAAGAAATCCCCCAACAAATGGTAGAATCTAGAGGGGACAACAGATTGAGAAAGAAACTTTAACCTATTGTAAACTTGTTTACAAAGATGAAACGCTTGACTAGATCATGGAAGAAGAGATAGAGCCCTTAGAAGTCAAACATTTTCAAGAAGCTCTCCTATGCTCTAGGAATAGGCTCTAAAATTCTTCTTTCAAACCAGATATCATGAAGAATCACCTGAAGCTGTTCAGCAAAAGCCCGCTATTAAACTTTAGATGTTTAAAAGAAGTGAGACCCGAACTGAATCATTATCTGACAATTCCATTTTCTACTGCTATCAAGGTCCAAAATAGACTGCTATTCGGGCAAGCAAAATTCCCCAGGTCAGGTCAAACATTAATTAACTTCATCAATAGACCACTTTGAGCTACCTCAAGCATCATACTAAAATAGAGGTATGCCCAATGCAATCGTATACTTAACAATACTCTATGCAATTATATACATACAGATACAATAAAAGAAAAATCAAGATAGTCTCGCCAACAAATGAGAAAGGAAAACTGTACAGATGGAATGCCTTCTATGAGTTGGTCTCATAATTGGACCCAATCCGATTCTGTTGCCCTCACATGACTAACCACTTAGCTGCATGCCAGTACACAACAAACCACATTTTTTTTAAACCACCCTAAACAATATTGTAAATAGATGTGGAAAATATTCATTCAACTTCTTCATAAGAACACTTCTTTTTCAGCAGGAAGATAAAAAACTTTCCGTAGCAGTAGTAAATCCACAGGAAAGCGTGTACAACCAGGAAAAAGAATGACCCCAAACAATGGCAGTAAATCATTAAAATAGTAAAAGTAAAATTTGAACAATAAAAGTTGATAAAATGCAAAGACAAAATAACCAAAGTCCAAGCAGGGGAAAACATCATTAAATGTCTGAACTGACCAAACCCCAGAAAAATTACTTAGCTAGCGGATTGTCCTCCCTCAGGATATTCTGAAGATAATCCTCGCAATATGATAGGCACAAAACAAATAAATGAAGAACTTTCAAAGCTGTTCCTTAAGCTTGTCAGCTTCATAAATCAAATGTACAGGGAAGGCCATACAACTGTTGACAGTCGCCAATAAACATGTCACTAGACTTCTATCACGCAGCAACCAAACAAATGAGGGAGAAGGAAACTATATTTAACACAAGAAAGTTAGCGGAGCTGTGGGACCTAAAATCCACAATATACAAATTTCCAAAAATTTAAGAAGGGCATTGCAAGGTTCTTGGCAAGAATTCTCTACGGATATAACTGAATTTACCAGGTCCAGAATATCCCAATAAATCTTCAACCACAATTTCAGTTCACCTGACCAACTCCAATTTTACATGAGCAAAGCATGTTACATTGAAGATAAAATTAAAAAGCTCCTCCATAAGCTAGAAATAAACAAGGGTGACTAAATCCCAAACGCTAATAATTCTCAAATTATGACACACACAAAACAAGAGTTGTAACTCTGACTGCACAAAAGTTTTTACCAAAAAGAGGTTGATGACATGGATTAATTCTCAAGATATTTGCTAAACTTTGACTTTGGATATCAATATAGTAGTTATCCATTGCAAACTTGTGAATGTCATTTCAGGCAAATGAAACAGCTAAGCACTGGAACATTGTCCTCACCCTAAATTTCACTAATAGAACAATGAACCTGTGGGACCACAGCTAAAAGTAGAACTTTACAAAGAAGACACCCCGAATACAAAGGTATACTGTACTTACCCTTATGCTCCCCTTCCTCTTTCCTCAACTTTCACAGTTGCAAGGACAAACAACCAGCTTAGTTCAGCATCTTATACCTAAAGTCTTAACTCAGGCTTACGGGAATAAATGAACAGCGTACTTGCAAAATACAACTACCATCCTGGCAATGCCCTGAAAATTTTCATGGTCTGCCAAATATGTACAATAACAGAATTAAAAGGCTCAAAGATGAGAAGACGATAATGCCGGTCCAATTCCCAATCAATTTGCAAATAAAGAAAGCACACTGAAGAGGATTTCAAGTTGACAAAGTACCACGCGACCAGGGAAGACTTCTCTGTGTTGATATGCACCATCCGCTAACTGTATGGAAGGATTTCAATGGAATTTCACAATGCTTTTATTTCCAAAACACGCCTTTTCGACGAAATGCCCATTAATTATGATCTCTTCATTGGATCATTTACCACAAGAATAAGCATAGATTTAATCATGGAACAACACGGTTATCAAATTTCGACCTTGCTATGAACCTTTGACAGGAAAAGTCAAACAACAAGCATGATTATGCCTTACTACTAAGCAGGTTCAAAGCTGGCAGTCCAAAGACAAGCACCTTCACAAAAATATTTTCTAATTTGTGAAAGTCAAGTCTTCTGACACACTTCGATAAAAAAAAAAAAAGTATCCCAACACATAATGCACACTTCCTGAGCAAAAGAGATCAATACATGGAAAAGTTGAAAAAAGCAAGATTTCTTCACGGAGCATCGTCGAATGACTAAGAAAGTCACTTCTTCCATTTGATGAACATCCAGGCATGGGCTAGTGGACTTATCTACAAATAAATAGTTTGTACAGCATGCTAAGGGCCTTTCAAACGTGACTTGGAGTGACTTGAAAACTTCAATTGAACATCGTTCTTCAATTATAACAAGCCTACATGCAAATTAGTAAACTTCTCCAGGACAGAAGCTTCTGTTCTCTCAGAATGCTTACAGATTTTTCTATTTCTTTGCTGGACAAATCACTTCCATTCTAAATCTCAAGTGCCAATTGAAACCGAAATGTCTCAAAATTGACCTGTAAAGAACAAATATTCATTCTTGAAATAGTTAAGCTTGTGGAATGATGTCTGTCACATTGTTATAACCATAGAACTTTGCAAGACTATTCAGCGAAACTCAGTTCTGTTCTCTCACAATTTATAGCTTGATATGGGATTTTAATGCATATTTAATAGTGCTTTGTGGCAGTTGTTTGTGCCACTAGCTCGAATAGAGCGTTTGACAAAAGCATATGCAGGTATCTTTCCATGCAGCAGCGTAGCATGTATCTTGTAATCTATTGAAACACGCAACAGTGATAGGAACGCTTATTCTTAATGTGCTTCAGCCACAGTTAAAAATATTTACAAATTGAATGCATAAAAAGCTATGAACTCCTCATACTTCCAGCAACCACAGCAACCGTGGGAAGTCTAAACAAGAATACCAGCAGATAGCAGACGACACTATCGGCTATATTTGTAGGCAGCATCTACACAGCATATATTCTACGCAACGAAGAAAGATTTCAACTGAACGAAATGATCTGCCATTTTATAGAACCCAAATGTGTAAACACAAAAACCTAAAGAAACATTAATACATGTGCTACTCAAGATTTAGAAGATACATCCAGACCATGCAAAACATTTGCATACTTCTCAAGCCGAGCAACATCACTGAAGTGAACTTTTCTAATCTTATGAAAAGCGTGCAGAGTCAACAAGCTATCTGACCCGGCCTGGTGCGACTGCCCTACAATCCTCTCCACCCCAAGCGCTGTACACACCCTATCCAAACCTCCATACAAATTCTCGCAAAACCTAATCAAATGCTTAACATCAAAAACCCTAGGCCCAAAATATATCCTAACCAGCTTCAAGAACTCCTCCAATCTGTCCGGCAAGTCTCGCTGCGTCAATGTCTTGACCAAATAACCAAAATCATACGCGCAGTGGAACGTGACCCAACTCACCTCGTCGTTGCAGACGAGCCCCGACGACATCAGCAGCTCGCCAAACTGGACCGAGTCGGCACCCATCAGCCTGTTCATCTCGAAATTGATCCCCTGGTTCCGGAGCATGGCCACGGAGTCCGGGTCCTGCGGGTCGCGCGCCGCGTCGAAATCCCTAAAATTGAACTCCCAGATGTACACGCACTTGGTGCCGAAATCGGGCAGGTTGCCCTCCCCGTCCGACAGCGTGAGCCCGATCTGGATCATGTGCATCCGGTCGACGTTCGCCTTGAGGAGGCCGTAGTTGCTCTCCGGCGGCAGGGGGCGGCCGCCGGGGCCGGGCCGGATCACGGTGCCCGGGAACTCCGTGTCCATGGAGATGATCGGATAGCGGTCGACGGCGGATCGGATCAATCCGAACTCGAACTCGAGGTTGGTGGAGAAGACGGTCCGGACCAAGATCGGCTTCGGTTGCGCGCTGCTCATAGGGCCCGATCAGGAGACTCGCTCGACGACGATGCGGCGGCGCGATAATTAAGCATGTAGAGCGCGGACGACGAGCTCCGCCGGCGACGATGCTAGGGCTCGAATTTTCCGACGCGGAGGAGGAGGAAGACGACGACGCAGCAGAAGGAGACGGAAGAAGAAGACGGATAGGGCAGAGGAGGTTTTTATAAGAGAGAGATTTTGAGGGTATATATATATATATATATATTAGTGAAGTTCCTAATATGCCATCTTTCTATTTTTGCAATTTTTTTTGAAAGATCTGATCATTTTAATTTGCGTTAATACTATGAAAAATACTAAATCGATACACCTGTAACAAAATTATCCTAAATTAATTTTTTGATCATAAAAAATTTCAAATCGATACACCTACGATAAATTTACCCGGACTAATTTTTTGACTTTCAAAAACCCCAAACTGGTATACCTGTGACAAGTTTACATTCCGTTAAATTGGATTAATATAATGAAAAATCACAAATTAATACACCTGTGACAAACGGAGGGTAAAACCCAAATTGTACACCCATCAACTTCTATATGTCATTCAACTCAGACATTTAATGGTAAAATTTAACGGAAATCAACTGAGAGTGAATTTGTCATGAGTGTATCGGTTTGGGGGTTTTTGGTAATCAAAAAATTAGTTTGAGATAAATTCGTCATAAATGAATCAGTTTGAGATTTTTCGAGATATTAAGCCTTTTAATTTTGGCCAAAAAAATGAAACTTTCTTTTTCTCATAATAGCTCCATCTTAAAATAAGATTTTATTTTTTAGTAGATGTAAATCTAGGGTCTTTGCTTTGTACGTGAAAGTGTACCGACAAAATCGATAAATTAGATAACGTGACGGACTGCGATTATATATTTAAATAAATAGTTAAGACTCCAAAGAAATTGTCACATGGTGTGTCGATAAACCGATTTTAAGTACTCCATTCATTATGAGCGGATGAAAAAAAATGGGTGGTCAAGGAGATGATCGATCTTTAGTTTGTATATTAAGATCAGTTTGTAAAGTTGAAGGTAATAAAATTTGGAGTACCTGAATATTTATCGATTTTCTAATTAAGTATCTAAGCTTTTCACTTGCTAATTGAGTATCTAAGTTCTTCAAATTTGGCTCACCTAGCACCTTCGTTAATTGAGTGCCACGTGGAGTGTTTTTTTTTTCTTGACATGTCATGCCAACTTAGCAGTGCCTAGACAAAAAATGTGGCATGGGCCCCCACGTCATTATTTTTTATTCCAATCATCAAAAGACTCGTTTTTATTTTATTTTTCTTCTCACAACATGTGAGTTAAGAAGTGTTTGGTAACATTTCTATTTCTCTATTCTTTTGTTCCCTGAAACTGAAAAAGAACAGAAATATATTTATGTACGTTAGCTAATTTTTCTATTCCCCATAATAGAATAGTGGCCAAGGATTAGATTTGGAATAGAAACAAAAAGTAAAAAAATGTATATATTTTTTATTATTCCCGGGAACAATTTTTGAAACAATGTCATTTTTGGCGATTAGTTAGAGGAGGAAGAAGAAGGGAGGAAAAGAGAAAACAAAAAATTCAAAAAAATTAGAAAAATCTCAGAAAAATTATTTAAAAAACTAAAAAAAATTCACGTCACAAAATTTTTTTAAGGTCATACTAAACGCTTTTCTGTTCTTTTTTATTATGA
Source organism: Syzygium jambos (assembly GCA_031216235.1). Lineage (NCBI taxonomy): Eukaryota > Viridiplantae > Streptophyta > Magnoliopsida > Myrtales > Myrtaceae > Syzygium > Syzygium jambos. The sequence goes on from CM062220.1 coordinate 27,276,522, forward strand.
GAATAAAAATTTTATGTAGTTACCAAAAACGTTTTTTTGCTTAGAAACTCGTCCAGGGAATATAAATAGAACAAAATATTTCTAAACATAAATTGTTCTTGGGAACAAAAATGTTATTAAACGCATCCTTAATCACCAAGGTTTCGGTTAATCCAACCCAAAAATTGTGGCACCAGTATAGTGCTTCAAAAGTTCAACTCTATCTGAGCAAATATCGAACTTATTTCGGCGAATATCAAAATTCATTAAAAATTTTTATTGTAATTTTCCATTTCGGCTCCGTCTGTTCCGTGGAAAATATCTTCCACATTTTCCAACATTTGGTTGGCTTATTTCATTTTCTTCTTCTTTCTTCCTTTGCCAATTGTTTGGCCTTGGAGACCGGTCATAGGGGAGGGCCGACCTCACTGCCTCAGGCAAGGCTCCACCTCACCATATTCAGCTAGGTTGAGCCTATAGGGAACTGGCAAGCTTGAGCCTCAATGGGATATGGCAAGCTTGACCTTGTTAGCCCTCGCCTATGGCTTATTGCCGGCCATTGCAGATGTTCGATGACCGGCAGATGACGAAAGAAAAAGTAAAGAAAAGGAAAGAAAATAATTATTACCAAAATTTGATTTTTCTAAATTACAAAAATTGTCAACATCAGCGCGGCTGTACCTTATAGGAAGGTCGACATCCACGTCTTACCAAATGACGGAGAACATATTTAAGTTCGTTTTTAGGTCTTAGCTAAACACCCGAAAAATATTGTCATTTTCCTGGAAAATGACTTCTGCGAAAACATTTTCCAGAAATGTCGTGTGCCTTCATATACCAACCCACCATACCTGGACTCATCCTTTGTCAGCGATGTGAGCTACCCGCTTGAAGCCATCACCACTGGCTTCGCCGCCGATTCTGATCGTGACCGGCCTAGGTGGGATGGTGGTGCTTTCGCCTGCGATGGGAATGATGGTGGTATTTTCATGTGTGGTTATAGTGGTCTCGTTCGTGCTTGAAGTCTGAACTGCATGTGAGTTTGATCATGGTCAGCCTTGGTGGGGTGTCGGCGCTACTATTGTCTGCAGCGGCGGCAGCAGCGGCGCTGTCATCTGTGGTGGTAACGACGACTCAATCTACAATAGTAGTTGGCAGTGGTGCTCAGTTCACGGTGATAAGTGGTGGTTGGTGGTTGCAAAGGCTTTGTTTCTGCAGAAACAATTTGGGTTGTGTTTGATTGGCAGGATAAGGATTGTGATGAGATAGGATACAGTGGGATAAAAAAATCTCCCGTAAATGGGGACGAGGACGGCGATGACCAACGCCTCCTCTGTATGGCGATGCTGATAAGAAGATTTGAGACCGAGATGGAGAGAGGAGTCGGGGAATTTCAGGTGAATGGAGGCAAATCACTTGACGAGGATGCACAGAGCGCAGCGGCAAAGAGTTCACTGGAGGAATAGTGCACCATCAAAGCGTACCACTTGTTGCGCATTAACATTCCTTCCCCACGCTTTTATGCACAAGTGCTGTAGCTTGGGTGAAGAATCTTCCCAGAATCATATAAGTGAAGACGGCATGTTGAATTGCAGCTTGTGTGAAGTTAAGATTTGGTTGGACATTTTAGTTCTTTATCACATGAAATGGCCTTACATTGTCGATATTCATTCCTAAAATTAGCATATGCATATGACTCGTTCTTTTACAGAGTCTGCATTATAAACTTCTCAAAAAAATAAATGGGTTTTATAGTTGCGAATCACGTGTAAGAACCCAACATACTAGTTTGTCTTCGTCTCGTCTGCTACTCTCTACCATTAGTTATTACTTTTGAGCAGTTTATCCATTTAATCTGTGTAATCCTAATCATCTTCGATCTGTTGTAGGTTTTCAAGTATACCGAGCATAGCCTCTGTTGTCTCTATTTTTAAAATCCATGCGCACATATGAAACGCAACAAAAAAACATTCTGATGCGAGAGATTCATCTTCTTTTCGGTTCATTCTTCTCGCTGTAGCTTGAAATCAAATGAAACCGAAGATCCTCAGTTGATTGGATATGCTGCTGTGTTAACGGTATTCGCCAAAATGTCTTGAGTAGTCCTACATGCATTCTTGCACGCCATTAAGAGTTCTGTTCATCCTCTCAATAGATTTGTGTTGCTGTGGTCTGTTGGGAACTCTTCCTCTAGTATGCACAAATCTACTTGAATACTTTGTTTTCATACTCATCACAATTATTGGACATTAGACATTTAATCTTTAAGCTAGTCTCATTCTCCACTTTAGTTTTTCATCTCTTAAAAGTATCAAACATATCATATTTATTTTTCAAATAATAAGCGTATACCTTCCTGGTGGAGTCCTCAGTAGACGTGACGTAGTAGCATGAAAAACCGGCTCGTTTATGCTTGCCAAGAACACAATTCTCACATAGACCAATATCCATGGACTTCAGATCACGTAATTTCCTCTTTGATGCGAAAAGCTTTCGCTCATGTGTCCAAGCTTGCGGTGCTACAATAAGGAATTAGATTCTGAATCGGCGACTAATACTGGTTGTCTGCCGCTTTCAATCATGTACAATGTTCCTGACTTTGTTCCCATTACTACAACCATAACATCTTTAACAATCTTCCACGAGCAGCCCCAAAAATAGTTTTGTATCATGTGCTGTTTATTTGATCTATAGACATCAAATTTCTCTTAAGGCCAGAAACTTATTTAACATCATGCAACTTCCACCGAAACTCATTAATAGTCTTCATATGAGCATCACTATTCTCCATAATATCCAAAGGGTCATCGACAAGATATATTTTTCCAAACTTTCCTGCAACAAAAATGGGCATTAGTTATCTGTATGAAGTAGAGTGAAACAACGCACTTGAGTATGGAATCCAAGACTCTGTCGGACTATCAACAGTCAAAATTAAGGCATCACGGACAGATGCCTCTTCAAAGGTTGTGTTCACAGATTTCTTCTCCTTTTGATTTCGGTCCCGATATTAAATTTTCTTCTTTGGGGCTCTACAATCTAGTCTTAAATGGCATTTCTTTTCACAATTTCAGCAAATTAATTCATCATAAGATCTTGATTTGCTTAGAAGAGTCTATACGAAGCGCAATCACCTTCTCGAGGCTCGTGATGAGAGGGTCGCGACAATGCCCTCTTCATGCTCTGTGGTTGTGCAAAGAAGCAATTAACCCTGCTGTCGTACAGTCAAATCTTCTATCTTTCTGAGTAAGTATGATGGGAACGAGGAAGATAAGACTAGAACTCAAGAACTCTTGGATCTCGTTAAGGATGGACCCCCTTTTGCATGAGGGCACCTTTTCAATTGTACCGATACAAGACTATATGAAAACCATTTTGCATGTCGATCATGTAGGCCCTTGCTTTCCGTCACATTCAATCCTCTACTTAAATTTTCAAGAGCATCGATTTCGGCACATGCCCGTGTAGATTGTATAAAAAAAATGTTAAGCCGCTCCACATGCTGTCGATATATGGTACTGAATGGCTCTTGTGCAGCTCTAAGTGAGAAGAAAAGGGAGACTCGTGCGACCTAAAACAGGTGACCTTGGCTGGGTTATGCTACAATGATCTGCCCAGATGTGGATTCTTAAAGCAGGGAAATGCAGGGATCTGGTAAAATCACTGTGTACCTCGTGATTGGTTGTGCTCTCTGGCCATCTTTTAAGGTTATCTGGGATTGACCTGATCCTTTTGTTGACCATCTACTGTGGGGATGGTGTGCTGAGTTTTGCTTATGTTTTGTCTTTAGCTCTTTTATTTGGCTTATAGTCAATACGATACGCTGAGTGCGTGGGTTTCTTTGACTCTCCGGATCACATCTCATGGCATTCAGTTACTTCGCATTTATACATATATATGAAGATATCCACTGCTGCCTTTCGGAAGGATTTGAGCTCTTCTGGATCAGGGACATTTTAGAACCTCCGCGAAGTTATGTTTGACTAGTGTCTTTATTTCATATGTTGCGTGCATCATGCGGTGAAGCCCTAGGAGTGTCTGAGGCATGCTATTCTGGTTTGCCATGAGATGGCGACTCCTATCGATGAAAGATCATCCTTAGCCCGTGCCTGATCTCTAATGGACCCCTCCACTTATGGCGATAAGGCTTCATGTTACCGTCTGGTACTGGTATTCATCTAATAAGTGGGTCCGTCACTCTCTCTCTCTCTCTCCCCCGCAGCATTCTCTGCATTCCTCTAACTCTTGATTGACTCCTGTTGGATTCAGTTCCAAGGTTTGAGATAGCATGTTGAGGAACAGAGTTCAACCCGAGTTCAATCCTAGGAGCCCCTCCTGGTTCTGTTCCTTTTTTTCCCCCTCTACTTTGGGCTTAACCTGCCCGGACACAGTTTATCTTAGATTTTTTTTTCAAGCTAACAAGTCCTGAATGTGATTTGATCCCCCATTTGTAGCTCCTATTCTGCTCATCAGTGTTAATTGTGCTGCAACCACCGGACAAGAGAGAGGGAGAGAGACATGATGATAGTGATGATGAAGGGTGGTCATGTGCGAAGAGTTATTTGAGGAGGTTGGGGAGGAGTAAAAACCGAATTGAATAGAGGGGAGGACAGGGAGAAAGAGAAGGGAAGGCCTTTACCAAAATAGAGAATGGCAACAGAAAAGCTGGCATCTAGTGTGAAAGAGCAGCAACACAAAAATACAAGAAAAGAGAAGAAAGCCAAGATAGAACGAGAGAGAGTGAGGATTGGTATTCAATTTGTATTTATCATCTGACGTAATACCTCTCATTATTCTCAACCGCCCTCAATTACTCATTGCATTCAATATCTGGTTTATAATGGCCTCTCTTCCGATCTAAATATAGTCCTCCTCCTCCTCCTCCTCCTCCTCTTCCTTCTTTTCAATGCTCGAACCACCCAACCCCACCCCCACCCCCACCCCCACCCCCACCCCCTCCCTCATCTTACCAAATCGGCCCCTTGGATCATTTAAGCCCCCTCATGTGACTCGTCGCTATTTCGTTAATTGCGTGTTGGTTGTGTTCATGTGTGCGCTTTATTTTGCTGTCATGACCCTTCACACGAATATGCTCTGTTTTGTGCAATCTAGCCCGGTAAATCTTCTGGGCTCAGTGACCTGGACTGGCATTAGATTTTGCTGCTGATGTTTTAACCAGGATAGACAGCAAAGACGCGAAAGCGTAAACGAAGGAGACAAGAATGATGGAGCTAAGCAAGGTGTTTGTAGCTGGCAAGTGCTTCGTGTGTCTAGATCAGATGTGCTATGGACAGTGATGTCCTTAGTAGTTTGCTCTAACTGCTCGGCTATCGGGGCTTCGGCTAGATTCTTGGTTCATGGGTGGATTCTCAGCTCTCAGCCGTCGGATCTTTCGACATTCTGCTAGATCCTATGGTGGAGCCCCCACACCACACCCACCCACCCCCCCACCAACACCCCCTAACAGTCCCTGGTGAAGTACATTGGCCATCTCTAGTTCACCTTACTTAGTCTGTGCGACTGTTGTGACTTGTGAGTGAGCCATTGGAAAAAAGGCCATGATTGGATGGGCCCGAAAAGTCTCCCCAATTCTTACTGCTTCTAAAAAAATAAAAGAAGACCACCAACCGGTTTTACATTACACCGTTGTCATCAGTTAAAAAAAGATTCAAGTCAAAGCCACTGAACTTTATCTAACTTTTTCGCATGTTGGAGCAGAACAGTCCTCGTGTGAAGACATGTTAGATGCTGTGGCTGGGTACGACAGAGCATAAAAGTGAGAAATCAAACACAATCCAGGCGAACACAATCTAACATCACCCCTATGATAAGAAAATCTGGGCCGTTGCAGTTAACCAGATTTACATTGCCTGTTGCTAAAAGAGGGAAGATAAAAGGCTGAGCTCAGGAATCTGCTCTAGTAAAATCCCGCTAAACCTCTTTCTATGCCTAGGAAAAGAAAAGATTGGAAAAGCGAGAAATACGAAACAAGATAGTACTCTAGCGCTGCACTTTTTCTCTGTTTCTTGATGCGTGCCTTTTTCATCCACATATATACCCTGTTTTTACCTCTGTTTTTCCTAGTTTAGGCACATGGAAATGAAAAATGAACCTAAAAATGGAGCGCTGATAGCACTCTCTCTTCTAGAGAGACGGAAACAGGAGATCTAAAGGAGGGGATAGACTAGAAAAGGCTAAACATTAACTCCCAGTAGTAACAGAATTTCTTGAGGGGCAAAAAAAAGCTCTGTTTCCTCTGTTTCTAGCTCCTCCTGGTCCTCCTGGTGTGGTTGGTGTTGATGTTGTCATGGACGAAATCGAGCAAGACGGTGCTCTTGCACTTGGGGCACTTGGGCTCGTCCTCCGAGAGCATCACGTACATGAGGCATCTCGGGCACCCCACGAGCACCATCGACGTGGCCTCCGGGCTGTTGGAGTAGCGCAGGGAGGACTCGTCCTGGTTGAGCTCCGACGACACGCACGAGCTCGGCGGGGAGGTGGGCGACACCGTCGCCGACCGGGCCGGGGACTCCACCCTCGGGCCGGGCCTTGGCGGGGACAGGTTCAGCTTCAAGTCGAGCTTGGGGCCGTTGCCGTTCCGGCGACTCATGTTACCCAGTTGGCCGTCCAAACAGTATATCTCCCCTGTCTGTCGAGCAAGAGAAAAAAAAATTAGTCCACCGCCACAAAATCTCCAAAAAGCAATTGAATTGCGCCACATTCGTGGATGATGGCAACGAAAAAACAAAACGAATTTGAGAGGCGGGTAGACAAAAGCGTGTCGAATCTCGAAGCTACCTTAAAGATCGAGGGAACTTTCGCCAACCAGGAGGGGAGAGGACAGGGCTCTTGAGAGCTGATTAGCGGCGGCGGCGATCGAGGGTGGGGCGGCGGCTAGGCTCGAAGCAATGCGAGAGCCGTCCCTCCTAACCGGTGGTGCACCATCAACAACGGGGTCTTGATGTGGTTTGAATTGGACCTCTTAAGGCCACTATATATAAAGCCAGAAAGAGAGAGAGAGAGAGAAAGAGAAAGATGGGGTTTACTTTAAAAGCTTAATTTAATTATGGGGGAGAGGTGGCGGGGTACAGGGTATAGAGAGAGAGAGAGAGAGGGAGGGAGGGAGATGGGGATTGAATGGAATTGAATTCCTGGTAGAAGACGAGCATAAATTGAGGCCAGGAAATGTATTAATTGTTTTGGAAAAATCCCAAGATGGTGTTGCAGAAAGGGGAAAACTTTGGTGGTGGTAAATATAAAAGAGCAATTTCAAAGTGCAGAGGAGAAAAGAGCTCGCCCCTCTCTCTCTCTCTCTCTCATTCATGGGTGTTTTAAGCGATGAGGGAACAGCACAAACACATACACAAGCAGGGCTTTTTAAAGCTAAGCATCGAATTTGAAAAAGATAAAATAATAGCTAAGCGTAAAAAAGAAGGCAAAAAAGATTAGAATTAAAGGGTCTCGATCCCACCTAAAAATTTAATGAAAATCGCCCAATATTATTAGATAGCAACCAAAGAAAGGGAAGTGTACCATCCCCTCAACCTAATAATTTCTATGCCACCGAGCCAACTTCCAAATCACATTTATTAGTATCGCTTGTTATAAACGCCACGGTTTAAACTCTCCCTTGGCTTTGTTCATCACTCATTCTCTCTCTCTCTCTCTCTCATTTGCATTTCAGTCTTTTTAGGACTAATCAATGCATATTGCCATGCAAAGTATGGGTCATGTCCTTCCACTCGTTGGAGTCATTTCGCTATGAGTTTCTTTGCCGAAAATATGTCGAATTTAATCCGTTCATTTCGATGGAAAACGTTACGGTCGGAAAAGGTTTTTGCCTGTTTTACAGCGTTTGGCGTGATCGAGGAAAATCGGCGAACGGAAAATGTTTCGTGGTCAATGAAAATGCATGGGTGGAAGTCTTCTTTTCCGGGGATTCATTTAATTTTACATTTAATTCACTTTTAACTGCTATCACTAGCAAAACGACTTGCCTCGTAGTTATCATGACCTAACTGAACTTGATCGTTGCCACTCAAGGTCGAGTGGTTGACGACATCGGCACCTTCGCCAACAACGCCACTGCTACTCAAGGTCGAGCGGTAAACGTTGCTACCGTCATTACACGTCGAAAAAACTGCGATAACTTATTTTCACATAAAGAAATTTTTTGAGGAAACCCTTTTGTAGCTGGAATTAATTAACAGATCCTGATCTTTAAAGGCCTACAGCTGAGCTGATGTAATGCTACGAACGTTCTCTATTTAACTTATTCTAAGCAAGCAATTACTACACACAGCATCGACGTGCATGCATGAAAAAATATTCTATTCTTGATTTGTGGAGTAACAAAACTTAGTGGGCGGTCTTGACCTTCGAACTTCTACGACGTCGTACTCATGTTTTTCCTTTTATATATTATTCGTCCCCCCCGCAAAGAACCCTAACGAGGCGCCTCGCGAGAGCATTTACTAAGCAAGCAGTTACTACACACAGCATCGACGTGCATGCATGAAAAAATATTCTATTCTTGATTTGTGGAGTAACAAAACTTAGTGGGTGCTCTGGATCTTCGAACTTCTACTACGTCGTACTCATGTTTTTCCTTTTATATATTTTTCCTCCTCCCCGCAAATATATTGCCATGTCAGAGAATTTACCTGTTTTTATTTTTGACCGGTGGTGCTGAATGATGGAAAGGAACGACCAAAACCAAATGCGAGGGCTGCATGTTGCAGTATAATATGATCGAAGTTACAGGTCGAAAAGCTCCAGAAGTTCATCATCTGATCAAACCCTAGATGAGCACTTGGTATATAGTATTGTATAATCATTTACTAATGCGGTTATGGGTGTCATTTAAGGATTTTCAGTACTATAAGAACATCTAGTGGGAGAGCAAATCAGTAACAAATTGCATGGCGATGCGAGACGTGGGGTTGACTCTGCTTTTAAACATTTGGCAAGGATGTGGTTTTCCCTCCACATTAAAATAAAAGGCTAGAACTACATCTATCAAGTAGCCAATTAATTTGCATTTATGGCCGTTTTGTTTTATTAGTATTAATCGATTTCGATAAGGAGATTAAAAGAAAAAAAAATCAGGAGACCAAAATATAATATTCGATGTATCGAACAAAAAGGTTCAACAAAAAAAATAAAGGAAACCGAGAAAAAATGTTGAGAAATATAAAAAAGATTTGTTTGACATATTTAATGCCAGATGGTATATTTCCGTGTATGTCTCTTCTGGCCATACATGGCTTGTCCGATTGTCCTTTCTTGTATTTTCTTAATTTTTTTTGGTGTAAAATGTAAGTAGTATATAACAGAAGATATACAGCAACTTAGGGGCATTCCCCGACATTACAACTAGTACTAATAATTCAAGAATATGGAGGTAAGAAGTCTCCATAAAGTAGCTAAAATAAAATTAGCTTGCGAAGGTTTGATTTTTGGTATAGCGAAGCTCTACCTCTTGCATTTTTCCACACCTTCACCAAAATAATCTGAATGTCAGTTGGATTGTTTTGAAACCGCCTATGATTGCGCTTCATTCAAGTGCAATATACAGTCGCTAGGAAAGATACTTTGAGGAGTTTTGCTGCCAAATCTTTGCCTCTTGTTGTTCTAACCATCCATTGAAGCTTCTCATTTCATCCCCATACATTATGCTTGATCCCATGTTGCACAAGAATATTGTGCCAGATGCTATCTGTGCTTTCGCATTGGAAGAAAAGGTAAGTCGTGTTCTCTATACTTGCCCTACATAAGGTACATTGGACATCGACTAAGGTCATCCACCGTGATATAATTTTTGCTGTCGGAAGCCTATCGCTACATACTAGCCAACCAATAAAAAATCAGATTTATTTTAGGAGTTTAGAAAATGAAAATTGGAGAGACCCAACTATTCTATTTATTTTTGGATTCTCCAGATAAATGAACATCTAGAACTATCGTCCGGAGCACGACGTTAAAAAGCTTCATCCAAGGCTTTGTTCGGACCTAGAATCCCTGAGATGTAAAGCAGATAGAGGGTATTTCCTCTTCTCAAGGAAAACAAAGATATGGGGAGAACAAGGCGCGTAAGGTGTGCGGACACCAGTAAGTTAAAATAAGAAATGTATCCGTGGAGCCCGCCGTCCTTGAATATCAAACAGACAGGTCGCAGAGGCTCCTGTAGGAGTTTAAGCTCCTCTTTTGTGGTAAGATTACCTCTTAGCCTGAACACCTCTCAGTGTGACTCATATCCACTATTAATGCGTGTTATTAGTTTCTTTATCTAGCGCACATAGAAAAATGTTCGGATGCTCTTTTTTTTTTCCAAAGTAATATCTAGAGAAAATGCATAATTTTATGACGCAAATTCATGACGTAAGTAACAAGATGAAATTGTGTTTTGTTGGAATTTGACTCAATGACGAAATATCTTTTACCAAAGTCATTAGAGGAGATAGATTCTGTAGAGACTCTGGATAGAAAATATCACGGGTAAATAAAAAATCAATAACTTCACTTCAAACAAAATTGAACGTACACAAATTGTGTTGCGATTTAATGGACAGCAAAACTTGAGAATGCAGACACTATAATGGAACCGAATGTACACAAACTATGCGACAATTTAATCAATGACAAAGCCTACGAATGTAAAGATGCAACACTGGAATTTAAATGACCATGAGGCACCCAAGATATTCAGTGAAGATACACGCTGGAATTTAATTGACGACGTGAATCTGGAAACTACAACTAAGAAACACGTTATAATTTAATCGATAACACGAGTGTGGAAACTATAACTACGGTACAAAAATTGAAAGATAATTGAAAAATAATATGTTTGTTTATTTGTGCATAGGGGACTTTCGAAGAGTACAATGTGGTTATAAAGAGAGATTACAAACAAAGGTTGCAAGCAGTGGTTACAAACGGTTATATTGACCCCACTATCTTGATGGTTTTTTCAACTTCACTATCTTGACGATTGCTTCATTCTACTACGTTAGTGGTTACTTCTTTAATGTTTGCATGCGAGATTATCAATTACACTTTTTGTCGATTCCTTAAATATGTCGATTCTTCGAGTTGTCAATAATTTTGTTCATAAATGATCAAATTCTGCTCTCATCGACTAAGTCTGTCACATATCAATATGAGCTAAAAGTTAGTCATTTTTTTTATGCAAACATGTTGCTTTCTACTTGAGCAACTTTAGGATGAAGACCTAGTTATCTGTTTTTTAGGGAAAAAAAAAAAAGGAGCGACCCAGTTATTTGTCTCGCCACAGGCAGGCTGCAAAGGTTCCTCATGAATAAGGAGAAAGGAGTCCTTGAATCTGGGAACAGTTCACCTGTCATTTCATTGCAGTTTATAGCACGTTAACGGGAGTCTTGTCTCCACAGCAAATGAACTGGGTCCATCCACATTTTCTTCACTCTCTTGCTCTTAGAAAAGAAAAATATACTTTGGATCTTATGAATTATTCTTATTATTTTCACAACGACAAAATATACTCTGCCAAGATTTATTTTGGTGAACACCCGCTGAAATTCACTCGTCGTTTTTGCACAAGAATTCAGCAATTAATATGGCACAAGATTTATCGTTCGATGTCAATCTCTAGCGTTGAGTAGCGAAACCTTAGAGAGGCGAAGTAGACCTTTCTTTTCTTATTTGTTTTTCTTTCGGTAGGGGAAAAATGAATTGACCCTCAATAGTTTTCTTGATATGAACACATCAATTAATTCGCACATTGATTCCGTGACTAAACATGTGGAGCTGCCTTGTCCGTTGAAGTGAATATCAGATGGCTTCTTCATGTCGATCGAGACCTGACCTCATTAAAAAGACGTTACGCATGACAACCCTATTTATCGCGATTAAAACTATTCATGCCCGAGCTTGGATTGGTCGATTGTTTTTGATGTGTATGTTAATACTAGTGTTTTGCTCGAATTTCTCTCGCGACGAAATACTTCCAATCGAAAATCGTTCTTTGGTTTTTGATTGAAGGAGACTAGTTTAGGTCACGAGTAAATAAGGAAATCAACAACTTCACTTCAAATAGAATTTTACAAACACAAATCGCGCTGGGATTTAATCTACGACAAGGCCTAGAACATACAGACTCTAAAATAGAACTGAACGCAGACAAATTATGCCGGAAATTTAATCGACGACAAAGCTTGAGAACGCATGGATATTATGCCGGAATTTAATTGACGGCGTAACACCTATGATAAAGATACACGTTGGAAATTAATCGACGACACAAGTCTGGAAAATCAAATTACAGTGCAGGAAAGTAAATATAACTTAAAAATACTAAATTTATTTGATTTGTGCGGGAGGGTCTCCAAAGAGTACAATGCGACGATTATCAACAGAGGTTGAAATGGAAGTTACAAACATATGTTACAAAAGGAGGTTACAAACTTTTTGTTGACTCACCCACCTATGGGTAGCTCAGTTGGTTATGGCGTACTTGGGATTGTATGGTTAGGCGCACTGGTTCCATGTTCGATTCCCCAGCTGAGCACTTGTGATTTAAGTGGGGGGCCACGGTAGTGGGTTGCTGTGCTAGTCTCCTCCAAAGAATAGTCGAGGTGTGCGCAAGCTAGCCTGGACATCTCGGTTATAAAAAAAAAAAACTTTTTGTTGACTCAACTATGTTGACGGTTGCATATGAGATTATTGAATCAACTCCATTTTTTGTCATTTCCTACAAATTATGCCGGAAATTTAATCAATGACAAAACTTGAGAATGCATGGATATTATGCCGGAATTTAATCAACGATGCAACACCTGTGATAAAGATACATGCTGGAAATTAATCGACCACATAAGTCTGGAAAATGAAATTATAGTGCAGGAAAGTAAATATAACTTAAAAATACTAAATTTGTTTGATATGTACGGGAGGGTCTCCGAAGAGTACGATGCGATGGCTATCAACAGAAGTTACAAATGAAAGTTACAAACAGATGTTACAAAAGGAGGTTACAAACTTTTTGTTGACTCCACCACGTTGACGGTTGCATTCGAGATTATTGAGTCCACTCTATTTTTTGTCATTTCCTACAATCTGTCGATTAATCAAGCTATCGATAATTTTGTTCATGAATGATCAAACTCAATTCTTATTGACTAAGTCTATCACGTGTCGATAATAATCAAAATTAGTCATTTTTTAGTGCAAGCAACTAGCGTGGATATGAATAAAGGAGACTTTTTTTAGGGTTTCTCGTCAGACAAGCGGAGTCCAGAAACATCAATGGCTTAGGAAAGCGGTAGAACTTACTCTTGTACGAGGTCTATAACATACGAATTCTAAACCATGTACGAAAAATAACAAAAAGGGAGAAAAAAACTTCCAAAGTACAATGACCATTGCTGATTTTGCGGAATAGCTCGGGTACCTTTGCCAAACTCCATCTTTTCAACGTACATGAACAGATGCAGGAATTAAAGACGCGTTTGAGCATCAAAATCAAAAATTAATTAACTTCGATTGAACTCTATTGGCCAACAAGTAAAATAGAAAAATCAAATTGGAATTTAATCTTCAAAGCGTAGCTCCCTCTAACAAATCTCTACCTTTGGGTTAAGTATCAAACTCAAAGTATTTTCAATAGGGTCTATTGGACTAGTGCCTAGGCAAATGTTTTCACATTCTTTCCCACAAAGTATATGACTGATATAAGATTAGCAATAACCTTGTATTTCTAATATAATAGACAATGAAAACATAATCTCATCTGATCTTATAAATTTCCCGTAAACTGTAAATACAAATAAATACATTCATCTTGCAACAATTTAATTCAATTTTAAAAAAAAACTAAATCACTCCTTTTTTACTCATTTATCAATTTTCTCGTTGTTCATCACATATCTGTGTTTATTTCTTTGGCTAGCCTCCCTTTATATGAGGCAAACCCAAATGCAATAGTTGATCTCGAACTTTCCCTTAAATTTTTCATGAATAGCCATTTCTATCATTAGAATTAATAGTCTTTCAATTTTCTTACCAAACTTTCTAATTTGAATTTAGTGTATTCATTTCACAACGGTCAAGTTAATTTTTCCGAAATCCGGCAATACTCTATACTAGAAACAATGGGTACAAGTTTCACCTAATCCTTTTATCGGTCCATACTGGCTCAACATAATCGGGTCATTCTGCCACATTTGGTCATGCATTAATTCCTCTTTCCCTTGATCGGCATAGTTTAGTTTCTCCAAAAACTGATCTAATGAAAACCAAAACGAGATTAAAAAGACCTCGACGGACCGAAATCGGACTTCATATGTTCAAGTTTGCTTCGCCCTTCAATGCGTAGGAAAATCAAATATCGCAATTTAAGGAATGGTTGGCATATGCCTCAATAATTTGGAGCCAGGAATTCAAACATGGTCTAGAAGGGGACAAATTGAACCTTCTTCTAAGGGAATTGCGTTTCCTTCTGTTGAGAGACAGAAAAATATACGTATTGTATTATCTCAATCAAAGAATTACAAGAATACATATAATATATGTGTAAACCTCTCAATATAAAATAACTTTTGATTGTTTTACCCTTATTATTATTTCCTAACACTCCCCCTCAAGTTGGGATGTAGATATCAAACCATCCAACTTGTTACGTAAAAAATTCACTTTATTTCCTCGTAAATACTTGGTAAAAATATCTGCAAGCTGATCCTCTATCCTTGTATGTTGAAGAGTGATCTCTTCTTTCTAAACTTTTTCTCGTATAAAGTGACAATCAACCTCAATGTGCTTGGTTCGCTCATGGAATACACGATTATTTGAAATATGAATAGCTGATTGATTGTCACAATATAATATCGATGATTTTGATGTTGACAACCCAATTTCTGACAATAACATCCTTAACCAGAGCAATTCACCCATCACATGTGCCATCGCTCTATATTTTGCTTCAGTACTTGATCGAGAAACCACATGTTGTTTTTTTTTTTTTGGGTGAAGGAGAAACCACATGTTGTTTCTTGCTCTTCCACGCAATTAAATTACCTCCAACAAAAACACAATAACCCGATGTAGATCTTCTACTAGTAGGGCATCCAGCCCAATCTGCATAAGAGAAACTTGTGGTATTTAGATGGCCATAATTCTTGAAAATTAGTCCTTTACCCGGTGCTCCTTTCAAGTATTTGATAATTCGAAGCACAGCATCCCAGTGAATAGTCCAAGGAGAACTCATGAATTGGCTAACAACACTAACAGTAAAGGATATGTCAGGTCTCTTGATAGTAAGATAATTCAACTCACTAACTACTCTCCGATATTTCACTGGGTCATGTAACAGTTTTCCATGTTCTGCATCAAGTTTCACATTGGGTTCCATAGGAGTATCAATTAGTTTTGTTCCAATAAGTCCAACCTCATTAAGAATGTCAAGAACATATTTTCGCTGAGTTAAGTTTATACCTGTATGTGAGTAGGCAACCTCGATACCTAGGAAATACCGCAAACGTCCCATATCCTTAGTATTGAACTGTGTATGCAGAAACCGTTTAAGTCGTTGAATACCATCTGAATCACTACCAGTAATGATAATATCATTCACATATACCACCAAAAAAATACAACCAGCTAATGAGATAGAACTAAAGATCGAATGATCTACTTGACACCGCTTTAATCCAAACTTGATAACAGCATTACTGAACTTACCAAACCAAGCACGAGGAGATTGCTTGAGTCCATACAAAGCCTTATGCAAGTGACATACCATATTCTCTCCCCGAGCAACAAATCCCGATGGTTGCTCTATATACACCTCTTCAGCCAAATCACCATGTAAGAATGCATTTTTAATATCTAATTGATGAAGAAACCATCCAAAACGCGCTGCTAGAGAAATAAAGACACGAACAAATGGAATTTTGGCTACAGGAGAAAAAGTGTCATCATAATCAACACCATATGTTTGAGTATATCCTTTGGCGACCAACCGTGCCTTCAATTGATCTATGGTGCCATCAAGGTGGACCTTAACAATGAAAACCCAACGGCAACCAACAAGTTGTTTCCCCGCAGGTAAGGTAGTGAGCTCTCAAGTGTGATTCTTAATGAGTGTCTTCATTTCATCCTCCGATGCTTGTCGCCAATCAGGATGAGCAAGAGCTTCAGTAACACTGCTAGGCATAGAAACTGAGGACAAGGACGAGACAAAAGTAGAAAAGGTGGGAGATAAACGATCATATGACATAAAATTGGTAATAGGATGACGAGTGCGAAGACAATCAGACAAACTAGAGTAGAGTGTATAACGATCCACAGGACGTCCAACACAAGAACGAGTACCTTTTCGGGTAGCAACGGGTGGATCAGGATCAGGATCAGAGGATGGCACAACAACAGATGAGGGAACAGATGAATCAAGTGATGGTTGTACTACTGTAGTGGGAGCTGTTCCTTGTCTATGGTAAGTGCGATCAATAAACTGAAATCCTGCTGATGATGCTGGAGGGAGTGAGTGTTGACACCTAAATTTTGACGATCCAGTTAGTCGTTCGTTGCATAAAAAATTAGGGATCGATCCCAGTCCCTAGACTAAAAAATTAGTTAAATTGCACATAAATTAGGAACATTTGAATTAGTATTTAGGGTCATATAGTTACATTTGCATTGGAGCACGGCGGACGGACTTGAGTGAATGATTCTGAACTTAACCGGACTAAGCCTACGGTGGCCGAAATCATGTGTATCAAGTTAGGAAAATTTGATGAAAATTTGGAGAGATAAAGCTTGATATTATCAAGATTTTGGTCACATAGCAAATAAGAAAAAAGCAATCGACATAATTCCCGTGATATTTGTGAGATCAACTATTTGAGGGAATAAATAGTTGAAAGCAAGATTTAGTCAACAAAAGGAATATTTGATTGAAAAGAAAGAGGAAAGAAAATATGCATGCGTCCAAAGATTTGTTGGTGAAAAAAAGTACATAAAAGGAGGGGAAGCCTTCATAATTTTGAGAAATTAGATTTTTTCAGAGAAAAAGAGAGAAGAGAGAAAAGAGAGGAGGAGTGCCCACAGCCGAGCTCCTCTTAGCTTCGCCTCGCCTAGCCTTGACGCTGACACTGCTTTGCTGTGCTGACCTCCACGACACACGCTGTTCATCCCAGTTGAAGCTTACTGCCGAGTGACCAAGCCAAGATGAGCCCCCCACTCAACTGAGACGCTGACGGGCTGCTGCCCCGATAGACCGTGGTTTCCTCTTGCATCAATCACGTGAGCAGCTCCTGCATCACCAACGATCCACGATCTGCTGCTTCTCCTGTGCTGCGAACAAGCACATTAGAGGGTTGGATTTGTCTTCTTCTGAGTGTTGTCCAGATTTGATAATAACATTGTGGGCTTTGTGATTGTATTTCATGCAAGCATAAGGACAGTGGGCAAGGAGATCGTGAAGAGTTTGGACGTGTGGCAACTATGGACATTGGGGTGAAGAACAGACAATAGAATATTGCGCTACCGTTCGTGAATCAACGCCTCCATTGGCCGTAAGTCATCCACCGGGGGCATCTTTAGCCGCGACGTTGACGAGTTGCTTGTGATCCAAAGTCAAACTCCCCACATCGTGAGTAGTCCCATCATCGAGCACAGCCATCGTCGCCGCTTCGTTCGTGAGCTCGGAGCCTAGTCGAGCTGCCCTTGCGCCACCGTTGATCGCCCACCGCCGGTCGTCCCGATCCGCTGCAAATTCAAATTAGGAAAGAAATCTGTAAATCAGGTAATTATCTTATCTTGAATTGATTCGAATATTTGGTTGTCTAATTTGTGCTTATTGATATCTAATCTTGCATATTTAGATAATAGACAATATTTCAATTAGGATTTATTTATTTATTTTAAATCTTGGATATCTGATCTTATCAAATTTGGATAGAATTTATAATTTTCAAAATCCTTTGAATATATCCGAGATATTTGAGATATCTAAATTTTTTCAAGTTGTGATCGATTAGGAAAATTTCCTAATCCGCAACCGCACACGTGAAAATAAATCTATCTATCAGGCTTTAAATAGAGTTATTTCCATAGCGGGTATTTCGAATTTTAGGATTGATCTGTCAGGTTTCAGATCGAAACTTAATTCGAAAGATTTAGCGGTTGTATTTTTTTTTACTTGATTTTAATTTCGAATTTCAATAGAAAAATGCCAAAAAGATTACTCTAAAATAGGTTAATTTCTTTAGTTTAAAATTGCATGTTTAGATAATTGGCATTTTTAATTCCGAATTTCATTAAAAAAATACAAAAAAAATAATATGCCCGTCATTAGAAATAGGTCACGTCGTCGCATGACATATAATTTGCATGTTAGGTTGCATTAATCGCATGTCAATTTTTGCACGTCATTAAATATAGGTTAGCTTTCATTTAAATAAGTGAAAATAAAAACAAATTTCTGCACCTTTGAACTCTAAGCTAGGATTTATCAAAATTGTCAAATTGAGTATTTTTCCTGAAATTGGTACCGAAAGGGCGTTAGGGAATCTAGCGTAACCAAGTTCCCGAATTTATAACTTCTGGTTCGCAGGAATAAAATAGTACTCCCGCTATTTTATTTAGGTTTCTAATCAACCTACCTTAAATGATTAGTGGCGACTCCCGTTGAAAATATTTGCATGCTCATAATTGGACCTAAGTTGCGAATTGGTAGAGTTTGGGAGAACTCGAGCTAGGTTAGCTAATTTAATTGATCTAGTAATCTATTAGCCTAAGATCGGAAAACCCGATTTTTAAGGTTGCGACAGTGAGATAGGTGGAAGAGTAGGTAAGACACACTCGACATTGTCAGGGGGCACTGTAGGGATTATTTGAGTAGTAAAGTATGGCTGGTCTTAAAAAAATGTCACATCTACCGATACAATCACACGACGACTAGTAGGATTGTAACATTTATTACCCTTCTGAGTTCGAGAATACCCAACAAAGACACATTTTTTAGCATGAGGTTCCAACTTATCAAGACTTGGAGTCAAAGAATGGACGAAACAAATACAACCAAAGACACATAGAGGTAATGCA
This sequence comes from Syzygium jambos, assembly GCA_031216235.1. NCBI lineage: Eukaryota > Viridiplantae > Streptophyta > Magnoliopsida > Myrtales > Myrtaceae > Syzygium > Syzygium jambos. The sequence goes on from CM062220.1 coordinate 27,295,581, forward strand.
AAAGGAGGACGATTTGGATGTAAAATAGAAAAAGGTGTCTCCCTCTGAAGAATAGAAGTTGAAAGTCGATTAATTAAGAAGCGGGCTGTAAGGACAATATGGCCCCAAAAGATTTTCGGTAGATGCATGTGAAACATAAGACAATGAGCAACATCAAGAAAATGACGATTTTTACGTTCAGCAACATCATTTTGTTGTGGTGTATATGAACAGGAAGTTTGATGAATAATGCCATGAGAATCAAGAAAAGGTTGAAAACCAAAGGCAACATCAAGATACTCTTTTGCATTATCAGACCGTAGAGTTTTGACAGAAGTATTATATTGATTCAACACCTCAAAGTAGAATCGACAAAAGCAAGGAAAAATCTTAGTACGATTTTTTTTATTAAGAACAACCAAGTCATTTGAGAAAAATCATCCACGAATGTAACAAAATACCGAAACCAGATGTATCAGAAACATGACATAGACCGCATACATCTGAGTGAACTAGCTCAAAGGGACTAGACACACGACTCTAAAAGTGAGAAGGAAAAGAAACTTTACAGTGTTTTCCAAACTGACAAGCTTCACACTCAAAAGTACTCACAGACTCAGACTCAGGAAACAATCGTCGAAGAATGTTCGGTGGTGGATGACCAGCGCGACAATGCATCTGATACACATCAGTAGATGTGCGCTTCACAGCTGCTGCAGCTATCACCTTATTGTCTAGATAGTATAGACCATTTGATTCATGTCCCCCACCAATCATCTGTCCAGTCCTCAGATCCTGAAAGACACAATGAGAAGCAGAAAAGGTTACAGAACAATTTAGTTCCTTTATTAGTGAACTAACATAAATCAAATTATAGGGAGATTTGAGATGAAGGACAGATGATAAGGAAAGGGAGGGACTCAAATGTGCATCTCCAGTACAAGTAACTTGGGAAATGGAACCATCAGCTAATGTAACAGAGTTGGACACCCCAGGAGGTGTGAAATGTAACGAAGACAATAATGTAGAGTTACCAGCTATATGATGAGTAGCTCCAGAATCTATAATCTAGGAGTCTGACAGGGTAGAAAGTAAATGATGAACTACCTTTTGAGCTATGTGCCAGAGTTGCAGTGGGAGCTGAAGGTCCTATCACTTGTTGGGAGCAAATCCAAGCCTCATATTCAGCACGTGTCAATGTAACCGAATCTCTTGTATTTTGCATAGTAGTAGGATCTGGTTGAGCTAATGAGGAAGAATCGTCCACTTCAGCAAATGCAGCAAGTGTATGTCGAAGCTCTGGACGAAATGTGTAGTAGTAAGCTTTTGTATGTCCAGCCCTCCGACAATGGTTACAATAACGAGAGCCACGGTTACCAATACTTCTATCACGACTCCCACGACTTCCACTCTGAATAGATCCACGTCCATGACCCCGATAACCATGACCACGAGCTCCACGTCCACTAGAGCCATGAGAGATCATGGCACTTGTCTCTAGAGTTGTACTTGAGATTTTAGCAGTAGGTGTTGACTGAAGGGCTCAGGAGAAAACCTCATCAACTATAGGAAGGGAGCTTTCAAATGTAATCTGCTGGCGAAGGGAAGAATATTCAGGCCCTAGTGATTTAAGAAATAGTATCACTCGAAGATCCTCATGGAGTTTGACTAAAACATTTGGATCAGTTGAAGCTGGAAGATAAGCATCTAGTTGGTGGCAAAGTGTAGTGAAATGAGCATAATATTCATATAGAGATTGATCTTCACGCTGAAGATCAAATAGAGCCTCCCATGTGTCACACACTCGTATCATATTGTTCTGGCCAGAATAAAGTAAAGAACATATCTCCCAAACTTCCTTAGCAGAAGTACACTGAATGAAGTGAGAGCTAATCTTAGGATCCATACTATTCCATAACAGTGTACGGATCATCGCATCTCCTGCAACCCAATCATCTATCTTACTCTTATCCGAGGGGATTGTAGACGTAAGATAATCATTCTGTCTAGTGGCGGTAAGATAAACTTCTGCAGCTTTAGACCATGATGGATAATTAGTTCCATCCAGCTTGACAGATGTCAATTGAAAATGTGTAAGACCAGTAGATGATCCAGAAACCAAAGCCATCAGTATTAACTCCACTAAACTCCAATAATGCAATTAGCCGAACAGATTGAACACAAGATATGATTGAACCCAATAGTAATGTCACAATAATCAAGCACTTAACTTCAGTTGTGCAATCAGCCACAAATTAACAAACACAAATGAGGGTTCAATCGGTTCACCACAGAGTCAAGAAGCTGTACTGAGAGGCTATAAAATCATATATTCGATATCAAAGAATCACGGAAAACCATCCAACCTTCCAGGCATATACTGACCAGTACTTCAAGCATCAATATACGCCAATGAGAAGCCACATAAGTACACTGGATAACATCCTCTGATGACCTCAGTTCGTTTTTCTTTTTTGATTTTTTTTTATTTTTTTTCTAGGACAAACCCTAGCAGAACCGAACGAACTGAGGTCGCCTCCGACTCCTCAAGACATATGAAACCCTAGCAGAACCGAACAATGGGATGTAAATCACTTCGAACATGGGAGAGGGTTGAGTAAATACCAATTCCACTGCGCCCGTGAGAAACAGTCGCTAGATGGGCTTCAGTGAGCAATGCATCTAGTCAGATCTGGAGAGCAGACGCCAGTGAGAGTCTACGCCGACGAGAGACAATGAGGAGGGTTGGTGACGACAAGAACAGGTGCTAGTGAGGGGCGATCGGTGCTTCTGGCCAGATCTGGGTAGATCTGGATCTGGTGAGTGGACGACAACGGTGGTGGACAGATCTGAATTTGGTGGTCACGGTGAGGGTTTGGTGGGTCCACGACAGTGATGGTGAACGATGACAGTGGGCTACGGTGGTGGTGGGGTTGAAGATACGGTGTGCTTTGATAACATGTTGAGAGAGAGAAATATACGTATTGTATTATCTCAATCAAAGAATTACAAGAATGCATGTAATATATATGTGTAACTCTCTCGATATAAAATAACTTTTGACTGTTTTACCCTTATTATTATTTCCTAACACCCTCCATCCAGGCAAACCACTTTGCCTCAAGTGAGGGAAAAACCAGAAAATAAGAAAATGACGAATTGAAATAATTTAATAGGAAACTACATTTTCAGTTGATGTGGAATTTAATTTGAGCCCAGCAAAGGCCAAAAGAACTGCATGGGAGCTTCTTCATTATTGCTTTTTTTTTTAAAATTAATTTTTTTAATTTTGCATTATCTTTTATTCAGTCGGCCATGGAATATGTGTGACTTCATATATGTTGGTAGTTTGTTTGCAAAACAAACAACGAGGTGCATTGTCCCACATCGAAAGGATATGAGTGTGTACGTGGACGAGATTTGGCATTAATCAATGATCATTATTTTTTATTTATTAAATTTCGAATTTATTAGCATAAAATAACTATTTTGTCTTATTAAAACAGTGTGACTATTCACAATAGAGTGGTGGTTATTTTTTTAATAATTTAATTTCGAATTTTTATTTTCTGCCTAATGGTAATTAGGCTCTCTTACAACCTTTGAAAGGTTGTGTCTGTTCAGACATAACTTCTTCACATTCGAAAGGTTGTGGTTGTTTAACGTATAAATATTTCAATGTTTTTGTTCATTATAAAGAACAACAATTTTTCATTTCTTCCTAGAGATATACATCCATCTTTTCTAATTGTTTCCCTTGAAAGACCCTAGAGAAATACCGGAATTATTATCTAGTATTCTCATTGAGACTTTGTTGTATTTTGGAAGATTTTTGTCAGTAACCATTAGCAACGTTATAGGGCAAATAATTCCTTAAAAAAAGTGATATCATGCCTCAAAGTGTGGCTTCATTGTTCTTCCCGATTCATGTCGATTTTTTCCTAGCAATATCATCATTGACAGAGATAGGGATTTCACGAATAAATCCATTTGGGGCTTTTATCGTGGAAGTTGGGATTGTCAGCAAGCAAAGTCTTTGTTGGTTTAGGTTAAAGGCCACCTAATTCATATCTAATGGCTTGTGAATGCCGGAAAAACTTTTCCCTCTTTGGGCAATCTGAATTTGCACACAATCTATTAAAAAAAGTTCATTTCTTTTTTATATGTTATCAATGAAAAGATAAATTTTTTATATCCATCGGGTCGATTGATTTAAACCCTTGGAAAAAGCCGGTGGTATCGTGCTATCGCAATAACCTTGTGACAATTTCCAAGCACAATTTAGTGAACAAATGTTGCACATAGTTCATACAGATAACGCATGCTTTTATGTATATTAGAAAGTTTAACCTAAAAGTTTAAGTCATTAAGTAAATGGAGGCGAAAAACCTAGACATAAAGGATTTGGAAGCATGACTCTGATACTATGTTTGAAAATCCAACTAAAAAATTTAAACTATTAGCTGGATTGAAACTATGTGAATGTAAGGTTCAGTCAAACCTAATGATCAAGCGACGTGGGATTACATTTTAACAAGATACAATCATCTGCTTCTGTTTTGCTTGTTTTTGTTCCTTCAATCTAGGTATTTGACTCACATTTTACAGAGATTTGTGAGGTTAGTGATCTATTTCACTATTAGCTCGAAATTAAACTACTTAAAGCGGGGTTTTCCTATTATAAAAGGAAAAATGAATACTAAATGGGGCGACTTTTAATTGTTGGTGTATTTAGAGAAAGAACAATCTTGCCTTGCCTTAGTACATTAGCCTATCTCATAATTATAAATGATGATTCAGTGGTTGTGAACTCATTGTGCCAAGTCAGTCAGATACTTGATATATAAGATATTGAGGTAATATTATCGGTTGTTCTTGAACTTTCATTAATCATTCAATGTCTTCCTTGCATCTTTTTTTTTTCAATCTAATCCTTAAAATTTTAAATTGGAATTGAATGTGGTCTTTCCTTTATGCTCATGTTTAAATGTTAATATGTAGAACATCGCCGATAGTAGTACAATGACCACCTCCCCAAGGCCTTCATTTTCCAAGAACATTGTCCAAAAAATCCTAAATCTATTGCGCTCTTGTCAATTCATTCATAAACCTTTCAATTTTGCCATTTGAGCCATAAACCTTTTCACCTTTTTGCCAATTGAGTCCATCCGGTCAATTTGGCTGGAATTTGCTAATGTGGACGTCGGCCGTGCCACATAGGACAGTCACTTTCTCTCTTTGTCCGTCTTCTTTAGATCTTTTTTAAAATTGTTTTGTGCTTTTTAAGACAATTTCTCTGGTCACACGAAATGCCAACCTAACATTGAACAATAATCTAGCATACTACACCGTTCATGTTAGTAAATTTTTATCAGGATGACCACATCAAACTCAAATTTTTTTAAGAATGTCACCACACTGGAAAATAAAAACTAACATTGAATAAGAAGTAAAGGAGGAAGGGCCATCGATATTATTACCCATAAAATATATTCCACATGGTTGGTTGCTTAGTCCTAAAGGTTAAAAAAAGTGATGCTTTCATCGAAGACGCAAGAAATTGTCGGATCTAGGATGGCAGCTAAAAAAAAATTCAATGAAACATCGTATTTTGATCAAAGTGCTCAGATGTTGCAACCGACCCCATTTCATTTGGATCAGTGCGAACTTAATGTGATGATCACATACGACAAAGGCATCGAAACACTATTTTAATTTCTACCATTAAACAAGCAACAAGGAAAATCAAGATTAGATTCTGTTGCAATTGAATGCGGGCAATGACAATACGATAGCCACCAAAACTTATGATAAAACTAGAAGTTTTAAAGGAAATGTGACATCAACTAGGTTGATCTAGGAGTGAGTACCCATACTGTGCAAAAAATAAAAGTCAACCCTTATTTGGTAAACAAGAAAAGTGCTCTGCACGTAGAGATTTTAATGAAAAAAATGCAGTAACGAAATGAATTAAAGAGTAAATTTTTCGATTTATATCGCAGTCGTTTAAAATAATTAATTTGGAGAAGTAATTAGAGACTACAATCCGACCAGTAATTTGGCATTTCCTTGGCTACCCTCGAGGCGGACTATAATATATAGTTTTTGAGTGAAATCTGATATAATCTATTGACTCCTATCTATTTCGTGTCGATGAAGGGCTGACATCGATTTGGACGTCACGGACTACGTTGAAAACTGGATCTTTATGCGTTGCACGAGCACACGGTCGAGAGTTGACCCTAATTTCTGGGGATCTCTTAATGCCAATTCAAATCATTGAAGCTTTTTTCTATTTTCTTCTATAGTTTATGTTTGGACAGTCCACACGAATTCGCAGCATGAGCATCGCCAGCTCTCGAGGATGTATTTCTCCCCAAATTTGTCAAATGAATGCAGCCCCAACGTAGGCTAAACTCAAGATTGGCAAATGGAAAAACACGTTGTACGTGTATTATTGATCAAATGATTTACAGCTTAGAAAAGAACACAAATTGACTTTACGAATGACTTATAGGCAAAACCCGTCAGCACAATCCCAAATCAAACTCGAAAGAGCGAGAGCTTGGCAAAATAAATGAAAAAAGACGAAAATTTGGATGGAATAAGTAAAATCTTGCGATTTGGTCGAGTGTATATGTCCTTCTTTATGCTCGAGACGATCTTTGTATAATCACTAGCATGTGAGATTTAAGTTTAAAGTCTAAGATTTGTTCCCTGAGTTTTGGACACGGGCCCCAAAGGCTGGTATCGATTTTGGACGCACATCATGAGCCTTTAAGATCTCAATTCCACGTTTTAAGACTTATTCTTCATGTTCTGGAAGTACTTCCCCACGTCTTGGATGTGTCGCTTATGTTTTGGACGATGACGGTCTCAATTTCTAGTAACAAGTATAGTGTTCATGGGAATTATTTCGCCATGTATGCTAATCAGCTTCTGCCATGTGTCCGACCATGATCTCCATCACTCCTGTTTTTCGACAAGAACATAATATTCCCGCACTTTCCTCGAACTTTCAATTGGTTTGGCATCATGCTAATCACTTCTGGCACAGGTATGCTAGTCATCTGTGTCACGTGTATGCTACCCATTTCTGTGTATGTCTACTAGCCACTTATGACAGTGTATGCCAACTTCATGTGCTATGTGTATTGCTTATGACTTACCAATCTTCGTTCTCCTCTTCAATGCTTGCTAGACATTTCAAATTTTGGCGCTAATAGTGACCAATGCCAATCTTGCATAAGCCATATCACCCAACTACATGGCCATGCGTACCTTTGGTATAATTTGTATGAAATCATACAATTATAAAGTCGTCATCTTGCTTAATATGGTCGATACCTTATAAAATCAATGCCTCTCTCAAAATAACCGATACATGTTTTAGCCATTTTTAGGTGCCAATAGAATGAAATACATTTTTTCCTTAAGTTACAAAACTATAGCCACTGTATATACATGACAATTTAAATGAAACCATTAAATCCAAATCATGTGTCTTAAGGGATATTAGTTTCTTCATCTCATGGCAAAAAAGAGACGTGATCCTTTCTTTCTACTTTTGATTTCTGACTTTTCAAATCTAAGCAAATGTCCATATTGAAAAGAAGAAAAAAAAAGATTATAACCTAAAATTTGAGCTACTTAGCTTTTGACTTGGGCCTTAAATTTTTGCATGAAGATGAGCATGAAGAAAAAAAATCTGAAATCGCTGTTTAAGATGTGCAACTAGCGGTATGACAACACATTTTAATCATGATCATTTACTTAAGGCTCCGTTTGTTTCGCGAAAAATAAATAATTTGAAAAATATTTTCCTAAAAATAATCGCTGGGGTCACTTGAAATAATTAGTAAATAGAAAATATTTTCATTATCACAATAAATTATGTCTAAATATTTTTGTGGACGATGAAAATATGTTTCGTTCATTTATTTTTTAAGCGATACAAAATGATCGCTTTTAAGAAAATGTCTTTCAAATCATCCGTTTTTCGGAAAACAAACGGAGTCTAAGTCTTTCCTTTTCTTGGGTGGATGCGCAACACCGACAGTTCCGAAATTACCACTCCTGTTAAATTTAGCAAAAGTCACCATTGAAGCAGAAAACATAAAACATTAGTTGAAATTAAAGAGGACCGACAAAGAGTAAGAAAAACCCAAGGCAGACTCCTTTGTATCGCCCCTCTTATCATGTTCCCAGCTAGTTGTCACCGATTTATGTAACTGGTGTTCCACTAGCTACTTCAAGCATGTTAACGAAGAATAAAACAGAGAAAAGGTCAACTGAGCTCACTTCCATCAGATGTTTTTAAGTTTCCTTTTTTGAAGAGCTCCTTCATCTCTCTTTTGGCCAAACAGCAGCTCTCTGATTAAATGGTTGAGTAATGTCTATTTAACCACCGAAGTGGTTGGTCTAGCGGTGTAGGGCTTAAATCTCTCGAGGGATCTCGAGCTCCTGGTCACAGGTTCAGAATCCCCGTCGATCTTCGGTCTCAGGAAGCCTTGATTTGTCTACGGAGTAGATTTGATTGTACCATGATGTAGGGTAACCTTGACTCTATTTCCCCTAGCACCACGGCAGGGCTGCGGTTATTACTCGCTAAAAATAAACAGTAATTACAGCTTAAAATGAATATTCTGTCTTGTGCGTGGATCTTTTATAACTCTCAATGAGGGTCGCTAATGCTGGTCGCCCTTTTTTACTCTTCTAGTTGATCAAAGAATGGTGTTTATTTATGATTAAACTGAGAGACATGGAAATATGCAGAAACAAAGATCTCCAATTTTGAAAAAAAGACCATAAGAGGATTAGGGTCGCTAATGCTGGTCGCCCTTTTTTTTTTTCCTTACCAAAAAAAAAAAGATCTCCAATTTTGAAAGCAGTAGATATATAATGATCTTTCGTTAGGACTATTGCATCAAAAGTCCCGAATGTTTTGCCTCACGTGCAATAAAGTCCTAAATACTTGAAAAAGCGGTATTTTATCCTGAACATTTTGAATTCGGTGCAATCAAGTCTTTCCGATAATCGCTCAATCAATTTTTGCTAACATGATAAGTCAGGATTTGACATGGTGTTTTTTTAATAATTCAAAGCATATGTGGCGCTGACATGGCTCCACGTCATAAAATAGGCCAAATGTTGAAAAATAGAAAAAAAAATTTTGAAAAAAATAAATTTTTTTTGGAAAAAATAGAAAAAGGCTAAAGCTATGAAAAAGAAAAGGGCAGAGAAAGAGCGCAAGTTAGCGCAAGGGTTTGAAGATTGAGGGCTGCGGTGCTGCCCCACGTCATTGACATGCCCTCAACGGTGACGTGGGGACAATGTCCTTCTTTCCATCTCTACTTTTTTTATTTTACTTTTGAAGAAAATCTTTGCCCTCTATTTTTGGTTTTTGTTTTTTTTCCATCTTTTACTTTTTGGCTTTTTGGCTTTTCAAATTTTTTTATTATTTTTGGCATGGTGCCAAGACAAGGCCCATATATTAAAAGTTATTTAAAAATGCCACGTCGTATTCTAGCATGCCATGTTAACAACATTGATTGAATGACCCGCTCGAAAGACTTGATCGTACCAAATTATGAATTTGGTTGCACTTTTTCAAAGGTTTATGACCGATTGCATGTTGGGCTAAACGTTTGGTACCGCCAATGGGATTTTCATATTTTTCAACGCTACAAAGTCAACACAAATGAAGAAAAACATTTTTTGCACGCATCCAAAGAATCCACGAGAAATCTAACAATATCTGTATATTTAATTGGGTACATGGAAGGCATGGTGCGGAATTCCGTTTATTTAACACGTTGGAGCAACGCATTGCAATTATAAAAATGCTCAAGTTGGGTAGGTTGTTAATGCATGATTTAAGCAACGAGGATTCAAAAAAGAAATCCTTGATTTTGCTGTCGTACGGTCCTGGCATGCACAGCCATTTTAATATTCTTAAATTTTTTTAAGCCGCTAAGACCACCAAATATGAATTTTTTTTTACAGGATTCATAGTAGAAAAAAGTTGATTTAAATAAAATTCCATATTATTAAAGAAAGACACTATAAGAGGAATTATTAAAAGTATGGAATAATACCACGAAAAACTCCAAACTAGTACACTTATGACAAATTTATCCAAAACTAATTTTTTATCATAAAAAATCCCAGAATGGTACACCTATGATAATTTTACTTTCTATTAGTTTCCGTCAAATTTTACTTTCAAATTTCTAAGTTGGATGACACATGATAGTTAACGGGTGTACCAATTTGGGGTTTTACCCTCAGTTTGTTGCAAATGTATTAATTTGTGATTTTTTGTGGTATTAATCCAATTTAATAGATGATAAATTTGTCATAAATGAATTTTTAAGCCGATCCTGGCATGCCCAGCCATTTTAATATTCTTAAATGTTTTTAAGCTGCTAAGACCACCAAAAACGAAAAAAAAAATTTACAGGATTCATAGTAGAAAAAAATTGTTTCATATAAAATGCAATATATTCAAAGAAAGACACCGTAAGAGGAATTATTAAAAGTAGAATGAGCTCATATATGATTTTCCATTTCTTGCAAAACTAACTCCACAATTTTTGTTTTCTCTATGCTTAGGCAATATAAAAGCACGATTGATCTCATCATAGATATAACTAATTTATTATTTATACAAATTACAAGATCAGGATATTCTATAATGGAGTAAAAGAGGCAAACGTAACAAGAGTGCAAAAAAATAAAAAAACCTGATGCACCTAGGTGGACCGGTGGACCCGTTATGCGACTGGACAAACCGGTGAGTTGAAGTCAACGATGTCGGATTGAGCTCAAATTTGGTCGGCTGAAGCGAAACGACGTGTCGATCAATATACGTAGCCTTTGGCTATGAGTAATGATGGATTTTCGCAATTCGGGGTCGTTTAGATGGTTTTTTTAATTATTTTAATAATTTTTGAATTAAGGGTATTTTTGTATTTTTTGTGTTTTTTTGTCATTAGGGTTAACACCCTTTATAAACTCGTTTTTAGGGTTTTGAGAGGCAATAGTTTTTGGTTGTTTTGAAAACTTATCGATTGTTAATCGATTGGAAGAACAGTTTGTTTCTCGTTATCATTTCGATTCTTCTGTTGAGCTTAATTTCTATCGCGCTTTGGCATCAATTGATATCAGAGCACATGTTGCTTGAATCAATGGCTGAACAAAATCGCAATCATGGACAGCGAGCTCGTGGTGGCCGGGGGCGTAGAGGCGTTCCTGAAGCAGATGACCAACCGCGTCTAAGAGATTTGCGAGACGTAGAAATTGAAGAACTAAGAAGACGAATCCAGGATTTAGAGCGACAACTTGCGGAGGCAAGGTTAGGCATTCAATCCGAAGAAGAAGCAGAATCTGAGGATCCATTCGATGATAAAGAAGAAGACGTAAACCCTTTCGAGATTCTGAACTAGGGGCGAAATCGAGAAGTACGACCTAGAAATCAACACTTTTCGTAAATTTTCGGGATGAAGATCGAGATTCCCGAGTTTAATGGTAAGGCTCATCCTGATGAGTTTATTGATTAGTTGCGTATAATAGAACGGATTTTTGATCTTAAAGACCTAACTGAGGGGCAAAAAGTGAAGTTAGTGGCTATTAGGCTGCGAAAATATACTTCGATTTGGTAGGAACACGTGAAAAAGCAACGCGCTAAAGAGGGGAAGCCGAAAGTGGATCGCTGGGAAAAGATGAAAAAGTTATTATAGAAAATTTTTTTGCCTACCCATTATCGGCAAGAGGCGTTTATCGAGTATCATAACGTCAAGCAAGATGATAAAACAGTTAAGGAATTTACAAAAGAATTTGATCGCTTGCGGATGCGTTGTGATGTGACGGGGGAAGACAAGCAAATGATTGCACAATATCAGGCATGACTGCGATATGAGATCTTTGATGTTGTCCAATTACAGCAGTATTGGACATATGAAGATGTATGCAGACTAGCCCTAAAGATGAATGGGCAGTTTAAAAGAAAGAGCAATAATTCTAAGTGGTCAGGCAGCAGTTCCAAGTGGTCAGATAAAACATCCCAAGGAAAAGCGGGAACATCTGTAGTAAATTCGACACCGGTTACAGATAAGGATGTGAGTTCTAAACTTGCATCCAACGAGGGGCAGAGTAGTGCCGAAACTAGTAGGGGAGGAATTACAGCCAAGCGGTATTTCAAGTGTCAGGAATTCGAGCATTTTGCTGCTGATTGTATGAACCGACAGATTGTGTCGCTCGTTGATAATCCAGTTTTTTATGAAGGCCCAGTTTATGATGAATTTGAAGGTGAAGAAGAAGATACGGATCCAAATCAAGAGGACATTGTCTATGTTGATTCTGGTGAGTCTTTAGTTGTGCGTTGGGTTTTAAATATTGCTGAGGTAGATGATGAATCATGGCTTAGACATAATATTTTTCATACTAAGTGCACTAGTAGGAAAAAGGGGTGTAATATGATAATTGACGGGGGAAGTTGCGAGAATGTAATATCTACCACTATGGTAGAAAAGTTGGGGTTGAAAATTGTTGAATATCCTTAACCATATAAGCTGTCATGGCTTAGGAAGCGGAATGAGGTAAAAGTGAGCAAGAGGTGTTTAGTGCAGTTCTCGATTGGGAAGAAATACACTGATAAAGTGTGGGGTGACGTAGTTCCAATTGATGCTTGTCATATTCTGTTAGGAAGATCTTTGCAGTTTGACAGGAAAACACAGCATGACGGATTCAAAAATACATACACCTTCAAGAAGGATGGACGGACCATTACTCTAGGTCCTTCAGATTTGAGAAAAGAAAGGAAAAGTAATCTGCTTTCCAAATCAGAGTTCCAGGAAGAGGCGGTGAATGCCCCAGAGCTTTTTGCTGTTGTAGTCATGGAGCAGAATCTTGACAGTCTAGAAATTTTAACTCAAGTTCTGCCTATACTTGAGGAGTTTGCTGATGTCGTACCAGAGAAATTGCCACCTGGATTGCCACCCATGAGGGACATTCGGCATTGTATAGATCTCGTTCAAGGAGCTGCTATTCCTAATAAGGCAGCTTACAGAATGAATCCTAAGGAGCATGAGGAGATGCAGAGGCAAGTGCAAGAACTATTAGAAAATAGTGCAATTTGAGAGAGCATGAGCTTTTATGCAGTGCCAGCTTTGTTGGTTCCTAAGAAAGACGAGTCGTGTAGAATGTGCGTGGATAGCAGAGCTATTAACAAGATAACGATCAAGTATCGCTTTCCTATCCCGAGATTTGATGATTTAATTGATCAACTGTATGGAGCGATATCTTTTCGAAGATAGAATTGAGGAGTAGATATCATCAGATTAGGGTGCGTCCTGGAGATGAGTGGAAGACTGCTTTTAAAACTCAAGATGGTCTGTATGAGTGGATGGTGATGCCTTTCAGGTTATCTAACGCACCGAGCACCTTTATGAGACTGATGAATCAGGTGTTTCGTCCTTTTATTGGCCAGTTTATCGTCGTATATTTCGATGATATTTTGGTTTATAGTGCATCGACTGATCAACACTTGCAGCATTTGAGAAGGGTGTTCGAGATATTGAGGGAGCAGAAATTATATGCTAATACCAAGAAGTGTCACTTCTTGACTAATCATGTGACCTTTTTGGGATATATAGTAATCAAGGAGGGCATTCATATGGACTCAGCTAAGGTTGAGGCTATTACAAATTGGGAGATTCCGAAAAATATTCATGAGGTACATAGCTTTCATGGACTTGCATCTTTTTATCAGAGATTTGTTCGGGATTTTAGTACTATTTTTGCACATTTGACGGATTGTCTGAAAGGAAGTAAATTTGTGTGGACTAAGGAGGCAGAAGCTACCTTTCAATTATTAAAGAAGAAGGTGACTGGAGCACCTATTCTCGTGCTTCCTGACTTTAATGAGATTTTTAAGGTGCATTGTGATGCTTCAGGTGTTGGTATTGGAGGTCTCCTAAGTCAAAAATGTAAACCTGTAACATCCTTTAGTGAGAAGTTGAACGAGGCGAAAAGGAAATATTCAACTTATGATAAAGAATTTTATGCTATTGTGAGGAGTTTGGAGCATTGGAGGCACTATCTTATTTCGAAAGAGTTTATCTTATTTTCTTATCATGAAGCCTTGAAATACATCAATGGGCAGCACAAATTGAACGCAAGGCATGCAAAGTGGGTGGAGTTCCTTCAAGTTTTCAGTTTTTCCATCAAGCATAAAGCAGGAGTGCTAAATAATGTGGGAGATGCATTAAACAGAAAACACTCTTTGCTGTCTATGATGCAGGTAAAAGTTCTAGACTTTGATACTTTTAAAGATTTATATGTTGATGATCCTCATTTTAGGGATATCTGGAGGAATCGCAAAACGGAGTCCTTTTAGCAATTTCAGATCGTGAAGGGTTACCTATTTAAAGGTAACAGATTGTGCATTCCTTAATGTTCTTTGATGGAATCTATTATTATTGAGGGACATGCAGACGGTTTAGCTGGGCACTTTGGCGTGGATAAGACGAAGGCCTTATTAAGTGAACATTTTTATTGGCTTTGGATAGAACATGACGTGACACGTTTTATAGAGAGGTGCAGGGTATGTCATGTGGCAAAGATTAAGAGTACTAATGCAGGATTGTATATGCCTCTACCTGTTCCAGTTACACCGTGGGAGGATGTCAGTCTTGACTTTGTTTTAGGTTGGCCAAGAACGCAGCGGACTAAGGATTCAATAATGGTGATTGTTGATAGGTTCTCGAAGATGGCCCACTTTGTCCTGTGTAGCAAGTCCTATGATGCTTCACAGGTTGCTTGATTGTTTCTATAGGAGATTGTTAAGCTGCATAGAATTCTTAAGTCCATAACCTCAAATCGTGATGTGAAGTTTGTGAGTCACTTCTGGTGCACTCTTTGGAGGTACATGGGTACACGTATGAAGTTTAGTTCATCTCATCATCCCCAGACTGATGGTCAAATAGAAGTTGTCAATCGAAGCTTAGGGAATTTGCTGCGGAGTTTGATTGGAGAAAATCCACAACAATGGAACTTGGCATTGCCTCAAGCAAAATTTGCATATAACAGATCAGAGAATCGAACTACAGGCAAGACTCCTTTTGAGGTGGTTTATGGGTGTAATCCAATTACTCCATTGGATCTCACACCGATATCAATTCTCAAGCAATTTAGTTCAGAAGTCGAAGAACATGCAAAGCATATCAAAGAGCTGCATTCCCAGGTCCATAATCAGATCAGCAGGCAGAACATGAAGTATAAACAACGCGTAGATATACGCAAGAAAAGAGTCGTCTTCAAGGAAGGTGATCTAGTTTGGATTCACCTTAGGAAAGAACGGTTTCCAGCGGGTAGGTTTGGCAAGCTTCAACCTAGAGATGATGGACCCTTCAGAGTTTTGGAGCGAATTAGTGACAATGCTTACAAGATCGATTTGCCGGGTAAGTATAATGTATCCGGAACTTTTAATGTAGCAGATTTGTCACCTTACTACACTGAAGAGGAAGAAGATCTTGAAGAGATTGACGACAATGAAGGCGAGGCAGATTCGAGGACGAATCTTTCTCTAGCAAGGGAGGATGATGCACCTAGGGGGACCGGTGGACCCTTTATGCGATTGGACGAACCGACGAACTTGAAGTCAACGATGTCGGATTGAACTCAAATTTGGTCGGCTGAAGCGAAACGACATGCTGATCAATACTCGTAGCCTTTGGCTAAGATTAATGATGGATTTTCGCAATTCGGGATCGTTTAAATAGTTTTTTTAATTATTTTAGTAATTTTTTAATTAAGGGTATTTTTGCATTTTTTTTGTCATTAGGGTTAACACTCTTTATAAACTTGTTTTTAGAGTTTTGAGAGGCAGTAGTTTTTGGATGTTTTGAAAACTTATCGATTCTTAATCGATTGAGAGAACAGTTTGTTTCTCGTTATCGTTTCGATTTTTCTATTTAGCCTAATTTCTATCGCGCTTCAGCATCAAAACCTATACACGATATTTATGTTGCCATTAAGGTTTCGTTTGTTTCGTAGAAAATGAATGATTTATAAAACAACTTATGTTTAAATAATTTCATGAACGATGAAAAAAAATTTCATTTATTTTTGTGAGCTAATAAGTGACCATTTTTAGGAAAATATTTTTCAAATCATTCATTTTCTTTGAAACAAACGGGCCCTAAGATATGTCGACAAACAGAAGAAGAGGCAGCATTTCGTAATTTAGAATTTAGAGTACAACAAAAGTGAGAAACTCTCAAAATCCTAACTCTTACAAATGCGCCACATCTCTCACCCGCGCAAAAACATTATCACAGAGTGTACATTAACACTGAATTTTCTAAAGAAACCGTCGAACAATCAAACTGGTTCGTGTTGCAGTGGCCAAAACCCCCCTGACCTCGGGACAACCTTAGCACGGTTAGTACTGGGTCAGAAGGTCACAAACCAGGTAAAATCCAAGTCGAAATGAATAAGTTACCATAAGTAGTACATTTAACACGAGTTGTGAGATCAAAGACCCTTGTGCAAAAGAATTCTCATACACATTTTGGGACAGGCGTACTTTAAAATTTTTTTATGACCCGAAACATCCGAAACTTTCACTGCGTGTGAATGTTGACACGTAGATTCGCAGTTAATTTTCCATAGTTTTTTGAGACTTGGATAACGTTTCAAATTTTTCTTGGAAAATAAAAGAAGAACCTTTTACTTTTACTTAATCCTAGACACACAAAAGCCTTCCGAACTTGCCGTATAATAATGCATCTCATTTAGCTATCAAGCAAATTAGTATGACATTATCATACTAACTCTCTAACCTTTGAATAATGCAATTTCTTGACCTAATGATCTCCCAGCAAGATCAAACTGCTTTGAACAAGCGAATCCTCAGAAGGAAAGTCTATTCAATCAATTTTTTTCTATATTTTCTAGAAAAGTGGTACGACGTGGTGTGCACATTACGAGGAGAGTCCCGGTTAAATAGGAATGTAATTAAGGCAAATTGAATTAGATGGTACAAAGAGCTGAAGTCGGACTTGAATGTGGCCATTGAATGTGGTATTTACGCCCATAGTCTTTTTGCATCTAACTTTGCACGATGTTTCTGATGCCCACTCGGTGCAAATTATTAATTGGGAAGTTAATGTTTCTACGAGAGAGAGAGAGAGAGAGAGAGAGAGAGAGAGAGAATAATTGGAGCCAAAGCCAACTTATATCCCATCTTCCAACGGCTATTAAGGTGGCGCTTTGATTAGTTGTGGAAACTAGGGTTGCCTAAGGTTAAACGGATGTACTTATGCCGGTTTTCCTTTTGCTTTGGGCCAAGGCTTATGTCGGGTATGAGTAAGGTTCATTTGAGTCTATAGGTGTCATCCTTCTCAACTTGAAATTACCTTATGTACTTAGGTCAATAATTGAGGTCAATGTTGACGCAGGAGGGGATTTTCAAGCAGTCATCTGTATACGGGGGAAATTGCGTAGGGAATGGCAGAGACCTTCTTGTACTAAAAGAATTCTCATAATACATCTGAACTGTGTTATTAGATCAACTCACTCGAGGTATTGTCCGCTTTGATCCATCTCATATCAAACTTTATGATTTTGTCCTTTGGCATACGAGTGGACACTTTCTCAAGAGGTCACCCAACCTTTGGCTTGTCACTTACAGAGCTTCACGGTTTTGCCATTTAGCTTACAAGTGGGCACTTTACCAAAAGGTCACCCATTTTTGTAGTTTCTCACCTAAGCATGCTTCACTTTGGAGTTAATTTCAAATTATATATATATATATATATATCTCAAAATTGCTTTCCCCTATTCAGTGCACAGTTTTGTTTATTCTTGCAACATTCTCCATCCTAGAAGCATGTTAGAAACTGCTCCTTGTCCAGGCCTTCTAGCCCCAGTAACCACTCTCTCCTCTCGTCAAACCAAGTCGTTACAAGCCCATAAGCTTTCCCATGGTTCATCCCCGGATCACACACCTACCTCTGATATCATATTGTGACATTCCCAAATCAACTTGCTCGATATATTGTTCGCTTTAACTCGTCCTATACCAAGCCTCACAAGGAATCAAGCCACCATTTCTTGCCCTTTTTGGTAGAACTTGCTTGATTAGTTCATCTTGAATAAAAAAGAATGAACTTTTGAGTTAGATGATTGTCATGATCTACAATCTACATGACTTAAAATTTATCCCAAATCTTAATGAGGTACATGAACACAGAGTAGAAATCAAAATGATGGATATGCATACACTTTTTAGTGCATGGCGGTGCTACTGCTAATCCCTTTTGTGAAATTGGCTTATTACATGACCTGTTTATGGAATAAAACCGTGTGGGTATAGTCGCATCATTTTGAACGAACAAGTTCCGCATGCATCCGGACCATGTGAGCCGACTCTATAAGTCCGTGATCCAATTGACTAGAATTGGAATTAGCCCACATGCACCAACCGCATAAAAAGAGTTTTTTCTTTTTGAGCTGGGGTTAACCATGAGCTCACTCTGGCTGCACCATGACTAGTGTAGCTAATTAAAAAGTACAAGTTTAGACAACGCAAGTTAGTCATGCAATATTCGAACAAATAAAAAAGAAAGTTAGTCATGCAATATGTTGGCTCTCCTAAACGGTTGAAATCATGCGATCAATTTCAGATAAGATCGATTAGATTAATGATGAAGTTTAGTGCATCGCTGTTGTTTATTTAAAAAAAATTATGGTAATTAGATACGCGTCGAAGAAAGACGAGATCGAAGAGAGAATCTACAAGTAGACCCTCCTCAATTCAACAACCAATTTCTTATTACCCGCACGAGCTTTGGATTACAACAAGGTAATAATGGGTTAGAGATTCCTTTATAATCCATAATTTGACCACCCAAAAAATAAAATATATTCGCTGAAAAGAATATTGACATATCGTGCATATATAGAAAAGAATTCTACCAGGAGACAAAATCAGAAAAAACAAAAACGACCTGACCCGACATGTACGTGATTCACTAATAATATTCAAACACAAATTCAATTAACAAAGTCGACAGTCATAACTTCTTCTTAACGATCGAGTTCATGAAAACACGAACGAATCCTACTCTCTCTCAACCTGCCCTGATCCAAATCAAACCACTTTTTTTGGGTCGGATTCCATGCGGATGCAGGTCAGGGCACATGTCGGGTCGCAAAAAAGGCATGCATCGTTCATGTTCGGGTTGGGCATCTTTGACAACCCCCCCGAATCGAACTGCTGACATCAATATATGATTTTATACTAGTAAACATCACACAAACGTGGATCTGAGATAGGTGCGGTCAACAGAAGAAGAAAGATAAGAATCAGAGAGAGCCTCCTCCCTAGCTTACCTTGAATTTGTAGGGTTCACAGGTAATATTCCAGCGCAGATCAAATCAACAAAGTCGACGGTCATAAATTCTTTATTATGATCCAGTTCATGAAAACACGAATGGATCCAACTCTGTCAACCTCCCCTCATTGAAATGGACGATGGAGGAGGGCATTTAAGTTGAGGTAGCAGCCATAAAAGATTTCTAGGGTTTAGTCACTTCGCCTTCCTCTCTTTTATCGAAACGCCATTAACGGATCCAATTCATGTGCCAACCCAGCACCACCAAGAACTTCTGAGGAGCTGTAATGGCAGCCATTAAGGACATTCAAGATTTTGAGCAGTGGAGGAGAAGACCGTCGGAATTATTAATTTTTATTTTTTTATGTATTTGCAAACTTATTAATGGCAGAATAAATTAGGGTATCCATTCTTGTGAAAAGAAACCTGAGGAGGAGTGCGATCGAATTGAAGGAAGACCAGCTAGCATGGGGGGCGTGAGTAAATCTAGATGCACTTTCCTATGAGATCCTTCAATGCCCTGTTTCATCCATTAAGATCACAGTCCCCTCTATAAATAAGAAAGATTGGCTTTTAATTAAAAAAATTTCGACAGCATGTGGTAAATGGTAAGTACGAGTGAATGAGCTATGTGGGCATCTACCGCTTCGTGCACATCTTTAACACCATGAGCAGATCAAGAAGAATGGAAAATGGAAGAGAGATCACGAGCAATGAACTACACCAACTACTCCGGTGTCCTCCGACGGCAACAATAGCTAGATTTGACCGGATTCGATGCTCGAGGAACTTGATCAAACGATTTATCTGAGTAGGGCGACTTGATTAGAAAGCGTTATAGGGACATCTTGATTAGAAAAGTAGTGAAGGTAGGAGGATAAAAAGTACAAATCTTTCCTCAAATAAAATAAAAGGGCAACAACCACTAAAAACCCTAAACCATACCGACACATTTACTTTAAACTTTTTTTTGTGACAAAGAAAAATCCTAAACTTGTACATGTGTGAGACATTTGCCCTTCATCAAAGTCCTGTCAATGAGAACATTTAAAAATTTGTCTACATAGACACCAGAAAGCAAACCGTATTGACATGGCGCTCACATGACTTAAGCGAGATAAAAACGATGTTATTTTAGCTGAAAAATCATATAATGAAACATTAACGGAGGAAGGTAAATGTGTAACATAGATACAAATTTGGGGTTTTTTAATCATAAAAAAAAATTTAGGGTAAAAGTGTCACGGTGGGCATATTTTATGGTTTTTGATGTTGCAAAAAAAAATTCAGGGTAAAGGTGTTATAATGGACATACTTTGAAGTTTTTTGTGTGGCTATTTCCCAAAATAAAAAGAATGCTAACAAAAATAAAATCTCAAAACTAAAAAGTCACTTCAAACATTCCCTACAATTCCATGACTGGAGGGCTGGCCATCACCGCTAGGATTTTCAATGAAACGAGGCTGAAATGGGCTGAGCGTCTAAGTTTAGGCTTTGAAGCCCAACGATCTAGAAGCCCAAGAACGAGGCCCAATCGTACCTGCTCGTCTCCTTCAACGCCAGTACTCATAAAGACACGGTTGACATCGATCAGACCCAGAACTGAATGTCATTTGACCGGCTTCATTCAACTCAGAAGTACATAAGGATGAAAAGTTAGAGATGTCATTATTGAGGTTCTTTCAATTCTGGAAAGCAACGCTTTAGCTGCTGTGACTGATGGTCATTCTAAGGCAAATCTAGGAGGAAAGTGAAGGTGGGAACCATGCATTTGACAGATGACACTACACAGATATTGCTAAGAGGCACTAGAGGAATTTAGAACTGCACATGCCCTGTTCATCTTTGACAGAGCCCGTGGCTATTGAGAAAGATGCTGGTACTTGGGGATCTCGAGAAAATGGAGATGAGTCATGCGGTACGGGATAGGGTAAAGTCTATAGATTGTTGCTCGATGCGATGAAATGGAAAAAAAATAAGAGAACTCGTCATGATTCTGAGCTGCTAGTTCCTCACATGCAAAAGTATTGGCCTCGTTTATCTATGGACTAGTAAGCATGGTCGATCGTCGCGGCGAGCAGATTCGCACCTCGGTTCGATCTAGGACTTTCGAGACGGATCATGAGGAAGCTATTCTTTGATGTTTTTCTCTAGGATGTTATGTTTACCCCCATGATTTCATGAGGTCCAAGTTAGCAAATTTCCATGAAGAGAGAGAGAAAAAAATCCTAGATATGACCTCCATGATCTAGTAGGTCATTTGATGAGGCGATCAAATCCTAGATATTGGGCCTAACTTAAACCAATAAGCCCGAATTAGCAGAAGAGGGGCTTGGGTCCTCTTCTTCTGCTTAAGGCTCCATTTGAGAACTCCTTTCCCAAAGGATCCCTAGGAAAAGGCAAAGACCGTTGGCGAAATTTTGGAGAGTTTTAAGAAAACGCAATTGCATTTTTAAAAGCCTTTGGCTCAAGACAGATCAGGTAGTACTCTGAGCATTTTCAAAATGCAAATGAATTTTTTTCTTTCCAACTTTGCCCTTGCTAAACTTTCATAATTCTAGAAATGATTCTACCTCACACGACGTCATTAATAACGGTTAAGCTGTCGACGAGCCGAATCTAGCGTTGATAGCCTCTCTTAAGATTGTTGAACTTCACGCAATGGTTGTTTGGATTTTGTGAGTTCGCAGGTTTTTGTCACATGGATGGCACATTAGCACCATGTGTTACGTGAGTACAAGTTTAATAATTAGGTGTCACAAAAAAGAGTTTAGAATAAATGAAAAATACCACAAAAAACCCTAAACTATGCCACTTGTGACATATTTACCATGAATTTTTTTTGTGACACGAAAAATTCCAAACTATGCCACTTGTGACAAATTTACTCTGAACTTTTTTTATGACACAAATTACCCTAAATTATGCCACTTGTGACACATTTACATCACAATACTTTGACTCATGGGCATTTTCGTTTTTTTCCTTTTTTTTTCCTTTCTTCTCTAGTGGAGGGAAGCTTGCGAGGGTGGTCCTCGCCGGCGTCAAGCGATGGTCGCCCACGTCGGTGTTGGGCGAGGGCTGCCCTTGCCGAATCTGGCAAGGACGACCCTCGTCCGACGTCGGCGAGGGTCACCCACGCACGCGAGAGTCGCCCTCGCCTGATGCCGGCGTGGGCGACCGTCGCTGGTGTTGAGCGATGGTCGTCCTCGCTAGATCCGATGAGGACAGCGCTCGCCCAAGTCGAGCAAGCGCTGCCCTCGCCAAATTTGGCGAGGGTCGCCCTTGCTCGACCCATTGCCGGCGAGGATTGCCCTCGCCGGCTTCCCTCCGCCGGAGAAGAAAGGAACAAAAAAGAAAAAGATGAAAATACCTATGGGTCAAAGTATTGTGGGATAAATGTGTTATAAGTGGCATAATTTAGGGGTTAAAAAGTTCAGAGTAAATTTGTCACAAGTGGCATAGTTTGAGATTTTCGCGTTACAAAAATAAATGCTCAAGGTAAATGTGTTACAAGTGGCGTAGTTTGAAGTTTTTTATGATATTTTTCTAGAATAAATGTGATACACGAATATAAATTTGGGTTAAAAATTAAAGTAAATACGTTACATGCGTATAAATTTAGGATATTTGGCGTAAGCAAAAGAAGTCGGCAAAAAATTTAGGATTTTTGGTTGATTTGGACGGGAGCCCTTCTGCAGAAGCAAAAGTCACCCACCGAGCAAGAAAGGAACCCCGGTGATTGCAGGTCCCGATCATCCACGTGGCTTCCCATGGCGATGCCGTGACATCGTGTCCGCCCCCGTGTGTTTTGCTGCTTCTCCATCGTAACTGCACAGACACAAACTGTCGGGAAAGACGAAGAAGAAGGAGGAGGAGGAGGAGGAGCAGGAGAAGGAGGAGGAGAAAGCAGCAGCAGCTTTGGTGATTTCGCGAGAACGACGTCGATGGGCAACTCCCAATCCCAATCGCCCCCCGCCCATCCTCGCTTTGCCTCTGCCTCCAGGTTCTCATCGTCCCTCCATCGATTCCTTCGCCTCCTCCGCCTTCGAGGCTTCAACCGCGTGCAATCCGCGGCTCAAAGTTGTCGACTTCTTTTGCTTCTTTCCCTCGCGCAGAGCTTTCACCCAGAAGGAATTGGAAGATCTCAGATCGGTGTTCGTTTCTCTGGCCGCCCAATCCCAGGCCAATGGCCATCGCGTCTCTCTCCCTGTTTTCCAGGTGCGCGCGCGCGTCTCTCTCTCCCTGCTCCGTAAAAGCTCAGTTTCGCGCGCTAACGATTGGTGGGCTTCTCTCTCGCGCAGGCATATTTCAAGCTCCAGGTCCCTCTGAGCGAGAGGTTGTTCGATTTGATTACCCAGAAAAGGAAAGATGGGCAGCTTAACTTCGAAGACCTCGTCATTGCCAAGGTGGGAACTTTTTGCGATCTAATTTCGTGGGTGATCAGGTGTTGTGTAGTAGCGTGCATGATTAGCGGATGACTTGATCGCGCTTCTCTTTTGCACGCCGCAGGCTACTTATGAAAAAGGGACGAGAGATGAGATTGAGGAGTTCATCTATCAGTTACTAGATGTGGATGATGATGGAAACGTGACGAGGTGAGAATCTATATGTTCGTCTGTCTGAAAATAAACGTTTATGCATGGCGTATACCGATAGATTCATCAGTGAAGTGTCTTTTGGATTTCAATTTCATTATTGGAAGAATTTCATGGCTTGAACTGTTTGCATAGGGAAGTTGTTTCGCTGCTCCTTGATGAATATGTTAGCTTGAACGACCGTCTTCTGGACTATGTCCATTAAATGGTATGAAGTGTCAACTTAAAAAAGTGACCTTTCCAGTAGGCTGCTCATTATTCTTTAAAAGGCACGGTGGTCGATGCCACATTTTATCTTGCTTGCTCTAGCATATGGTGTGCCATTTTCATTCATCGGGGTAGACCGAGTAACGTTATGCTGTTCAGCTTATACTAAATTTCCAATCTCTGCTTTTCTCGTCTGGCTTGTTGCTTATTTTTCTGTGCTGATGGCATGGCTTTATGAATGCCACGACAGGTCTGATCTGGAATCCGTTATGATCACAGTGTTTGACAGTGTATTTAGTCCCAAGAGGGTTCAAACTGGAGGGAGTCCAAAACAACAGGATCTTCGCATTTTTCTTGATTCTGCAAATTTCTCAGAGAATGTGCAAGGACATGGTGACCAAAGTATGTCGTTAGAGGATTTGAGAAGATGGTTTGCGCTTGTGCCGTCGGTTAGGAAGTTCCTCGGAAGCTTGTTGGTGCCTCCCAATTCAGGTTCTCTTTCCCCAGGTTTAAACTGTGTCAAAACAAGTTGGTTAAATTGTGATGTTTTCTCTCTAATGCAGTTGGCTGTTTACGCATGTATGTGTACAGTTTTTTTTTTTGGAAGCATTGTACTGTTTTTTATTTGAAAGAGTAGACTCTTGGTATGTGTTTTCGATCAAAGTAGACTCTTTATAAAGATTAAACCGATCTAAGAGGATGTCTTGCATTACGTTGGCTGATCAAAGCTGTCAAGGAAGACTCCTCTATTGCACTTTGCAACAAAATACTCCCGAATCTAAATCAAAATGCTCATCCAATCATTTCTCCTTTCAAATGAAAATCCTGCTCAACCTTATTCTTTCTATTAATAATTTCTTTGGAAACTCCCTTATGGCAGCATATCTTAATAGATGGAGATGAATGTGCGAGCTTTTTATGAGGATTAAACTTCCCACATTATATGAAGGGCAAAGTCTAATGGGCAGTGATTTGATATGATTTTCTCTACCAGGCTTGTAGCTTTAGTGACAGATAAGAAATAGGGTTGCTTGACATCAATAATAGAAAGGACATCTTTCATAATTATTTGTTTGAGCGTATAATTTTCAGAAAGAGAGAGAGAGAGAGAGAGCGAGATGTTAGGTTGATCCACTGTTTAATTTCCTATCTGATGCGTCTTATTTCAACGGTACAGTGTCTTTGAAGTTTGACTCTAATCTTTTATGCTTAGGAAGACCGGGTACTCAGGTTCCTCTTCTATCATGTTGGAATAACATTGATTCTGCCGAGATCATTTTAAAGGAAGAGTATGCTTGGCATATAGGTGGTGTTCTCTCAGAGGAAGAGCTCGAGCAATGGAAACTCTTGTACCACAGTTCTCTCAATGGCCTCAGTTTCAACACATTTTTGGGGAGCATCAGGTAATTCTTTATCCCAATTGTTATTTCGTGGCTATTGTTTTATCACACCCTTCTATTTTCTTCTGATTCTGTTCTGTGTCATGCAGTTGCTTCTCTCTCTTTATTATAATGTATATTGGGCTATTATGTTTGATCTTCTAGTTTTTTAGCTATCCCAGATTTGAGTAGGCGTAAAGTATACCGTGGGGAGACCAGCCTAGATTTCAGCACGGATGTCATTGGCATGTAAAAAAACGCACGCATGTTTATGAATGGTTTTTGGTCATGACATGAAGTGTTATCCACTCTTTGAAGTCACTAGCATGGCGTGACATTTACTATGCAGTTGATTCCAAGTTTTCAACGCCAGATTTTTCATGCACCAACAAATGATATATAGAGATGATACCTCTGTCGAGGAGCATCAGTCCGTGGTATGCTGATGTTGAGTATACAAGTTGCTTGCTTTTCCTTTATAGACTTAGCATTGCTTTAAAGATCTCTCTGTCGGGACTATGAGATTCAAGCTCTGACCTTAAGTGAGGTGTTGCCGAGGTCCTCTGTTTGACATTCATGCCTAATTTGTCCCTTGTTTACTTCCCATATAAAATGTGTGGTCAACTAAACTATAATTTAGGACCTAATAGATGACTACTGCTTTAATTTCCTTTTCTGTCTGATCTTCCAAGATACTAAATATCTAGTAGCTTTTTTAGTTGTGGAGGATTTCATGGCTTCTGATACTAATGATCAGATAAATTTCCTTATAATTTTCGGTTTGTTTTCTGAGCAAGTACAACAATTGAAAGTGGCAGTGAAAAGACTGCACCCAGCTTTTCTGACACATATCGATCTTCAAGTATTTTGTAATCGTCTCCTATTGTTAAAAAATAAATATTCTTCTGACATGGCAAATTTCTTTCCAGTCTCAATTTTTCTCACAGAGATTGGAAATTTTGAATGGGAGACTAATGACTAATGTTTGTGCTTGGAATTGCAGCAACAGCGAAGGGCCAACAATCTTAATTATTAAGGACAGAGAAGGCCATATATATGGAGGCTACGCTTCTCAGCCTTGGGAGAGGCACAGTGAATTCTATGGAGATATGAAGTCTTTCCTTTTCCAGCTTTATCCTCATGTGTCCATATATAGACCTACTGGAGCAAACAGAAATGTACAATGGGTAAAGCTGCTTCTCCTCGAGCTTGTATTCTTAATATTGATAGTTCTTCTTTAGCAGAAAATAATCTAATTGTTTGGTTGTTCTTCATTCTTTATTGTTTAAAATTGTTAAAAGAGTTTTTTTTTTAAGTGACATGCATGAAAGTATATTTCATTGTGAGCCTTAGGCACTGAGCTCTTCATGAAACATGGATAAATTCTATCCTTTATTTGGAAATTGCAGCTCCCATGTAAGTAGAATTGGATTAAACAGATGTCCCTCCATCCTTTAGGAAGAGAAAAGCTCTCTGCAAAGTAGCTTTTCCTGTTCTGTGCAACATCCCATATTGAACGGCAATCTTCAGATCGCATCTACCTGGATTTAGTATCTTGGTTATATGAATTCTGCACAAAAGAGTAATAGAGAGCCAGAATAATTCTTGCCACATTTCTTTGCAAACCACTGTAATACAACTTTAGAAGATAAGTTTCGACAGATACTTCGTCACCTCAAAAAGTTGCGTAGCACTATGGATTTGTCAGCCTGAAACACCCATAATTTTCCACTTGGGGCAGTAAACTACTGACTTTATTGATGTTGGTAGTTTGCAATTTACCATATGTTTCTTTGCTTGCTAGTTGTTCCATTGACCTGAATGCGTTTAGTTTCGGTTTTGGTCTCTGCAGTGTGCAGTAAACTTCAGTTCGGAGGATATCCCAAATGGGATTGGTTTTGGAGGGCGCGTGAATCACTTTGGCCTCTTCATTTCAGCGAGCTTCGACCAGGGGCAGACGTTTGCATGCACGACGTTTGGTAGCCCCTGCCTTTCGACGGCCAACCGAATTCTCCCAGAAGTGATCGAGTGTTGGGGAGTCATCCAAAAGAAGCAACAAGAAAAGCAGGATGCTGTAAGAGGGACTGTGTTGGAGAGATTCAAGGAGGATCGCCATATGCTTAACATGGTCGGTCTCGCAAATTCTAGCGAGTAATGAGAAGGCTTGAGGTACATGTGTATACTGTCTGCTTTTCTTGTTATTACCGGTTCTACTTCTTTTCCTATACGGACTAAAAACTTTACCACTGCTATGGCCACTCATTTTCATCAGCTTTGAAAAGCGCATCTCCGGCGTCGCCTGAAGAGCTCTTCATTCTAGGCTGGCTATGCTTATCCAGATATTGTGGGGTTGTAAAAGAAATTTTACTCATCAAGGTCGTTGAGGGGTTGAACTAACCTATAAAAGAACATTGTTAAATTCATTCAATCTTATAAAAACCTGTCTCATGGATCCCACTTTTATCTTTTGTGCAAAGGAAGTCTGTTGTGGTTGTTTCAAGAATACTTGCCCAGTGTCAGAACACCCTCAGCAGCAAGAGCAGATGCTCGGATAAGCATGAATTTGCTCCTTCACCAACCCATCAGAGCTAATTCCGATTCAATGCAGATATTGGCTTTGAAGATAAATGATATCTATCATCGATATGGTGAAGTAGAGATATTCCGTGATTCAAGCCTGGCTACTTTAGTAATGGCTACACAGACCTTTGCCTGTCGAGCTATCCAACTAATTGGCAGTTTGGTGAATCATTAGGGCCTGCCTTCAACTGGCGGTGGGCGAATTGAATGCAGGCCCTGCCTTCGATTGGAGCATTTAAGTTCGATCAAATTTATCTACAGTTCAGAAGGTTGTGACTGTGACGTCTTGCTTTCCTGGGTTGGCTTCCACTTGTAGAGCTGGACCAAAAGATTTTAAGAATTACAAACATCAGTAGTGAACTTAGTGTCGCGACCTAAAATTTTGCCCTCAGGCTAATGGATTATTAAGACTAAGCTTAACTCGAGCCCTCCCAAGCCCTACCAATTCGCAACTTAGGATTTAAGTTCTTAACGTGCAAATGTTTTCATGCTTGGAGTCGCCACTAATCTATTTGTGGTAGGTCGATTAGAAACCTAAATAAAACATAGGGAGATATGTTTTATTCCTACGAACCAGAGATTCTAAGTTCGGGGACTTGATTACGCTAGATCTAGTCTAGCGCCCTTTCGGTACCTTTTCTTTTCAAAAAAAAAATATTTTGCATGCAGTCTGGATCCATTTTATTACCCAATCTCTAACATGTGAAATATTCATGCGGGTGCGCAAACCACCAATTCAACACCCAAGAAAGCAATAAATAAATTGCAAGGATGGATAGAAAATACTTACCTTAGAGCAACGTAAGCATCTGCATGGTTAGCTAGAAAATCACGTTGATAACCCTAATATGATTTCTAATTAACATGTAATTCCACTCAAATCTATTTTTTAGGGTTTTCTTTTATTTAAATGAGAACTAACATATATGCAGTGCATGTAATACGATTACTATAATGCGATGACGTACAAAGCATGCCTATTTTAACGTGACTCGCAATTTCATGATCCTAACATATAATCACTAAATGATACGCAAGCAATGACATGTCATATATGATGACACGGCAAGTTAGGAACGACGCGGCAAGTTATGAATGACGTGATAAGATGACATGCGACATGACCAGTAGCAATGACATAGCAATGATAATGCAAGCATGATGCAGTTAATCTATATGACATGCACATGATACCCTTTTTGTATTTTTTGTTGAAATTCGAAATAAAAAAATGCCTAAAATAACATGCAATCTAACAACTTCTTTTTTGTTTTTTTTGTATTTTTTATTAAAATTCGAAATCTTAAAATAACCTAAATAATCTATTAGGAATAAAATAACACCTAATTTAAACTAGGAAATAAGTCATCTCAAGTCCCAATTTAAATTAAATAATTATCCTATCTTCTAGATATATTTAGGGTTCCCTAAACATGCAAAATTTCTAATTTAAATCTAACTAACAAATTTTTGGATTTTCTTTATTTAAAAGGAAAACAATTAAACAAAAATAGCAACCACATTCAAACAAAACAAGCAATCCGCAAGATTTATTCAAATTCGGATAAGGCAAAGAAATCAAACTGACAATCATATCTATAGGGTTATAGATATTGACGGAAAGTTGATTGGTCAAATTTGGAAAGCAAATAAAATCTATTATCGTATCCAAGTGATTATGGACAAGATAACGATTTTCCGTATCGCCGCGTATCGTACCTTAGGGATAAGGTCGGATAGTCGTCCAGATACGTTGCCAAATTAGGAAAATTTCCCAATTTTGGGTATTTTTTGAATATTTCGGATATCACAAAATTACCTTAAGATATCTAGCTATCCACCAAATTATTCACGAAATATTCAAACATCCGAAAATTAGGAAATTAAATATTTGAAAGAAATATTCGGATAATCTTACCTAATTGGCGGATAATTCCAAATTTGAACTCGGATCGAACTCGGGCTTGCGGATCGGGACGGTGATCAATGGCGCGTTAGGAACGGCGGCGCGACGTCGGGAACGGTGGTACGACGTTGGGAGCGGCGGCGGCGGGACAGCGACGGACGTGCCGCGGCGGTGGTTGGTGCGGCGGTGGCAGCCCGGCTCGCGGTGATTCTCAACCGCGGATGGCAACGGTTCACAGAACTCACAGATCGTGACTCGAATATTTTGAATAGCCTGCAAAATAGAAAACCGAATTGCTATGGCTGGTGGAGCGCGGCGTCAAAACTCACGTTCTCGTTTGAAAGAGCAGCAGCAGATTAACAACGAAGGAACGCCATGGAGCAGCAGCTGCACATCAGGACTGATGATGGCGTTTCGAGATGCAACAGTTGGACGCAACAGCATGAAACAGTGGATGTTCGAGCTTGGTGTTGCGAGGAACGGCCGCAGAAAGAGAGAGATCGAGAACTTGAGGTTCTCTTCCTTTGGCGTTTTCTCCCTTTGCTAAATGCCCAAGCTTTCTGTCTCCTCTATCAAGTTGAGTCTTCCAAAGAGAAAGTCAGAGATCCCAAAGAAGAACCCACTTTCTGTTGACCGAGTCCTCTGGATCTGTCTGTCCGTGTCTCTCCCTCTTCTGTTATTTTTTATCTTCTTTCCCCTTTGCACGAAGCCCCCCCGTCCACGTAAAGCTTCCTCTCTCTTTTTCTTTTTTTTTCGGCTTTTTTGTGTGTGCAGAACGTGGAGACCTTTTGCTCTCCCCTTGACTCTCGTGATTTGAGCTTCGGGAAGAAAGAACCGAAACAATCTCTCTCGGTTTCTTTCTCTGAAAAGAAATCCGATTTCTCTTCTCTTTCTCTAGCTGTGTGTTTCTTCTGCTCTCTCTAAAAATTCTGTTCTGAAAATTATGAGAGCCCCTTGATTATGAGACATAAACATATATTTATAGTGTAAACCTAGGTCAATTAGTCGGGTTTTCTAGTCCTAATGGGCTTAGGTTTAGGCTTTAATTTAATTCCAAGTGGGCTAAATTAATTTGGGCTTTTCTTTAATTAAGCATAATGGGCTAATTTAAGCTCAAATTAAGACAACCAAGCCCTTTTGCGTGTGATTTTCGGCCCATGCTTTCCGAGTGAGCCGAGTTTCGTTCGATGCCCAAGCTCAATTTACATGATGAATTTTAAGCTCGCTTGCCACCGTCGATCCGATGCGGAATGCAATTAATCTATATGAACCTAAACTATATGCTACGCAATTTTAATATTTTTGTTCAGGAGTTAAAATTTTAATTCCTAATTTTTTATACAATTAACACTAAATGATGCGCCAAAATTTAGGTGTCAACACTTAGGTAGCAGGATAAGATTGTATGATCTTGCTTTTCATGGATGTTGTATCTTTGAACGTCTTGGGCGATAGACCGGAAAATTATCAAAAAAGTTATAAACTTATTGCATTTGTGTCAATTCATCACTAAACCTTTAAACATTTTGACAATATAGTCTAGACCAATTCTAATCAGAAGTCGATGATGTTGACCGTCCTTCGTGGCATGATCGAAGCTGATGCGAAAAATATTTGAAATATATATTTGAAATTTTTTTGATTTTTTTTATTGTTAAGGGCTGCTGACCCGATTGAGGCTCAGCGATACTTGTTGGCAGCCACTAGACAAGGGCCGCGAAGCCCTCATCAACAACTGGCGACGGTTGCGGTCCTCGCTCACAGCTGGGCAAGGGTCGTGACTCTCGTCCAGTGGCTACAAGGCCTCACTCAGAGTTGGGTGAAGCTTCCATGTTACCATTTTCCTTGCCACGTAGGACTATCAGTGTTCACGTTATCAATTTCTGGCCAAAATTGACCGGATAGATTGCATTGGCAAATTGTTGAAAGCTTTCAGATTAACTTAGTCAAATTGAAAGGTTTATGATTGAATTGATACAAGTGCAATAAATAAGACTTTTTGGTAATTTTCCCCTGTTATAGACTGGTTCGCCCAAGGTTTCGGTTATCCCCGTTCTTGCTACGACCTGATGAATTATCAGAGAACTGGCCTTCGGATGCGGACTTAATCCTGCAACATTGCTCTTTTCAACATGTGAGCGATATCTGTGTATGTCCACGCATCTATCGAAGTGTGAATAGCGACTGGGATGATGTGTGCCCAAAAGTTTTCTTATAGCCTGCTAGATAAAAAATGGAAAATCACATTCTTCCTAGATTATTGAATAGCCGAAGGAGCGTCTGCCAAATAAAGCAGCTCATTTTATCGTGGCCATAAATGTCATATTTCCGTGATTTTCGATTTTGAATCGGCCGCTCAAATTGGTCGGTCGAATTACCATGCTCGTCACCTCAAATGTCAGCGAGGCCGCGAGAGCCGCGACTTTCGAAAATACGATCATCCTACCGTACAAAGGAGGTGCGAATTGTCCCATCCGCGAGCGATGTCGAGATCAAGACGCGCGAACACGAGTTGTTACCGGGGAAAACAACGATTCACCCTTCGTCACATACTTGAAGAAGAACAGCTCGACTCAAAACGTCGCAAGCTTCTGGACGAGAAAGACTCGGGGCAGTCACAAGGCCTGCAAAATCTCATCTACAGTCTTTAATGTCCGATCAGATCTGCGGAATGCCTGTGATATGCGTAAAACCCGGCCATGGAAAATTAAAGGCTGCACGCGTCTCTGACAGGTGATAGGGATCTTTCACCTTCACCTTCCTCGTATTAATCACCCTCTCCGTCCCATTTTCTTCCCTTCACGCGTCGTACGAGCTAGATCAGTAAAATCTCGGACGTATCCCTCTGTCTGTGGTTTATCACGACATGAATTTCGGACCATACGTTACCGCGCTCGCTTTGTTTGCGCGATTTTTCCCGAATTCAAATAATAGGCTCGCTCCTATCCGGCACGAACGCGACGTATGGTGCTCACCGAAAGAAGATGCGAGAGTTCACTAGAAGTCAAGTCCTAGATCTTCCTATTGATGCAGCCAAGTTCCCAACCTTTTACTGAAAAAGAACAATTTAAGTGCGTTCGTTGTTGATTCGTTGGGAAGAAGATTTGCGTACCAATAACAAATCACCGTGCGTGACAACTTTAACTTTGCACTTGTTAGTGAAGGGCGAAGAGTTGCCGCATTTTCAACTAGAATTTAGAGCTTGCATCAATTGGTAAGTGTTGGAATTTGACATCTTTTTGCGGTAAATGGTCGGGACTTGGTTTCGTCGATTGAGAAGTTTGACACTCGATTGTATCGAATCTTGCCTTACTTTCTCGGAAAGGAGTGATGATCTTGGAGCCTCTTTGGCCACTGTAAGAGTAACAACATGCTGCCACCCACAAATTCTTAAAAAAAATAGATCCCATAACAATTTATAAATATCTATTATTTATTTTTTTGGCCCAAAACAGGCTGTTAACCTCATAGTGGATTAAAGACAGTCACTTAATCATTTCTCCTCCTTGTATCATGCATCTAATTGATGCACACCACAAGTATAGTCATCTCTATTTTTATCAAAAGGACAACATAAGGAGTTAGGGGAAAGCTCCTATTTCCCCAATACGGATGGGGAACTACGTGCATGCTCTTTTATTCAAATTGTTATGGCCGCTACCATACAGCCGCTACCATTCAACCTCGGAAGATCAAGACATCAAACTCTTTAGCACCATCTTGAAGGACGGGTTGGTGGTGGAATAACCGCCATCCACCGTGAGGTTCAGCCCGCTCACATACTTGGCCTCGTCGCCGCTCAGATACAACGCTGCCTCCGCCACGTCCTCCACCTCTGGCACCGCCCCTTTCAGCACGGCCGCCGCGCATAGCACCTCCTGAACCGTGCTCTTCTCGAGCCCTATGGTGTTGTTGAGCAACGGCGTCGCTATCCCGCACGGTGATATAGCGTTAACCCTAATCCCATACTGCCCTAGCTCGACGCACAGGTTCTTCATCAGCCCGACTACCGCGTGCTTTGACGTCGTGTACGCGTGCGGCGACTCGCCACAGCACGTCGAGGCAATGCTTGCGGTGAAGAGGATGACGCCCCTTTTCACGGGGATCATGACCCTGGCGGCGTGCTTGGCCCCGAGGAATGCGCCGTAGACGTTGATGTCGAGGACCCTCTTGAAGTCCTCGTTGTTGCAGTCCAGGACACTCGGATAAATCTTCCCAGGGATGCCGGCGTTGTTGTACATTATGTCGAGCTTGCCATACTTGGCGATTGCGAAGTCCACGACATTTTTGACGTCCTCATCGCTCGTGACGTCGCAATGGACGTACGAAACGGTGCCCTTGGCACCTAGCTCGTTGCACAGGGATTGGCCGAGTTTGTCCTGGACGTCGGCGACGACGACTTTAGCCCCATTCCGGACGAACAACCGCACCGTGCTCTCGCCGATGCCGCTTGCTCCACCTGTGATAATGGCCACCTTGCCTTCTAATCTGGAAGCAAAGGAGCTTTGTGGAGTCACATCACTGCATCGAGAAAAAAACAAAAAGGAGGCACGATGATTGACCAATGGGAATTTTGAGTAACGTATGCTTTACCGTTTCGGAGCAAGAGCAGCAGATGAACCGTTCATGTTTTTTCACTTTTCTTTGGGGAGACTTTAATGAAGCAAGGTTCTTGGGTTTCTTGCGATTCGTGGGAAAGTTTCGTGTCTCCATGTTTTCTTGCCCGGGTTGATTTATAGGGTCCAAAAGTTGTATTGGTCAAGATGTTGGACCGACGACCCTTGTCGTCTAGCTTTTCATGGGGAGCTTCAGATTAAAGAATGCCACCACAGATTTTTTCCTTTTTTTCAGGATTAGTCAAAACTGGCGTAATTCATTGATTTTTGCCAGCCGGGCTGTTAGGTAAGAGTGCAGGCAGAAATATGTGTTCATAAAGGTTGATATATCGGTACATGATCATGAATTGTTAACTATGTTCGTGAATTATGTCTGTCCCCTTTTAAGTGAAATATAGGATTCATTTGTTTAAAGAGAAACTATTTCCGAAAAATTATTTTCCAACTTTTTGATGCTTAGATGACGGAAAATTTATCGATTTATGAAAATCGTTTTTCATGAACTAAAAACAAACAAGCTTAGATTTGGGAGAAATTTACTTCCTCTTCTAGGAAGAAGGAAATCACTTCCCTTCTTAATTGTGTTACATGATTTGCTTTTCAGCTTCATTTTAGACAATCGTTATCCTCAACATTTTGAAATGTTAAGAGATGAAGCTTCTATATATTAAATGTTTACTTGTTTTCGCGAGTGTACATACATATGAATATGTATCCAAACTTTTAGATATATACATGTATTGTGTGTGTTGATATGAATCAAAACTTTCAGATCTGATGTGACCTATTAAACTGTTCATATGCATTTTGGTGACGTAATACGCTCACATACATACATACATACATACATATATTGTGTCTGTGCTGAAATGAATCTTAACATTTAAATCTGATGGACCTATCATATCTGACGGTCCATATACATTTTGGTGATGCGACATGCTTCGCTCACTGGATGCTCAAAAAGTACGTAGCTCCTACTTCCTGCATGACAAATTTCCCTTTATGATGGCTGGTGAGGTCAAAATTGCACATACAGACGAAAATCCATGAAGCAAGCAAGCGGCAAGACAGCACAAAGTGGCCAGAAGACCTATGAAAGATTTTCTGAGAGGGCTAGGAGATGAATTAAATCCTGGCGGAGTCGGATTTGAACCAAACAAAGTTCTTAATTTGCAAAGATAAACTGTATATATATCAAACCTCACTCCAACGAGCATAGAATCCACTCATCTCTTTTCAGCATGATCAAATACTATATGTCCTGAGCGTTTTATCGGCAGCATTTATGAGGTTTGTATTGGTGGGAATGTTAAGCTGCTGGCGAAAGATCAGTTCAAAAGGATGTGATTAGGACACACACGATTTCTCGAGAATACGAAGCTCGTCGTACACAGCCCCGTTTGGACTAAGACCGAAAAGGCAGATTTAGTTTGAAATGCGAAAGTTAGCCCTGAATAGAATGTGAACACGTAAAAAAAACAAGAACAAGAAACTTGGAAATAAGTAGGTAAAGAAACTTACTGCAGCATGGGAAGGAATATGAAGAAACGAAGGCCAAGGAGGACGCTCCAACTGCTACCAAATAAGCTACGGAGAATCGTCCAACATAAATGCGCCGATACAGAGGTAAAAGCAAAGCATCGCCATTCTTTGTCGAGAACAGAAAATGTGCGCAACTTGCCTCTGCTCGAAATGACCCCCCATTAAATTCCCCATTTTCACTTTGTACTGAGCCAGCATGAGAACGTGATGCTTTTGAATGTCCAGCTTTGCGTCGTTTCTCTCGGACTGCGCCGACGCGATCAAACAAGACCCATTTAACCCTAACAAACAAATCATGATTACAGCTTTAGGGTTTTTGGGTATGCGAGCTCCGAAATGAAAAGGATCATGCAACCTGTGTCATGCTAACATTACAGGAACAGTGCGCTAAATTTAGCAGATGTTTCATTTAGAATAATGGGGGATGCCGGGTAAAGAGATAGCAAAGAGATGGAGTTCCAAGCTTAGTTTAATCAAATGATGCCCTTCGTTTGGAGGTTCGAGTTGTGATTCTTCATGGCTCTTGCGGGTTGTCTGCTTGTGATCACAAGGATTACTTTGCAACCTTGTGGTTCAGTCCCTTTGCACTTCGATCTGCGACCAGATGTTACTGTTCCTGGCAACCCCCTTTTTTTTTTAAATGAGGTTAGTCAGATTTTCAGAGAAATGATATAAGATACATTGCTGTTGGTTTTCAAGGACGGTAGCATCTTCAGAAAATGATTCAGATCCATAGCTGTTAGTTTTCTTAGCGTTGATGTGGATTAAATGCACCCATGCAATTTTATTTACCTTTGGATTGCTAAAAAGGAGCCTTTCATGTAGGGACAAAGGCATCCCAGATCCCTGAGTATTTCCAAATTGCGTCCCGAAACAAATTTTTCATGTGATTGGATCCTTAAAGTATATGTTTCGAGTTGGTCCTTCCGTTGATATAAAAACATAAATGCTGATATATATATTATATTGACATATGAGCGCTACATCAATACTGACTAGACATAGTAGTACTTACATGTTACTTTCAGGTGTTAACTAGATAAAATATTGTATAATTTAAAGAAAAATTAAACTCTAAGGTGGAGAGAAAGAGAGAAGACGTGGGAGGCAATTGGGAGCGGTGCTGATGATGCCCATGTGCTAGCAAGGGCAATCAAGCCCTTATCCGCCATTTTCGGGGTCGTGCAAAATTTTGCCTGGGCCCCCCAACTCGGACGAAATCTAGCCTGGTAGGGTCGTATGGTCCTAGGCGACACTTGGGATCACGCAACCCAATCGTGAATCTGCAAGATCGTGACACCTCGGTGAGGGCTAGAGTGCGATTATGTTTGGAGAACCATATTGGATGAGCCAGTTTTGTTGAACAGGATCTAGCAAGTTTCTCAGCTTGGCAATAGCGATCGCGCATTAAGTACCTTTAGACAAAATATATATTTATATGAGCATTACTGTGCATTAAATGCGGAGAAAAAGACTGGCATTTAAATCTTATGTGTCGAATAGTGAAATTATGTGGTCATAAGTCCTCAATGCAGACACAACAAACGACGGCGGGCCATATAAATTTTTCAATACTAGTGTTTATATAGGAACACCATTCTATGACTGACTTGAATTTTGTAATTGTTGAATGATGTTGATACGAGACAAAGTTCTCATAATTGAAATGATTAAAGAGCAGCAACAGTTTCGAATTTTAGGCTTTTGCCGTTGTGATTTGGGATTTTTCACATTTTTCGAGGAAGTCGATTTTGTGAACTCTCACCTAACTATTTCGGCTTTTGCATCATGTCAGGTTGAACCGCTTTTTCAGTTACCAATCCAACCGGACGGCGGACATCATCAATCCATTTTTCAGTTAACTAAGTATTCTGGCTTATATACATATACATATATATATATATATATATATATATATATATGTGCGCACGCGCGTTCTTACATTAGCGATGGGATTTATCAAAATTAGTCATAAATGCATTTGTTAACCCACTTTTGATGGCTGGATTGTTATATGAGTTTGTTGTATTCAATAAATGGATTTAGACCAAACTATATGGGTCATAAATGAGTTTGATATGGGTGTTAAATAAGTTCACAGCTTACTTAGATCTAACCCACCTCTATGGCTCTCTCTCGCCCTCATCACTCGATTTCAGACTCATTCACTCCGTGCTTTCATGGATTTTCCTAAATAATGTTAAATATAGAAATATTTTAGCAAATATGGATTAGGTTGGATATAGATTGAGTATGGGATACTAGATTTGTAAAGCATGGAAACGGGTCAAAATGGGAATTAGTCAGTTTGGGTCAGACCATTTTCGATCCGAACCACTCGTTTAGCAAGTTTAATTAGTGAAAATAGCTATTGTAATTTTCCTGAGCAATCGTGGTTATTACCGATATCTATTTGAGGGACTTGGATGATCACTTATAATTATGGAGAAGGTAGAAGGTATTACCTACTTTCTTTTAGCAAATGTGGCGACGTATCAGAGTAAGAATTAGCTAAATTCATTTGATATAAATCGTTTCGTGGCGATCTAAAAATTGCTAGACATAGTAGAACTTGCATCTCTCTCCAAACAAAAAGCGACCTTTAATATGAGGTTGCAACGCCGCTCCGAAAGGACTATAATTCAAGGGCACTTTTGCTATAGTAAACATCACGTGTCACGTCATCACTCAATATGTGTTATATGATCATCAAGTGACATCAAGTGAGTGACAAATAATATCACGGCGTGGCACTTCAGATATCACAATTTCTCACTTCCTCTTTTTTTTTGGACATGAAGTTTACCGTATCATGATCAATGTACCCATGCAAAACTCGATGCCCGAATCAATGGATCCTTCCCTGTGGAAGATTATCGTCGCACATCATTCAACACGCTGCGTGACATTCACTAGATATTTTCACGCAGAGTTCCACTCCTTAGGAGTGGATGGCAAACCACAATGGCCATTCTTCTAAATTAGATCAACAGCTAACTTTTGCAAGGCACATTTAAGATGACATGTGGATTCCTGCTGAGCACGGATGGAGATTTGAGACGAAGGCCAGTCAAATCTCGAAACTTCATAAAGAAGAAAAAGAAGAAATTTGATGGGGCCATCATAATTAAGCGAGGAAGATCATGAGAGCAGCATCTATCAAGTGGCGGTGGACTAGTACCCTTCCTGTACCTCCATTTACTCTCGCGCCCCCTCCCTCAGTTGTCCCATCGAGAGAAGCGGAGCATTGAGATGATTAAAATTATTGACTTCTGTGAACCCACCCCCTTCAACGGATGGTACATCTATGTCCTTTTTTTTTTTTTTGTCAAATACATCTATGTCCTTGGACGGAGTGATTTGTATTTGTTTGTGTGCAGGCTCAAACAACGTAACAACGAATTACATATATCCGCCACGATGTGATTACGTTATATGAAGCTCACGTAGGGAGCGTGCAGCAATGCAATCTGGTGTCTTTCATCCGGAGAGATTATCAAAATGGAGCTTAAGTCTGAGCTTGTTAATACATTCATTTAAACTCACTTTCACTCAAAAATTTAAACTGAAGAGTTATGGGCAAATTATGATATATTAGCTGCTCCACACCACACTAATTTTTCGATGTGAGAATTCTTACACAACTCATACGTGCATCCTAAGCAATCTACTCTCGTGTGAGCTCAGTGTTAGGTATGCTCCCCTTAATTTACGTATCTTTCTACATCAAGATATCTATCTTAGAATAGATTGGGAGGCCACCAATCTACCATCGGCTTTTATACGAATTTGTTGGGATCGAGCAACAAAAACTCGATATCTTTCGTTGGAGGATATCACCAAAAGGAAGTTCAAGTCTGAGCCTGTTAATTTCCATATTTACTCAAAAGCTTAAGCCAAAGAGTTATGGACCAACTAGGATATATTATCTACTCCGAATCATATCAATTTTCCGATGCAGGGTTTTTTTAACACAACTCACATATGCATCCTTAATAGCATCGCTCCAATCCTCATCAACGGTGTTACTAAGGCTACCAATCTTCCCAACCACCTGCCTCTTTTCTCTCAATTTTCGCACTTTATCGAACTCCATCAAAGGTTACCAACTTAAGACCCCTTCTGGATTTGGGGCCATGGGAAGAAGAGAGAGAGAGAGAGAGAGAGAGAGAGAGAGAGAGATGGTATACGATGCAAAAATAAAGCGGGAATTGACGGATCTTGCAAGAACAAGATTACTAGAGAAAATCAACAAGGAATAACAAAGACACCCAAAATTTACATAATTTATTTTGAATATCATACCTACTCCGTGGTAGCCACAAAGAACGTACTGTGAATTCGGATAATAACAGAATTCACAATCACTCATTTGCTTAAATGTTTTCCGATCTTAAGTTACATCCAAACAAATGTATCTCCTAGTCATATACTAGACTCAAATAAACCCCATAAGCATTATATGGCAATCACTCATAGAAAATTCATAAAGAGAAAAACCATAACATTCTGCTTGATTGCACTAACGATGTGACAAAAATTACATCATTATTTTCCGTTTCCTTTTATTTATTCCATGATCAGACCCATTGAAATTGAAATTTAGTCCTATTCAGATTACGAGAACGAAACTCCACTTCAAATTTGCCCCCTAGAAATAATGAGCCCGACTTTCATGTATTTTTTTTTGGGTTGGTTACGTTTAAGGGGTTCGAATTCGAAGCATAATTCGATAGTGTTGGTGCCTTAAAATCATGTACATTTCCTTACGCAGAAATCTAGGTTTATAATTTATTTGGACCTTGATGCATAATATGTTACACATCTTACGAACCATTAGAAGGAACCGACGTAACATATAACGCCGTTGTTGTCCCCAAAACGGCTATTTTTGTCAAATTGCATGGCCTGACATACAACACCGCTCGTCTTGTCCCCACAATGCTAGTCCTCGACAGAATGTATTAAGGAAGACATGTTAAAATATTTTCTTTTTATTTTGCACTGTACGATATGTAATACAAGCAATTACGATTTCTCTAAAAAATGCATAAAGGTAATTCCACGTTAGTTATGAAAAGAGTTAGTAGTCAGTTTTTAAATGTTAGGAAAAACCTTACTCTTTGAATTAATTTTTGGGGTGAGAGAGGTCAAAGACTATCTAACACTAGTATAAAAGCCCAGCTATCAACAAGTTTGGACCCTAAAGTCACTTGGTAAAAGTTGTTGCTCCTCTGACCTATCACACTAGGTCGATGGACCAGGGCAACACCTTTATTTCATTCACCAACACATTTTTTTCCCTCTTTTCTTGTAAGGAAAAAGTCACAAAAAATTTCAAATTATGCCTACTGTGACACATTTATCAAAGACCTCTAATTATGCTCATTATGACACATTTACCCTATAATTTTTCTTACGACATAAAAAACCCAAACTCGTACATATTAAATTTTTCTTACGACACATTTAACCTCTGTCAAGATTCAATTAGATGATTTTTTAGCCAAAATAATATTCTTTTTTTATTTTAATAAAGTCAAGTGAGCGCTATGTCGACATTATTTGCTTTCTAACATCTATGTATGCAAATTTTTAATGGTTCTCATTGACAGAACTTTAACGAAGGGCAAATCTACTAGATAGGTATAAATTTGGGATTTTTTGTATCACAGAAAAATTATTAAAGTAAACGTGTCACGGTAGACATAGTTAAGGGCTTTTTGTGGTTTCAGCATATACCAAAATCTAACTTAAGCCGATTTATAGCATTTAATAATGACTATCACACCTTATCCTATTTGCCTTCTTCAACCTAAGCACGTGAATTATTGTGTATATAACTGTGAGTAAGGATGCACAGTCCTAGGAATGCAACATAAGCCACTTGCTAAAGAATATCGTAAGGAAACATCGTCGCGCTTGTTTAGTTCTTTGGAACGCGAGTCCCGAAATTAACGGTCACCGATTTTGTTTAGGTCGCCGACGAAACCCTTATCAAAATTTTCTGATTAGATTAGTTTAGCATGCATCCTCGGTATGTCTAGCATGTTTCATTCTTATTATTGGTATTATTAGATAGAGTACAAGTGTGCCAGACACATGAGATGTCTACATCGGTGAAAGAATCCTATGTGCCTCACTTGAAACTCAAAATCTTCCTTCTTTTTTCAGCTGATCAATGCCGCCGCGGGCCCTCAAATCTACGACCTGACCCAAGAAT
Organism: Syzygium jambos; assembly: GCA_031216235.1. Classification (NCBI taxonomy): domain Eukaryota; kingdom Viridiplantae; phylum Streptophyta; class Magnoliopsida; order Myrtales; family Myrtaceae; genus Syzygium; species Syzygium jambos. Next base: position 27,338,014 of record CM062220.1, read on the forward strand.
CGGACCACAATTGAACTGCGTCGACTAGGAATCATCATGTCACTCAGTCATGGCCGTGGGGCGAACATAAGAACCGACCCGACCCGACCCAATCAGGCCTCCTCCGGTGGATACCGGGACATGCAGAACGACGGGTTAATGACCGTGAGGCCACCGTCGATGAACAGGTCGTGGCTGCTGACATACCGCCCCTCGTCAGTCACCAAGAAAAGAGCAGTGTTCGCCACGTCCTCTGCCTTCAGTGTCACTACTTTCAGGTTCGCCATTGCGCCTATCAACACTTCCATCTCCACCGGGCCCAGGCCTACGGACTTCGTCGCCATCAGCGTCGCGCAGCCGAATGGCGAGAGGCAGTTGACTCGGATCCCAAATTGCCCCAGCTCCACGGCAGCAATTGACACAATTGTAATAGATTTATGACTTTTTTAGTAATTTTCCCTGACATCGACCGCTATCTCGCGGAATTTCAAGTTAGCATCGACGAAAATCTCAATTGATAATAGGCGAATAGCATATGATCATGACGGTTTGATCGAATTTAAGGAGGGTAAGGTTCTTGAACTTTTAGGAACATAACGTCGAGATGGCTCATAAGTCATGCGACTCAGTGCAATGATAAAGAACTAGGATGTGAAGTGTTATTTCCGCAAACCCACAGCTCATGTAGTCCTGCTTCCCAAATGGTTGAAATGATAATAAACAAACAAAGAAGGCCTTACAAAGAAACTAACACAAAAGTGGAGGAGGTCGAGATTCCAAGAGGAACTCTATTGTAATCATGAAATGACGCTCGCACAGGGACAAGATGGAGCACCCTGGAATCATTCAGCTCCGTATATTAGAAAGTACAATTGAGTCTTATAACTTTAAAAAAGTGTAATTAAATCCTAAAACTTTTAATAAATTTTATAATTTTTTTATTTCTTTTTATTTTTTTTTATTGTGGCTGGCGAGGCCGTATATGACCCTAGAGGGCCATTGGACGAGAGCCCTACAAGCCCTCACTGGCCTCTGGCCATGCTCGCAAGCTTCACCCAGGTAAGCCCCCACTTGGTTGCTGGGATGGAGCCCTTGTGGCATAGACGGGGCTGCCCTAACTAGATTTGGCGTGGGCTCACCTAGGCAAGGGCGTGGCGGCCCTTGTCCGAGGCCAACAATAGCATGGGTGAGGGCCGTGACTATCACCAGCGGCTAGTGAGGGCTTGCAAGCCACAATGAAAAAAAAAAGAAAATAGAAAAGAAAAAGAAAAAAAATTAAAAATATTAGAAATTTTATAAAAATATTATAAAAATTGTCAACGTTAGCGCCGGTGGTTCACATAAGACGGCCGGCGTCCACGTCAGCGAATTCTGACCAAGATCAGTCGGATAGACTGAATGGACAAAATCATCAAAAGTTTTCAGACTAAATTGGACAAATTAGTTTCGACTCGCAAAATTGGACAGATCAAAAGTATTAAGATCAAATGGGCATAAGTACAATAAGTTTATGACTTTTTCGGTAATTTTCCCTGAAAATGTATTATAAGCCACTTGCTAAAGAATACGGTCCTAAAATATCCTCGTGTTTGTTTAGTTCTTCGAATCGCGAGTCTCGGAATTAACACTTACCAAAAATTTTAACTAGATTAGTATAGCATGGCCCTCGTATATTTAGCCTCTTTTTATTCTTATTATTATTATTGTTATCATTAGACAGGGTACAATTGTGCCAGACACATAAGTTGTCCGTATCTGAAAAAATGAAGATGAACTCTTCGTCCATTTTCAGCTTGACCAATGTCACCATGAGGCCACAATTGAATCGCGTCGACCGAGCCGACCCGGCCCGATCAGGCCTCCTCGGGGGGATACTGGAACATCCGGAACGATGGGTTGACGACGCTGAAGCCGCCGTCGATGAACAGGTTGTGCCCGCTCACGTACCTCGCCTCGTCGCCCGCCAAGAACAGGGCGGCGTTCGCCACGTCCTCCGCCTTCAGCGTCACCCCCTTCAGGTTCGACACCGCGTCCATCGCCGCCTCCAGCTCTGCGGCGCCCACGCCCACGAACTTGGTCGCCAGCGGCGTCACGCAGGCGTACGGCGACAGGCAGTTGACCCGGATCCCGAACTGCCCCAGCTCCACGGCGGCGTTCCTCGTCAGCCCCAGCACCGCGTGCTTAGCGCACGTGTAGGCGTGCGAGGCGGCGCCGCCGACGCCGGAGCTGATGCTGGCGGTGTTGATGATGCAGCCGCGCCGCGTCGGGATCATGGCCTGCGCTGCGTGCTTCACCCCGAGGAAGACGCCGGTGACGTTCACGGCGAGGACGCGCTCGAATTCGGCCTTGTCGTTGTCGATGATGCGGCTCTTGTTCGGGTCGGCGATCCCGGCGTTGTTGAACATGATGTCGAGCTTGCCATAGGTGGAGACGGCCTCGGCGACGGCAGCCTTGATTTGGGACTCATCGGTGACGTCGCAGTGGACATAGGAGGCGGTGTCCTGGCCGAGGGAGTCGCGGACGGAGCGTCCGAGCGTGTCATTGACGTCAGCGATGACGACCTTGGCGCCGTGGTGGGCAAAGACTCTCGCCGTGATCTCGCCGATCCCGCTGGCTCCTCCGGTGATCAGCGCAACCTTGCCCTCTAGCCTGTGAAATACGAGAAATGCAGTTGTATAGCATGTTAAAGACTTCGGCTTTTCACTCAAAGTGGAATTACCAACTAGAGTGGCAAAATCTCAATTCCACGACAACCAAACGGAAGAAAGTTCGGAAAATATTTTCAAGAAAAATAATTTCACCAGAACGGTTAAAAAAACCCATAAAACCGGAAACAGAAAAAGAGATTGAAAAGGCAACGATGCAGGAATCACCAACCTCTTAGTGACAGCGGAGATGAATGAAGAGCCCGCCATCGTTGCACATAAAGGGTAGAAGAAGACTCTTGCTGCTGTTGTTGTTCTTGCGTATGGTATGTCTAATGAGGAAGAGAGATGGAATGCAGTTTCTTATATAGGACAATGAAGCACCTGATTTCACAGCTACTGCTTGCAAAAATATAAGACTGTTGGAGCTCCACGCGGGAAGGTTCCCTTCCTTGGGGCAGCCAATTGGAAACTTTTCAGATGATTTTATTTGAAGAACATGTCGTTGTTATCGAGCGGTGTAGTTGAGATCCTGTTAATACTATGAGCTATAAATAAATAAAGAAATAAAAGAAATGACATAATTGATTAGTAAATATATGCGGAATGGACGGCAATATTCCAAGTATCTTAGATGGCGGCGTCGAGAAAGAGATGTGAATAAGGATCCAATTTACATATTTTTCTCAATCAAAACAAAAGGAAAGCCTATGTTGTAATGAAGAGCCAATGCTTACTACAAATTAGTAGGCTTGCCCAGTCAAAACAAGAGGCATCTTCCTCTTCCTCGATTCCGATAGATCCCTCCATCTCTACCTCTTTTAAGTGTCTCTGTTATTCCTATGCATCGAGCAGACTTACTCGCAACTAACCATAATTCGATCGAAATAAGATTCGGTCCACATGCCCACCTCGCTTATGCTCACCTTTATATATAAACAAAGTGTCTCCATAACATTCGTTAAGCATACAAAGAGGAAAATATTTCATTCATAATTATTTAGGTTTCCTTGTAACGCCTGTAATTGATGTTTGGAAAGTTTTTGACTCGTTAAAAATATGTCTAGTGAGTACTCTTCATGGATTATAATGCTCCTTAAACATTATCAAGTAACAATGACTCTCTTGAAATTGGCGTTCTACTGCTGCTCATCATTGACTTTCTGCAATGTGGACAACTTTTGCTTCGGTCTAGCGCCCTCGATACACGGTGTCATTTAGCTAATACTTGATGCTCGGTGCTCGTAAGCATCTTCATTGGACACACGATGATCTATGGTGCATGATCCATACTTTAAATGCGCGAACTTTAAGGTTGTCCAAACATTAGTCCAATCGCTGCTTAACAGTGACACGTGGTGAGCACTGAACAATAAGGGCGATTAGGTTTTTGGACTCGAAAGCAACGTCGCGACAGCTCTTAAGTCATGCGATTCGTGCAATGAAAAAGTACTTATATGAATAAATCTGGCAATACTCTGGGTAACTGCACGTATGGTTCTGCTTCCCGAATGAATGAAAAAAATAAAACAAAGACGGCCTTAGAAAGAAAATTAAAAAAACATATCGGAGGAGGTTATAAGATTCCGAAAGGAACTCTGTCAAAATCGTGGGAGCGAACGCTTGAACAGGACAAGAGAGATGACCCGGGAATCATTCAGCTCCATGCCGACGGAATCGTTTCTTTTCCAAGCCAATGGGGCGTAAAACGTTCCAGGACAAACATAGCATCTCTTCATCTCGAGAACCAGTTTCTTCTAATCGGGCTATACGAGCAGCTACGCTGTTCCTGTCGAGATGCTCGCATAATCTGTGTTAAAAAAATCTCGCATCGAAAAATTAACATGGTAATGAGCAGTTAATATATTTTAATTGACCCATAACTCATTGCTTGATCTTTTGAATGAAGATGGGTCCAACTAAATATGTCGATGGGCTCGAACTAAGACTCCCTCTTGACAATCTCCCCAGGTGAAAGGTATCGCGCTCCTAGCAAATAGTATCATAGCCAAGAGCTTATTAGTGGTCACTCCCAATGGCCTATTAACCTGAAAAACCTCAAACTTTAGCTTTTGTCCCAAATTTACCTTTTGTCTCATAAAAAACTTCCGACTTTAAGTTATGTCCCAATTCTACCATAAACCTTTTTTTGTCCCATAAAAAACCCTAAACTTTGGGTCTTGTCCTAATTTTACCCTAAACTTTTTTTATCCTATAAAAAATTCCCAACTTTTTGTCTTGTCCCAATTTTACCGTTCAATCCCAATTTTACCCTAAAATTTTTGTAGATTCACAGAAAACCACAAAATTTTACTCGAGTCACGAATCTGCGCCCATTAACCCTTCGTCCAAATTTTTTTGTTGACAACTGAGAAATGGAAAATTCCAAAGTAAGAGCTGTTCAAGCGTCCTGAGCGCAAGCTCTCTGATTGCGAGAGAAAGCATGGGAGATCAAAGACTGAGTGCAAAATCACTAAGCGCGATTTTGACGGAGGGTTAATGGAAAACAGATTTTGGGACTCATGTAAAAGTTTGTGATCTTCTACGAGACAAAAAAAAAATAGAGTTAAATTGAAATTGGACCTAAAGCTGGAATATTTTATGAGACAAAAAAGTTTTGGGTAGAACTAGTACTGAACCTAAAGTTGGGGGTTTTCATTAGAAAAAATAGTTTAGGGTAAAATTGGGACAAGACCTAAAGTTGGGGGTTTTTTATGAGATAAAAAATAGTTTAGGGTAGAATTGGGATATGACCTAAAGTTTGAGATTTTTTATGAGATAAAAGGTAAAATTGAGACAAAAACTAAAGTTCGAGATTTTTTAGGGTATTATGCCCACTCCCATTATATATGGTTTTGGGTGAAAATCTTAAAGAATGAATCTTGTGACCAATACCTTTCTAGGCAAGCCTTTATGGTTCAGTCTAGCATAAGAGACTGGGAGTGACGGTGGGCATTGTGGTGTAGCAATGCAGTCTTCAGGGTTTGGTCTAGAGGAGAAAAACGCTAGGAATGAAGGTGGGCATTATGGTGTAGCAATGCAATGTTCATGGTTCTATCTAGAGGATGAAGGTGGGCAATGTTGTTACGGTCGCCACGTGCAACATAGTGGAAATTCTAGCTGAGATGCAGAAGGATACTCGATTTAAGTAGACTTAACATTGAGATCACACGTGAGAGGATTATTATTGAGATACACGTATGAGTTGTGGTAAAAAAGTTATGCATAGATAATTTGATATTGTATGAAGTAGTTAATATATTCTAATTAACCTATAACTCATTGGCTTAAAGTTTTAAGCGAAGGTGAATCTAACTGGATATGTTAATGGGCTCGGACTTATACTCCATCTTGGCGATCTCCTAGGTGAAAGATATCATATTTCTACTACATGTTTCTAACAAAATTATTGAGAATATGTTTCAAATTTGAGTATGTTTTCCAAAACAAGTTTTCAACAATGGATAGGAACATTATATAAAGATAAAATTCTACTATGATATCAGATACAACAAAACGTATTAAATTTTCTTCTGTGAGTTTTCTGAGTGAGTCCTTTATGAGAGATTATGAGATAATAGTTACGGGTTTGCCTTGGGTGTAGTATACGGTTGGGAAACACTTCAACGATTGAGCTCTTGCAAACTCTATATTCTCCATATTCATATTGAATTTCTTGCAGCTAGCTTTCCCCGTGAAATAGGTACCAATAATTGAATTGTGAACCACATCAAACTTTGGTGTTCTTTAAGGTTCCGCATTGATTTCTCTGATTAAGCATAAATTGTAGGATTTGTTAGCATCCGCGTTATTTTCACAACATTCCCACATTCCAAGGCAATGAATGCTTGTGGATATGACTTGAAATAAATTGTAAGGAACTAAAGGGCATCGACAGAAGTAAAAATTTTGTTTTCTAAGTATTTGTGTTTGCCTTATCCTCTTCAAAAGCGTTTCTTTTCTAGTCCATGAGCGGCTGACCTCTCCCAATAATCGTTCTTGCCGATTGAAATCAAATTTCGACTTCATTTTTTATGGTTATAAGCGTTCCCGCCTAAAGAGCTTGATCGCAATAACTACTTGACTCATAAAAAATAACTTCTTGATTATAAATGTATGTCGATACCTCTGAATAACTGTTCTCCCCTGAAGTTCGATTGCAATAATTGTTTTTGCTATATTTATCCTGGCAATCCATTTGATTTCAAACAAATCTCGTGAGATGGGGTTAATTCTTCTCGACTCAATTGACATCGACTTTCGACTTTATCCACAGTCAATATCTAATCACATGCGATGCTTAACGTACCGTTTACTCATTCCTTGTTAAAGCCCTACATGTTCTATTAATCAACCTATACTTATGGTCGATCTTTACTTTGTTTTGTTGATGCTCCTGTTGTAAGGTCACATGTCAGATTGTCGAGGCATCTTCCTCTTCCTCAGTGGAAATGGATCCCCCCATCTCTACCTCTTTAACGGGCTCCATTATTTCTATGCATTGAACCAACTCCTTTGGGGTGATTATAATTTTATAGAATAGAGTCGGTGCCCACCTTCGGTTATGCTCATCTTTATTTGTCAAACAAAGTGTGCTCTAGTATTGTCAAGGGAAGAATTACCAAAAAAGTTTTAAACCTATTATAAGGTGATCAATTCAATTTTAAATCTTTTAATTTTATCAATTTAGTTCTATATATTTTGACAATTTACCAATATAGTCATTTTGGCTAATTTTGACTGAAAATTGCTGATGTAGACTCCGTCTGTCCTAACATGGCCCGTGAAAGATTGGCATCGATCGGACAATTTTTTTAATTTTTAAAAATTTTCTTCTTCTCTCCTTTCTTTCCTTTTTCCCTGTGGCCAATGGCGGCCGCACTTGCCAATTGCAGGTGAGAGTCACCCTCGACTACCACAGGCAAGCCTGGGCAATGGGTGGCCGACTAGGGCCACTATCGCCCAGTGGAGAGTAGCCCTCGTCGACACTCGCCCTAGCCAGAACCAGCAAGCGTGATGGTCGCCTAGGAGTCGTAGCGAGTTTACATGACACCAAGGCAATTATCAACCTCGTAGATGTGGGTGAGAGCGTTGTGGCACTCGCCTAGGCTCACCTATGGCTGGTGAGCGTAGCCCTCACCTTTGGCCAACCAAAAAAAGGAAAAGAAACGGGAGAAAAAGAAAAAAAAAGAAAAGAATTTAAAAAAAAATTGTCGTCAATGTCAGCCGTCCTTGCTACGTAGGATAGCCAACGTCCACGTCAACGATTTTCCGGCCATAATTAACTAAAATGACTATATTGGCAAATTGTCAAAAGGCTTAAAATTAAATTGACACAATTGAAATGTTTATGATTAAATTGATTGTCGTACAATAAGTTTAGGATTTTTTTGGTACTATTTTTTCATTTTTTAACATCCAAAAAAATTTTCAATTTCTAATTATTTTGATTTGCTTTTTAAGGCGTGCAATTGATATTTTGAAAGCTTTTCCTTTTCTTTCGTATCATTATGTAAGTTACCTTCACAGCACTCCTTAGACATTATCAAGTATAATGAATCTCCCAAATTAGTGTTCTAGGGCTGCTCATATCTATCAATGTGCAATGTGGACTACTTCTGCTTTGATCTCAGCGCCTTCGATCCATGTGCGACTCCTGAAGCACCTCCTCGACCCTGCACCCTCGAGCCTGACCAGATGATTCAATGGCCCTTGCTCGAGCACGACAGGGTCACCAGACCCCCCCGGCCACTGATGGAGCTTATTTGGCATGACATGTCCATATACACTTCATCAGCCATTAGCAATTTGAAGATGTCGATATCAAAGATTGATGAAATGACTTGATTGATAAAAAAAAAAATAGTAGATAACTTGATATGCAAGAAAGGAGTAAAAGAAACAGACCGCACAAATCATGAATTTTGTAAACTACAATCGTACTCTATCCCTGTCCATTTCTAATGCATTCTCTCACAATCATATGGAGACGCATCTACATGCTCCTTGATTTACCCGTCATGCATGGAAAAAGTTCTGTGACACTCAAAAGAGGCAATTTAGTCGAATACTAGAAGACCCTCAAACACTCCATCATTGAGCAAAGAAGACATCATTGCCCATTCCATATTTCAGCAGAGTTCTCTTTGCATTCGATCCCATCTTCAATTCTCCTCTGTCATCCTCCTTCTCTTCAATGTAACGAGCATCGCGACTAACTTCTGCTCAAGTAGGCTGTGATATCTTCTCTGTTGGCATGAAGGAGGTCAACTTTTCTCTTTCGATTTTTTTGTCCCTACAGAAGCTTAAAGTTGATTCCTCAATGACAAGCATTTTTATCCTCAAGCCGACATCTAGCCTCCAAATGTTTCATCTGGACCCTATCTTCTCGTATACATCAGCTAATTGCATCATCTCCATTTCCTTCTCCATTTCTTCACGAATTTTCGGAGATTCTCTTCTCTCCTCATCTTTCTCTTCCCCCATGTTGCCAGTGAATTCATCACAAACTTGATCAATTATCTCTGTTGCTCTCCTCTCACTCTCAAGTTCATGAACTGCCTTTAGAAGAGAACCCTTTGACTCCGCTAGTTCTCCTCGAGTTTTTTGTTCAAGCTCTCAATTTGTGTCCTCAGGATCCGTTCTACTTCAAGTTTCCCCGCAACAGACTCCATTGCAGCCTCAACCACTTCCCACTCTGTGCTTCGCCAAAGCACTTCATTGGATAATTTATTCCACTCTGTTCTGAGCGTTGTTCCTGGATAAGTTCATTAATCAATCAAATGATTTTTTTTTTTGGTTGAAAGAGCCCCCTAAAGTTCAGCATGCAAAGCTGACACAATGGACATGCTTGATGACTGCCAATCTTCATGGGCCCACTTGAAACATATAATCTTCAGCTGCTCTTTGAAGTGGTCAAAGCATAGCTAACATCCTTAAAACGAGTCTTTACTCCTACAATCTGACCACGAGGTGTCTGGGCTCGAGATTTGTTTTCTGTCAGCACTTTCGAAGAAGAGATCTTTACCTAAAAGTATTCAGACGTGACATCTATCAAACTCATAATCAAATATGTAATGGAGCTAATTTAAGTAAGGGAAATTTAAAGTTAAATTGCTTATTCAGAATGACTAAAAGATATAAAGATATCAGAAAGAATCTGACAGGTTATCACTCAACCAAATATATCAAGATAATTTAATTGAGAAAATGCCATGTCTCTCAGGGGAAAATTAAATAATCTTGCTTGGAGGAGCCGAAAGAAAGGAAAGTGATTTTTTTTTGTAAGGATGGAGATAGTCCTAAATGGATTTACCTCCATTAAACTGCTGTTGCTAATAGAACCAAGAGCGCCACCATTTTGCTCTGTCACCCCAAGCCTTTGGGAAAAGGATGGTAATATTCTCCCGTGACTGCCTCTTCCAGATCGATCCATCCCCTAAATATAGGAAAATGCATTAGTTGAAATTGAAGTTCAGCTGAATTGACTGTGCCAGAAATGGTGAATCAATAACTAATACGTGCACCGGAATAGGAGACTCCTCACTTAATTTCTCCTTTCCACCAACATGTTAATGTACAACACATCTGAGCAAATGTAATATCACAATACATGCCAAAAATAGACTGACAAATACATTTTAAAAATTGACAGACAAATAGATAACAGACAACATAACTCTGAGACCTCGTCTTGCATGTAAATATGCATAAATCAATAAGTTGAACTAGTGAGACTAGGGTTTCATGATAAATCAAAGTAACCACAAATCAAATATATCCGTGTCAAGCTTGTAATGAGGGACATGGTCTTGCATGTGAGGGTAATGAAATTATTGTGAGGCTAGCAAAAGGAATCCTGAACTAGCTGCTACAGTACCTTTTGACATACATTGATTACAGATGAGGTGTAGTAATCAATGAAAAAGAGCAATTTAATCTCAACTTTAGCAATAAACGCTGTACATCTATATTATAAGAGACTCTTGTTCCAAGAAAAGCCAGATGGCAGCAAACAACAAAGATCAAGAACAAAGTTTCCTACTACATCTCTTTGCTAGCAAATAATATATCCACATGACAATTTCTAATTCACTTCTGAAAAAGGACTGTGAGATGGATCGGATGAATGTGGAGGGTAAAAACCTTATTGCACAGAGCTGACAAACCTCTCTCTCCCGCTTCCCTCCTTCTTCAACCTTCTTTCTTCTGATTCCTCCTTCACTCTTGGCGATAATATCTCATTCATTTCCCAAAGAATAGCAGCCAGCTACCCCGCTGAAACTGGTTTTCCCTTTGCCACTTCAAGAAGGTGAGTACTTGCAGGACTCAAACAATCCTTTGTGCCATTGGTGGGTATCGTGAACTCAATAGACTCTCCATGGGCATCAGAGTGGCCAAACCCGCCCCTTTTACCAGTTAAATTGGCTCTCTTGAGTCTGTCATTGTGGACTATGGATGACAAGTACGGTGTAACCAGGGAAGACCCACATTTTCCAATTATAGCAGGGATCAAAAAAATCCATTGCTCGATTACTCAGCATGTACTTGGCTTGATTTAGATCTGGCAAATCTAAAAGTACCAACAGTGAGCAAGAAAATGTGATAAAAATAAATATATTTAGAGTTTCCTCAACTTTCTCTTGAAGCAAAATTCAAGAACACAGTAGTGGCGAACTCAACAGCTAAAAAAAAATGAGAGTTGCTACTGAGATGAAGTCAAAAGTGTTTTGAACAGAGACAGGTTTCAAAACAATCAAGTAAACATTAGTAGTTTCCCAACCGTATGACTTTCACTTCCCTGCAAACCAAAGTGGTTTTAGACATCAGATCACGAAGAATACTGAACTAATGCAACTAAGCTCACTTTCTCCAATATGAGTTGAACACCTAGACCCTAACTCCCCTGTGTAGTTCTTCTCAAATCCGAAATGCCATGCACCAAATTTTAGAAGGCATGACATGCTTAAGTGATGTAATGGTGAAATTGGTTACTAAGAAATCCAGCTGCAGCCAGGGACTTTTCTAACTCCCCTCTCCTTCATTTGATTCCGGAGAAGAGAAACATCCACCCACCGATCCGCAGCGGCGTATATGTTGGAGAGAAGCACATAGTTTCCACCATTTTGGGGCTCAAGCTCAAAAAGTCTCCGAGCAACCACCTCCCCTAACTCAAGTGCACCATGCAACTTACTGGCCCCAAGAAGTGCACCCCATGCGCAAGCATTGGGCTCCATGGGCATTGTGTTCAATAGCTCGTAAGCTGCATTTAGCCGCCCTGACCGACTAAGGAGGTCGACCATGATTGCAAAATGATCAGGGGAGGGGACTAAGGAGTACTCATTTTTCATCATCTCAAAGAATTGCAAACCCTCATCTACCAGTGCAGCACGGCTACAAGCAGTTAAAATAACCGTGAAGGCCACCTCATCAGGATTAATATCTTCCTGGAGCATCCTAGTGAAGAGGTTCACTGCCAATACCCCGCATCCATGCATCGATAGCCCCTGTATCATGGAACAGTACGAAATGATGTCTCGTTTAGGCAATGTTTCAAACAATTCTGTAGCTCTCTCAATGTTCCCACATTTTGCATTCATGTCTATTAGAGCTGCAACAACATGAGCTGTCTCGAGAGCAATTGAACTCTCGCTTAAATAAGAATCGACCCACTTGGCTAACTTCCCACAACCTACTTGGGAACAAGCCGACATCAGGCCAACCAATGTGAACTCATCAGGCTTGATATTCTTTGACACCATGTCAACAAAAACCTTCACAGCTTCATTTGGTAGACCATTTTGTGCATATCCCGATATCATTGATGACCAAGCGAACATATCCCTCGCGGGCGCTTGCTCAAACAAAGCCCTTGCCGACGCCATATCCCCAGCCTTTGCGTACCCGTCAATCATCACAGTGAAAGTAACCACGCTCCTCTCAGGCATTTCCTCGAAAAGTTCCCTAGCACTCCTCAGATCACCCACTCTGGCAAGCCCAGTGATCATCGCATTCCAAGACTTCACATTTCTCAGCGGCATTTCCCGGAAAAGCCTCCTCGCCTCAACCAAATCCCCAGAACCGATGTAACCGACAACCATAGCCGTCCAGGAAACCACACTTCGCTGGGGCATTGCATCAAACACCTTCCGCGCGCACACTATCTCGCCACACTTGCCGTACAAATCAACCAAACTCGTGCCCACGAACACATCCCCGTCGAGACCACTCTTCACGACACCCCCGTGAACCGCCCTCCCTTCTCTCACCCTCGACCCGCCGGCACAAGATTTCAAGACCGGCGGGTACGTGAACTTGTCGGGCACGGCTCCGGCTCTCCTCATGCGCGCGAAAACCGAGAGCGTGTCGACCCAGGAGGCTCTCTCGCAGTACCCTTTGACTAGCGAGTTCCAGAGGACGGGGCTCGGGTCGAGGATGCCGCCGAAGAAGCGAGAGCAGTGGGCGAGAGAAGAGAGGGAGTAGGAGAGGCAGACGAAGTTGGAAGCCACGAACTGGTCCTGCTCGAGCCCCTTGACGATGATCTGGGCGTGCAGCTGGTGGATGTGGGCGGAGTTCTTGCAGGACTTGAGGAGGGTGACGATCGACGGCAGCTTGTCGGAGGCAGGAGCGCGAGTCAGCGAAGGATGGAAAGGCATGAGAATTGAGAAGGCATTGCGGGTGCGGTTTGCTAAAAAGGCTGAGCGATTTCACTCGGGGACGTTTTTAGCCTTTTTCCCGCATATGATGCGCAAGGCAAATGCGGGATGAAACTAAATGACACCGGTCCTCAATTTTCTTTTGGGAAAATGATGCAAATAGTCCGTGGATTTTGACCCAATATTCAAATTAGTCAATGTCGTCCATAAATTTTTAGTACACGTTCAATTTAGTCCATTAACTATATGAAAATGTTCGATATAATCCTTCTATCAATTCAAGTTCAAGAATTACATTAAAAGTATTTTTATTAGGTTCTTTATCAATGTAAACTATGCGAAATTGTTGGACGTTGGAGACATGAAATTAGCTTTAAACACACAAATCATTCATCCAACACCGAATGTATCCATAATTTTTTTTCCATTGACAATAATCTCGCAGGAAGCCAAAAAAAAAAAAAGCCAGACGCAGGTCGGTATACTATTTATTTTTGATATAGTAATATTCTCAAGGTGAATACAAATTAGTAATCATATACATTTCGAGCTTTTGTGTATATTTAATCGTCGGAAACTAGTTCAATTGCCATCCCTAGCACCAATTACACGATCTAGATTTTCCAAGACTTTTGGCCACTCTATTGATGAACACATAATCATTTCATTGTTTTTGCCTTTCCTCTTTTTTGGATCCATTATACAATTTCACAAGATGTGTGCATTCCTGGATGAAGCTAAAAAGAACGTGAATAAGTACTATGATCTCTAAGACTTGCTTTATGAGATTTGGTTGCTCAATTAGCCATTAATGATTAGCCATTGATATCCAAACTTGATGTGTCCGTAAGTTTGTGAGAAATTTGTGGATAGGTTCACTTGATCCGGAGTTAAACCACATGGGAACATTGTTTCCATCAGATCAAGATGATTCTAGAGTCCATCATGACAAAAGCCGTTCAATGGTAAGCATGGCATCTCGTTTGTCCATCCCACGTACTTAAAAGGGTCAATGCAGTGGAAGTTTAGGGAGGCAACTGTGCAATTTGTGATTACGATGTGGAATGATTGGTGAGAAGATAGTTGACAAACTGCAGAGAATTATGAAGCAGAGCAAATATGACAGATCGCATCCGGGACAGCTAGTTCCAAGGGGTAAAAGGAGTAGCATTTCTTGTGTATCTAGTGTGGCTTATACTTCCAGCCTCCCCAGTTTTTTGCTATTAGTGCTCACGGCAAAGCTCTAATCACAGGACTGGTTACTACATATAACCATTGAAATGGACTTGCCATTGTGCCGCTACGCGAGACAACGAAGAGGTCGAGCAATGCAGTCATCATGGAGAGAATAAGAAGTTTGATGCGAAAGAACCACGCCAGAGAAAATAAGAAGCATACGGGTACAAAAAAGGTTCGGATTTTTCTTGCTTATAATAGTTAATCCTATACATAAAGAACTTCACTCGGTTACAAAACGAAAGCTCTCTACAGCGCAAAAACTCTCATAGAAACTACTGCTAATGCTTCTGCCTCGCAGGGGAAACACACACACTCTGCTCAACTCATTGCAGCCGCAAGTAGGAAATCGCTTCCGCCACGCCAGCTCGGCATCTCTGCTCTCTCTCATCTCATAGACCACTAATTATTACTGAACCTTCATTTAGCATCAATAGCCACCAAGTCAAGTGGCTCTAGATGATTTCGACAAATGTACAAGTCATGAATGAAGAAGTACTCACCGCCTAGATTTTCTGACATTGTAAACATCAGTTCGAGCCTCAGCTAGCCTTGACTTCCCCACACAGCCGGGCACCAGATCAGTTCTCTCCTGAACAATGTTGTCCACATCATTTGCAGGCTCTTGCCGTCGTCTCGTTGGAGTACCCAAAGCTCGTGGAGACCCAGTGGTAGGACCATACAGCATTCGATCCCTCAGACCCTTTACCAACTTGTATGCATGCATTTCATCTCCATAACCTTCTACCTGCAGCTTTTCCCAATCTAATTCGTTTCCGCCATTTTGAAACCTCTCTGTTTGAATGCCCCATTCCACTCCATCAGATATGCTCCTCTGCAGGGAAGTACTTCTCCTCGGTGCTCTTCCGGAGGTTGACTTCCTTGCTTTCATCTCTTCTTCAGCTGGCGGAGCAACGTGAGTGTGGGTCCACTTGTAGCTCTTGTTATGGGGGTTTAGATCAAATTGCATAGAATAAAGTTCACTTTCAGCAGAATCTTCTTTGCATTCGATCCTGTCTTCTATGTCTCCTCCATCGTCCTCTTTTTCTTCACTGTAACGAGCACTGAGACAACTTCTACTCAAGTAGTCTGAGATATGTACCTTATTGGCATGACTTGGTGGACGTCGACTTTTTTCTTTGGACTTTTTGGTTCCTAATGAAGCTTCAAGTTGATTCCTCAATTTATCAATGGCGGCATTTTTCTCCTCAATTTGATACCTAGCCTCAGAATGCTTCGTCTGGATCCTATCCTCTCGTATCCCGTCAGCTAATTGCATTATCTCTCTTTCCTTCTCCATTTCTTCATGGATTTTCAGAGTTTCCCTCCTCATGGCTTCTGCCTCATCTTTCTCTTCACCGACAGTCCCAGCTAATTCATCACAGACTTGTTCAATTATCTCTCTCGCTCTCTTCTCACTGTCAAGTTCCTGAACAGCCTTAAGAAGAGAAGCCTTTGACTCGGCTAGTTCTTTTCCAAGTTTCTTGTTCAAGCTCTCAATCCGTGCCCTCAACTTCCTTTCTACTTCAAGTTCTCCAACAACAGACTCAATGGCAGCCTCAACCACTTTCCGCTCTTTGCTTCGCCATGCTGCCTTTTCTTCGGCAAAACACTTCATCAGATAATTTAGTTCGCTCTGTTCTGAGCGTTGTTCCTGGATAACTTGATTAATCATCAAGCGAGCCCTCTCAAGTTCAGCATGCAAAGCTGACATGACAGACATGCTTGACGAAGGCCGATCTTCAGGGCCCCACATGCGATTTATAATCTTTAGCAACTCTTTTGATGTGGTTAAGGCATTGCTAACGTCCTTCAGACGAGTCTTTACTCCTACAATCTGGCCATGAGGTGTCTGGGGTTGAGATTTGTTTTCTGTCTGCACTTTGAATGAAGAGATCTTAACATTACAGTCCTCAAAATTCGACTAATGTATCTATCAAACTCATAATAAAGATGTAACAGACAGCTAATTTAAGTATGGGAAGTTGTATTGCTTATTCCAGATGACATGACATCAAGAAATCGGAAAGAATCGGACAGGTTATCAATCAAATTAACATACCAGAAAGATAAATTAAAAAAACTCTATGGAAAAGTAAATTAATCTTACTTGAAGGAGCCGAGAAAACGAAAGTGAACTTTTTTTTCGTAAGGATGGAGATAGTCCTAAATTAATTTACCTCCATTAAACTGCCATTGCTAATAGAACCAAGAGCGCCAACATTTTGCTCTGTCACCCTAAGCCTTTGGGAAAAGGATGATCTTCTCCTGTGACTGCCTGTTCCAGATCGATCCATCCTCTGCAAAAATAGGAAAATGCATTAGTTGAAATTGAAGTTCAGCTGGATTGACTTTGCTGGAAATGGGAACTAGGGAAACTCTGGTGGGTGCAATAATAGGAGACTCCTGACTCAGTTTCTCCTTTACACAATCATGCTAATGCACAATACATTGAGGAAATATAATGTCACGATGTATGTACAAATATAGAGAGACTGATAGACAATAGCTTCCAAAACTCATCATGCTTGCAATTAAGCGTAAACTAATAAGTTGATCTACCAGTAAGGGTAACCTTTCACAACCAAAGTACCACGAATCAGAACACTGCCTACATAAACACTTGAACTAACTTAAAAAGCATATACTCGTCTCACGTCTGTAAATCGAGGATGACATATAGCACTGAATGGACAGGTGCTTTTTGGATCTATTCTCAACTTTAGGAATAAAAAACCCAAGAGTTCTATCGTAAGAGACTCTTCATCCATGGAAAACCAGGCAATAGCACAACAACAAAGATGAAGAACGAAGCTTCCTACTTGATCTCATTATTGGCTAAATAAGGTATCCATACGGAATTTCTGATTACCTCTGAAACAGGACTGTGAGACGGATCGGACAAATGTGGAGGGAGAGAACCTGAACGCACTGAACTGGCAATCCTCTCTCTCCCTCTCCCCTCCCTCTTCAGCCTTCTTCCTTCCAATCCCTCCTTCACTCTCGGCGATGGCATCTCATTCATTTCCCAGAGAGTAGCAGCCAGCTTCCTCGCCGAAACCGGCTCCTGCAGCTTCCCTTTGCCACTTCGAGAAGGCGAGAACTGAGGGGACTCCATGGTCCGCTGAGCCAAAGATGGGGATCGGGAACTCATTAGCCTCCACGTGGGCATCGGAGTGGTAGAACCACCCCTTTTACCAATTAAAATGGCCCTCTTGAATCTATAATGCTGGACTATAGATGAAGAGGACGATGCGGCCGGCGAAGACCCGCGTTTCCTAACTTTAGCAGGGATTAGAGTATCCACGGCTCGATTACTTCTCGGCATTGTATATACTCGGCTTGATTCAGATCTGGCAAATCTAAAAGCACCAATAGTGAGCAAGTAATTGTGAGCCCAAAAAGGAAAAAAATCTAACCCAGATTTCCCTGAGCTTTCCCCCGAAGCAAAATTCAAGAACACGGTAGCGGCCAACACTCAACAGCCAAAACGAAAAGCAGAGAAGCTACGGAGACCAACCCAGAAATGATTTGCGCAGAGAAGGGTTTCAAAAGGAAATACTCTTCTTCTTCTTCTTTTTCTCTCCTTTACTCCATCTTGAACACTAACACGGAGCACAAGAACTCATGCCCTCAATTCCCCTCGCATTTCCTCAGCTTCGCAGCAACCAAAGAAGAGCTCACCTCCCGCAAAAACCAGCCAAATCCCTCCAACGAAAAAGCGCAGACAAAAACAGAACCTTGAATCTACGGAAAACAAAAATAAAAAAAGACGAAATTTATCCACGGGAACAAACAAGTCATCTTCTTTTGTGCTCCTTCTATCACCCAAAAGCACCAGCAACACAATGCGAACGAGATCCGCGGTTTCAAGATCGTACCTTCTCTTTCTTCAGTTCATGGGTGCAAAGACCAGCTCGGGACGGCGCGCTTGCGGACGAAGCTGAGGCGGAGCCGAGCGCTATCAGCAAAAAATGCAGAAAAAGGGCAGGCGCCTCGAAACCTTAAAAGGGGTGGACAAAAATGTCGGGGAGCTTTCTCGTGTTCCTCTGATGGCTTCTTCGTCGTCGTCTACGATTTACGATGACAGAGAGAGAGAGAGAGACAGGGAGGAGGCAGGGAGAGAGAGGAAGAGTCGACCAGTCCGAAAACACTCATTAAGCATCACCAACCTCTACATCATGATCTCGTGAAGCGAAAAAAAAAAAGAGGGCAAATACAACCCCATTCGTATCAAGTCGAATCTTCAAAAAAATATACATATCATCAAAAATCTGGAATCGATATACCTATCTTGCATCTATCGTTACACTCACCGCTATATGTATCACAAATTTATTTTTTTATTACAAAATTTTCAGGCCAATACACTCGTGCCACATTTACTCTCCCATTAATTTTCGAGTCTCGAAAAAACTCAAATCGGTGTATTCATGTCACATTTATCTTAATTTAACTTTTGTGCCTCAAAAAACTGACTTATTTTTCAGACACTTGAGGAAGCTTTTTGGGGAAATTGGCTGATATCTCGATCTAAGATTTTGGTGATCTTATATCGTTTGTGACATAAAAATTGGCTTGGAATAAATGCGGCGATTGGCACGAACCCGTTTTGACTTTCTTGCGACACGAAAATTAGTTTTGAATGAATATGGCACGAATTTATCAAACTAAGATTTTCGGTGATACTAGTCCCATCAAATTTATTTTCCTCGGACGTATCATCGTGTACCTCGAATTTTATGCCGCTTTCAAATTTTATCAAAACAGGGTTAAATAGTGTCGGCTGTCTACTTTACAAGAGAGACAGCCGCGTATTAACGAAGTGACTCGGACCATTCATTTAAAAAAGCACGAAAACTATCCGAAGTATTTGATTGCGTATGACTACAGTAGAATCAACGTATTAAAAAACTATTAAGTTAAAAGTGACTTAGAGGGGGGGGGGGCGTTCGACAAAGCGAAGGAATCGCTGGGCCGACATCAGGTGCGGCGGAGCGCATGGAAGGAAACCGTGAGCTTGGTTTTCTCCTGGGCTGCGATTGGTTGGGAAGAGCCTAGCGGCCTTATCCCGATTTGACCGGCTGGGCCGAGGGCCAATGGTTCTGCCACGGAGGATGTGGACGCGCAGCACAGGAGTGGAGACAGCGAGCCGCCAGATGGGGATTTAAAAAATTGGGGATTAAAGATTTTCTTTTTTTTTGTTGGGTCAAAAGCGATTAAAAATATTTAAACAAAAAAACCGAAAAAAAAATTATAAATAATGGGCCGGTGGAGGACCGAGACGGGTAATTCTAACGCATCGGTTTTGATGGTCGCTCATTCCTTGCGTCTCTGGCTAATTTAAATCATTTAATTAAAGAGTCAAAGATGGAGGAATTTCGGCTTGAATTATTGCTGGCAATGTAAAAGAAGGCAATGTTTAGATCTTGTAATTATGCCGTCATCCAATCGTGTGGCATGGCGATAAATAGTCACTTTGCCGGGATAAAATACGTAGTTCGTTTAGCGATCGCTTCCGGGATGTATCCGGATCAGACATGATTGATTCTCACCTTATGGAATCGGGAATCGGCCCATCTAATTCTGGAACCAGATTAGTCCAGTTGCAAGGTCGATCCCAGGACCGGTGATCATCGTACAATGCCACCACACTTTCAAGGCGAGCATAGAAAAGGAAGCTAAAAGCTCCCATCATCCACCAAACAAAACCAGAAAAATACGGACAACACAACGACAATCAGTTGAGGATCATGAAGATGCAAAATTGCACAGATGAGAACAAACGGTCTTGTAACTGAGAAAAGGAGGAGCATGGCTCAATCAAAAGAGGCAAACCCGCAAAGAAAATCAAGGGCAAAACAGGTGTAGTACCTCGAGCGCGAATTTGGGGCGGTGGACGGCCACCAGACAGCGATACGCAAGACCGTGGTAGTCGTTGCGAGAGAGGGAGGACTGAGAGCGCGAGCAAACTAAAGATGAGAGGGCGAAAGAGATGCAAAGGCAAAAGCAAGTTAGTGATCGAATGAAAAAAGAGAGAGGGTGCAATAGAGACGGAACTCGAGAGCATACCTTGGGTGGTGGATGGTAGCCAACTGGCGAGACCGTGGTGGTGGGCTGGCGGCTAGAAAGTTGCGCAAGAGAGGGAGGGGTGGACTGAGAGTGAGAGCGCCAGCGTTAGGGCGTGAGATGAGATCGAGAGAAAGGCAAAAAAAAAAGAGAGAGAGAATGAGAATTGAAACCTTATAAAAATTAGGGTTACTTTGTTTCAAAATAAAATTAAAAAATAAAGAAATCTAAACCAGTCTATCGGATCAGTCTGGTTCCTATGTGGAATAGGGAATCGAACCCATTCTCTCAAGAACCAACTAAAACCGACTGGTTCGGTTCGGTTCGGTTCCTAGGTTGGACCGGGCCAAAGCACAGCCCCTAATTCATGAGATCGATCTCATGTGTAATTAAGACTATTGGATCAAAAGGAGTAAAATTTTAATAATGGGATGATTTTAAAAAGGTACTAACTTACGAATTTTTAGGAAAATTACTGAATGTAAAATTTCCAAGGGAATAATGAATTAAGGAAAATAATAATGTAGAGGACAGTAACTCACTGATAGGGTTTTCACATTTACGAACTGTGCGAAAGAATATTACAATCATGATAATAAGATAATGTAAACATGAAAAGTATGATTTCGATAAAGTGGGGTTGATTACGATTTTTCACGGAAAGTCACGAGCATTAAGATATTTGACTTTATGAGACATTAAAGTAAATTACTAGATAGTCACCAACTTGTCATTTGTAGGGACTTATAGGGAAATTACAATAATGAAAGATAATTATTAAGCTTAGCTACCACCACTTACGACAATGTGAGGCTTTTGACTATGTTATTGGTAATTACTAAGTCTTAGCATTTTCATTTGACGAACTCTATAGACAAATTACTGTCCATATATGTGAAAGACCATTTATTTGTGCATACAAGTAACTAATATTGCAAGTAAGTTATGACTAATAAAGGTGAATTACCACTAACCTATTGTACGCCGTATAATACTTAACCGGAAGGACTACATTGGAATTTCGCGGAACAAAATTTGCTGAAAATCGTCGAAGTAGTAGTGTGCCATGTAGGACGGTCGGATGACTAAACAGCGACGTTAGCGCTTACCAGCAAAACTTAATCAGAAGGACTACATCGAAATTCGGCGTAAAGATTTATGACTAAATTGTCAAAATTAAAAAATTTTAAAAACTAAATTGATATCCGTACAATAGATTTAGAACTAATCGGGGTAATCTTCTCATTATTCTTTTTATATATAAATTAGGTAAGGGGTATTTTTAGAACTAATCGGGTAATCTTCTCATTATTCTTTTTATATATAAATTGGGTAAGGGGTATTTTGAGCATCCGGCTAATTCTCATTGACTGCAGGCATCATTGCGTACCACACCATTAAATTATTTAAATCCCAATCAAAAGTTATTCCACTTCAGTCTCATAGCTTTTGAGTATTCAAATGAAGATATCTTTATAGAGGGGCAATCATATTTTGCACCTCGAATTCATGCTTTCGATTTAGTTTCCTCTTTTGATTTTTCTCCCAAACATCATGTAAAAGTTCACCAACCAATAATAGCACCATGGACTTTTCCTGTGCAATATCCCATTCAACAAACGGGGCAGAATTGGATGACAAAAGTTAACAAAATCGAAAGGAGACATCTCGGACACTTGCAAGCAATAAAGGGGCAAGAATCAACCACCCTGCTCAATACCTGTCGGCTTACAGGATCTCATCTCCGTTGATAAAGGATTTTTACATTCTATTATCTTATAAAGAATGGTTAATTTTTTTTTTAGATAAGTGTATTAAAAGTTTTAAAACTTATCGCAAAAATGAAATCAAATCCTAAAACTTTCAAAATGTTAATTAAGTCCTAAAACTTGTAATGAGAGTGCAATTGACTCTTAAAACTTTTAACAAGTACACTCAAGTCCTAAAACTTATTAAATTGATCCAATCAAGTTTTTCTTTCGATTGCTCTTTTTGGAAAAAAAAATGATTCGATTGCACTTTCATGATAAATTTTAGGACTTGATCCACTTTTGAAAATTTTGGGATCCAATTATATTTTCGTAATAAGTTTTGGGAATTCCAATGCACTTATTCCAATTTTTTTTTCCAAGTTTTTTGAGGAGATACTTTTTAATGCTGAAGGGAAGCAATATCCATGGCCCATCTCTGCAATTTTAACAGACATATGTGATTCCTAGACAAGGATAACAATGGTACATGATTGGAAACTAGAAGGTGGAATTGGTTTGAGGTCCTTATGTCTCGTGAAACAGTTCTCCATTTATTGAGTTCTATCAATTGAAGGGGGCAGTTCGGATGTCGTGGTTGTTTGGGGCATTTTTGGGGACAATGATTAGAGGCTGGAAACTTCTAGGCATTCTCTTCCCAATCTAAGTAATGCTCCTATGGCATCCCGGAGTAGTTAATGCACCAGTTATATTGCTTTACATATTTGGAGAACAAAGGGTACGTACGACGAATTTACTTTGGTTCCCCGCATAGATTCTGTAACCTGTAAGCACAAATCAATAGGAGGAACCAGCTTCAATCTTCATGCACTTTAACGTCACAGGGCTATGTGTATATGTTTAGAACTTTTATCAACAAATGTCTTGAAGTACTTGTTAGATTATGAAAAAAGGAACTTTTATACTTTAAAGCAAATTCTCCCATCTTATTTATAAGTGAGGTTTACATTGAATATTTATCTCTTTACTTATCGACCTGGTGACATCTCTTTACTATCAACCTTGTGATACGTTTTGTTAATTTGAGATAACGAAATTTCTTGGCTCTCTCTCTCTCTCTCCTTGTGCGAGCGAAAAAGAAAAAGATTTTTTTTTTTGTAAATTAAACGTATGCCACTTATCCGGTTTTAGATTCGCACCTTACTTAATCTATGGGGTTAACGCCTTAATGAGCTTCGAAGTTTCGAAGTCACAAAGAGACGGGAGGGGGGGGGGGGGTGGGGGCGGTGGGGGGGGTTTGGTTGCTGGGCTTTAGACGAGCCATTTAGGTAAGTATGGTCTGAATCTATGAAAAAACCACCAAAGCCTAAGCCCAATCTTACCTACACGTTTGCCACCTCTAATTGCAATTACTGGAATTCAAGAATAGCTTTTCACTTATCAAATTGAGTCCTATCAAATGCAACAACAGACATAAATAAGGAATTTGAAACAACTTTTGTGTGCGTGCGCGCGCGCGTATTTGAGGGGGGGGGGGGAGGGTAAGAAAGTAGTAGTACTAGAATACCCTAAATGTGGTGTGTTAAGAAAGTAGTAGTATTTGAATAACCATATAGGGTATTCTAATACTACCACTTCCGTTTCTGTAAATTCTATACATATGCGTGTGTTAAGAAAGTGGCAGTACTAGAAAATCGGTCACAGCACTAGAATATCGGGTATTCTAATACTACCGCTTTGATTTATGTAAACGCTGTATGTATATGCGTGCTAAGAAAGTGGTAATATTAGAATACTTAATATGGTATATGGTGGTAGTATCAGAATACCCTATGTGGTCTATGGTAGATATACCCTATATGGTTAGGTAGTATTAGAATTCCCTATATGAATGCCCTATATGTTATACGGTATATGGTAGAATTAGAATACCATATAGAAATACTATGTACCATATATCATATAGGATATTCTGATACTACCAGTGTATTTTTATCAATGATAGTTAGAATACCCTATATGGTATATGCTATTTTTGTCAATGATAGTCCACCAAATAAGTTATCCCAAGATTTTAGGCAAGAACCCGATTTCCTCCCACCCTGTACACAGTTATTGAACCGTAGTCTTGGTATTCTTTACAGAGACTCTCTCCCTCTCTCTCTCTCTGAAAACTCCACACTCGTTCAATTCCTCCGCAACTGCAAACACCAAGCCCGAAAGATCATGAGTACAACACAACTACTATCGAACCTTCTTCTCTGTCTCTCTCTGATCTTTCAATGCTCATTCGCTGTATCGCCATTTGGCAAGATCATCCCTCGCTTTCCTTCTCCTCTCATTCATCCAGAAAATTCTCAACCATCGCTCTCAAACGACCAGAGCACCAACAATGGGCTCTACGAGGCCAGGTATTTCACGCAAACCCTTGACCACTTCGGCTTCCGTCCCGAGAGCTACCAGACGTTCCAGCAGAAATACTTGATCAACTCCACCTTCTGGGGCGGCCAGCGGAGGAATTCCCCAATCTTTGTCTACACCGGGAATGAGGGTGACATCGAGTGGTTTGCCCAGAACACCGGCTTCATGTTCGAGACGGCGCCCCGCTTCAATGCCCTTCTTGTGTTCATCGAGGTATATTGCCAACTAATCCAAATACTCAAGCTGTAGTATCATATTTAAGCAATAAAGGATAGGACTTGGGTCGTTATGTTTGCTTTTGCGAAGTACATTACGAAAAGATATGGAGATCATCATTCTTATTTGTTTCTTTGAAGCATCGGTTTTACGGGAAATCGATTCCGTTCGGGGGCAATGAAGAGCTTGCGTCCAGCAATGCGAGCATGCTGGGCTATCTCTCTTCGACGCAAGCCTTGGCGGACTATGCCACGCTGATCACCGATCTGAAGAAGAACTTGACAGCCGAGCATTCGCCAGTGGTGGTTTTTGGAGGTTCTTACGGTGGAAGTATGCTGCCGTCTCCCTCTCATATGTGAATAGAGAAAAAAAAAGATCCTGGGTTTTCACTCTTCAGAGCTTTATTTAATTAATTGTTGTGTTTGTCTTTATAATGGATTAACTACGTGGCTGGTTGTGCATGGAGGTTTCTTGTTTGAAAAACGAAGACAACGATGGAGTTGAAACTTATGTAGATGTTCATGGAAAATTTCGCAGTGTTGGCAGCATGGTTTAGGCTGAAGTATCCGCACATTGCAATTGGCGCTTTGTCTTCTTCTTCTCCAATCCTCAACTTTGTCAACATCACCTCTCCTTATATTTTCAACGACATCGTCACTCGAGACTTCAGGGTTCTCTCTCTCTCTCTCTCTCTCTCTCTCTGCAATTTTGGTATTTTGTTTTTGGTTGATCTTGAATTACAAGGACTCAAAGAGAGATTGGAATTAGGAATAAGGTCAGCCGATAGGCCCGATAACAATAAAGGTCTTCTTCGGCCATAGACTAGAAGTTGTATTGAGTAATTTGCATGAGTAAACAAATCCGAAGATGGTCCTTACCTCGACTTTTTAGTCACGTATTCATAAACGCCACAACACAACACGGTGTTAACGTTCTTATTTTGCATGCAACATCAATCCAACCTTTCTGTTCTTAATATTGACTATATGGATTTCACGTGAGTTGTGACTACATGAAAATGATGCAAGTCTAAAAGCGCGACTGATGTGAATGTCCAGAGCGAGAGCGAGAACTGCTACAAAGTGATCAAACGATCATGGCAGAAGATCAATAATACGGCGAAACAGCAAGGCGGACTTGAGATCCTGCGAAAATCATTCAGACTATGCAAGTAAGACGTGACGCATAAACAATATAAGCTTCTCATTCATTTGATTTATTCCTTTTGGTGGGTTCTTTGTTTATGTAATGACCCCTTTGCAGGAACTCCATGGATGCGGATTATCTCAAAGGTTGGCTCGAAACTGCTCTCGTTTACACTGCCATGACCGATTATCCAACTCCTTCTAATTTCTTGAATCCCTTGCCTGCTTATCCAGTCAAACAGGTATAGTTTGCTTAACAAACAATAACTTGCATGAGCAGTGCAATCCAAGCAATATCTTCAAGATCATACTTTATAGTATTTCAAGTCAAAATTCAAATTATTTCGGGGCACATAAATCTGGTCTTCAGGGGGAAAATAAAGTTACTTCTCGAAGGAACCAATCTTGTTTTCAAAGTCCAAGTAGACTCGGCATTAAAACTGGAAGACTTCTTGTAGCGTATGACCAATTTGTGAGGTAGATCTGATCTTGGTGGAGGACTGTGTCGTGGCATGTGTGTTTGACCAAGTTAAATGAAGGATGGCATGCTTTGTTCCAGCACAAGACGACTTAGTCCCGATACTTAATAAACGATTCCCGAAAATTTAGTTAGAGCACTCCGTTGTGCCGATATTGAGGCGTGGTGGTGCCATTCTGCAAAACGCTTTTCTGTTAATTCTTCAAGATAATCGGATGCGAGACTAGCGTTTATGCTCTCTTTTTATTTGGCGAAATTATAAAGAAAGTCCTAAACCTATTGTATTTGTGTCGATTCAGTCCTGAATTTTTTAATTTGACCAATTTAGTTATAAACTTTTCACAATTTATCAATGTAGTCTATCCGGCCAATTTTAGCCGAAAATCGTTGATGCATATACCAGCTGTCCTACACGGCACAGCCGGCGCTAACGTGGATAATTTTAGAAAACTTTTTTAAAAATTTTTAAATTTTTTTCTTACATTTTTCTATTTGCTGATGGCCAGCAAGGGCCTTGTTCGCCAAATTTGGCCAAGCCGACCCTTGCCGGGCCTCACTTGAGGCGAAGGCCACCCTTGCCAGATCTAGCGAGGCCAACCCTCGCCTGTGGCGAGCAAGGGTGACCCTCGCCCAAGCGAGGCCGAACCTCACCGACCATTGGCAAAAAGCAAAGGGAAAAAAAGGAAAAAAAACTCAAAAAAATCATTAAAAATCATCCACATCAGCGC
This sequence comes from Syzygium jambos, assembly GCA_031216235.1. Lineage (NCBI taxonomy): Eukaryota > Viridiplantae > Streptophyta > Magnoliopsida > Myrtales > Myrtaceae > Syzygium > Syzygium jambos. The sequence continues at coordinate 27,365,295 of CM062220.1, forward strand.
TGATTATATTATGTACGATGGCCATCATCAACGTCAATAATTTCCGGCTAAAATTGACCAGTTAAGCTACATTGGCAAATCGTCAACATGTTTAGGACTTAATTGGCCAAATCGAAAGGTTTAGGACTGAACTGGTATAAGTGCAATAAGTTTAGAACTTTCTTGGTAAATTTTCCCTTTAATTTTGCAGATGTGCAAGGCGATAGATGATCCGAGCAAAGGGGATGATGATTTCTCCAAATTGTACAGCGCGGCGAACATCTACTACAACTACAGCGGCAGTGTCTCGTGCTTCGATCTAATGGACGATTCCGAGCCTCACGGCCTCGATGGATGGGCATGGCAGGTACCCCCACACGTTCTTAAAATAAAAACTCTCCAAAGCAATGCCTCGGAAGAATTATCTGTTATGTTGGTTTCAACTTGAAACCTTATCAACCAAGCTGTTTGTAATTATCATGCGAATAATGCTAGAGATGAAAAGAGTCGTATACTAAATGGATTTATTAAATGATGTGACAGAGTACTGTTGAGTATTTAAAAGGGCATATTAACTTAATTTAGTAAATCCATCTAGTATATGAGTCTTAATATCTTTGAACATTGATCCAACGTGGAGATAATACTTGTGATTAGGTGAAGGTCATAAGCTCTTTCTATGTGGTTGGTGGAGTAATGAAGAAGTTGAGGATGGACTAGAACTAATAGTCATATTATTTACTGGTCGTTTAGCATTGTTCCTTCTTCTTTCTATGGCTCTTGAGAAACGACTCGGTTTGTCGAAAGAAGTTTTCATGAGATCTCTGTGGCTCTTTGCCAAATTTGTAGCTTTGTAGTTAAGGAGTCCTCATTAGATCTTTCGTATATCTCTCATTATAGCATCTATAACTTGGAAAATCACCCTTTGGCCAGGTGGAACTTTGCGATGGAATTAACTAGTGAGCTCCCTTTCTTCTTATTTGGTGATCATATGTCCTCTTCTTTTACTTAATAGTGTGGGCTAGCTTTCGCATATGGAGGAGCCAATAATTACCATAAAAAATGGATGGAGAGAGCATCCAAGAGGAGCCTCAAATGTCTGGGTTATCGTTCCCAAGTTCTGTTCCTTCCTTTGGATCCTAGATTTTCAATTTGCTTCGTTTTTTTTTTCTTTTTCCGAAAATAGTTTTCATTTATTAACCCCATTTTGGTTAAGGGAATACATGCTACAGAGAGCAATAGTTAAAAAAGGTTGTAAACGAAAAAATGACATTGGATGGATCGAGTGCATGCACTGTGAATATATTTAAATTATCTAAAACGATAAATCTTGCATATATAATTTGCAAAGTGAGTAATAAGTGGACCTCATCAAATTTAAGGATCTTGATGTATTTGGTTGCACACACCCAGTTGCCTCAATCTATCTAATCCATACATGTATACATGTATGTACGTGGTAATTGTTATTTTATACACTAATATGTTTTTCCTTCGTGTTAATGGGGTGACATCAACCATTTCTACTGTGCCCAACAAAACCCATGGAAACTATTTGTGCAGCTTGGGCCTAGACCGATCAAAAGCAGCCCATGAAAAGTTTATAATCAACAATGATTTCGTGAATTAGGTTTTTGTTTTTTCGCTTCTAACGTTACCATCGGTGGTAGTATAGTTTCTTAATTATCATATTTCGCCCATGTGTCACACCATAATCAAGCACAAATTATCCTTGTCGAAATTAAAGAGTTCGACTAGTTTATATTTTTCACCCCGAGAACAAGAGTGATATTTCCGCTTGATGTCTAGGAATTAAAGTTAAAAGTTGGATGTGAAATGTCACGTTTCCTGAGATGGGAAATCCTGTGCATCTGATCAAATCTAGACAATTGACTATACTTGTGTGGCATCATCCCAATTCATGTCGAAGTTGTAAGTCCGTTTTATATCATTTCATGGTCTCTAAGCTGTTTTATTTTGCGCGAGCGCATGTGATAGTGGGCGTGATTCATTTCCTCGCAGGCATGCACGGAAATGGTAATGCCAACAGAGGGCAATCGAGAGACGAGCATATTCCTAGCTTACAAGTATAGCTACAATGATACAGTTGCCAACTGTGCATCTTACTTCGGCATCGTCCCTAGCACTACAAAAAAACATGTTTTTTTCGACGAAATTTTCAACGAAAAATTTGGAAAAATTCGTTGAAAAACGAATTTCCAACGAATTTTTCAACGAAAAAAAATTCGTTGGTAATAAGTCGTCGCAAATTTTTCCAACGAAAAATTTCAATTTTCGTTGGAAATTTGCGATGAATTTTTTTCGTTGGAAAATTCGTTGGAAAACTCGTGGCTAAATTCGTTGGAAACGAATTTTTTTTTCCGACGAATTTTTTTTCGTTGGAAACTACAAATTTTTTTTGGTCGAAAAATCGTGGAAATTTTTTTTTTGGTCGAAAAATAGCCCTCGCCGCCGGCGAGGGCAAGCCTCGTCGTCGGCGAGGCTGTTGCTCCGAAGAACAAGAAGATGAAGAAAAAGAAGCAGCAGCAGCAGGGGCGGAAGCAGGCTTCGGGGCCGCCGCCCGTCAAGTCCGTCGTCGTCTCCTAGCCTCGTCGGCCATGGCGAGGGCCGAGCTCGCCATGGCCGGTGAGCTTGAGCTCGCCTAGATCTGGGCAAGCTCGGCCCTCGCCGGCGACGAGGCTTGGTGGCGTCGGGGGCGTCGGAGGCTTGGTGTCCATGGTGCCGGAGTCGGAGCCGGAGGAGGAAGGGGGGGCGGCGGGAGAGGAGGCGGAGGGGGAGACGGAGGGAGAAGGTGAAGGCGAAGGAGAGAGAGAGAGAGAGAGAGAGAGAGAGAGAGAGAGAGAGAGAGAGAGAATATGAACGTGGAAATTGAGAGTTGTGGGAATAACGAACGCGAAAATATTGAATAAGGAAGAAGTAGGGTTTTCATTGCAAAATTCGTGGGAAATTTCCCACGAATTTTGCAACGAAAATTGTACACACTAAAATAATTGCCCAGAAAATTGAAATTCGTTGGAAATTTTTAACGAATTTTCCAACGAAAATTGTACACACTGAAGTAATTGCCTGGAAAATTGAAATTCATTGGAAATTTCCAATGAATTTTTCAACGAATATAAAAAATGCCGAACAGTACCGGATTTTTTTGGAATTCGTTAGAAAATTCGTTGAAAATTTCCAATGAATTTTCTAACGAATATCAATGCCGAACAGTACCGGGTTTTTTTGTAATTCGTTAGAAAATTCGTTGGAAATTTCTAACGAATTTTCCAACGAAAATTGTATACACTGAAATAATTGCCCGGAAAATTGAAATTCGTTGGAAAATTCGTTGGAAATTTCCAACGAATATAAAAAATGCCGAACAGTACCGGGTTTTTTCGAAATAGTTGGAAATTTCCAACGAATTTTCCAACGAAAATTGTACACACTGAAATAATTGCCCGGAAAATTGAAATTCGTTGGAAATTTCCAACGAATTTTCCAACGAATATAAAAAATGCCGAACAATACCGGGTTTTTTTGAATTCGTTGGAAATTTCCAACGAATTTTTCAACGAAAAATGTACACAATGAAATAATTGCTCGGAAAATTGAAATTCGTGGGAAAATTCGTTGGAAATTTCCAACGAATTTTGCGACGAAAATTTTTTCGTTGGAAATTTCCAACGAATTTTACTTTTCGTTGGAAAATTTATCGCAAATTTGCAACGAAAATTTTTTCGTCGCAAATTTTCGTGGCAAAAATCCAGTTTTTTTATAGTGTAGGCCCACCTAGATCCCTACCGAGTTTGGCGGCCATGTGGGTAACCCGTATTCCATCGTTCTATGCTTGGTGCAACTTTATCCAAGTATATATAGACGATGACGACGACGACGATAATTTACTAAGTTTCATAACATTTTATATCTTGCACATCCTTACTTAGGGAATTGCAATATCTGTTTTTCCCGCCCCTAACTTAAAATTTTTGCGTCCCTCGTTGCGTACTTGAAAAAGAACAGGACATCAGAAGGACCTTGAGGAGATTTGGGAGCAATATCATCTTCTTCAATGGCTTAAGAGACCCTTGGAGTGGTGGAGGGTCTCTCTCTCTCTCTCTCTCTCACTCATTCACAGTGGGAATCAATCATTTGATAATCCTGTCTCTGTGGTAAAAATGGCAGGGTGTTGAAGAGCATTTCCAAGAGCATTGTTGCAATAGTGGCCAAAAAAGGTCAGCTCACCCTCTCTGAAACTTCGCATACGTGACTCTTCATTTTGTGAATGAACGATATCACAAAAAGATAATAGTGTATCCCTTCAATGGAAGAAGTGAGGGTCTATCTTCACATAAATGCTAGGTCGTCCACAATATGTGCAATCACAGTTTTAGAGACAAGTGATGAAATTGATTTTCGAGGAGATACAACAAATTATTTTTAACCATCTTAAGTTATCGATGATAGGGGCTCACCATGTCGATTTGCGATACTCGACCAGCGAAGATCCCGAGTGGCTTCAAGATGTGAGAAAGAAGGAGATCAATATCATTTCAGGCTGGATCTCTCAATACTACCTTGACCTGGCCAAATCGTCTTCCTAACTTCGGTTTTCCGACTCATAATGCTTCTAGTTCTTCAACTATCCAAGTGAAAACTTGTACTCTTGGAATTGAAATTGGCTCTTCGACTTTGTTTTCTTCAATGATTCCCGACATCAATAAATGATTATGCAATTTGTCATATTAAGTTTAAATCATGGAAATGATTCATATACCCGTTCATGCGAAATGGAATGAAAAATGACATAGCAAATACTACAATTGACATTTCGATCAGTGTCGCAACCTAAAATTTATTAGGTTAATGGATTATTAAGACTAAGCTTAACTCGGATCCTCCCAAGCCCTACCAATTTGCAAATTAGGATTTAAGTTCTTAACGTGCAAATGTTTTCATGCTTGGAGTCGCCACTAATCTATTTATGGTAGGTCGATTAGAAACCTAAATAAAACATAGGAAGATATGTTTTATTCCTACGAACCAGAGATTCTAAGCTCGGGGACTTGGTTACGCTAGATCTAATCTAACGCCCTTTCGGTACCTTTTCTTTTCAAAAAATATTTTGGCAGACATTTTGGATTCATTTTAACTTAGTCACTAGCATGTGAGGTGATCATGCGGGTGCTCAAACCACCAAAGTAACACCCAATAATCAAAACATTAAATAAATTGGGAGATTGGGAGAATTACTTACCTTGAAGCAACGTAAGCATCTGCATTGTTAGCTGGAAAGTCAATCAACAATCCTAATATGATTTCTAATTAACAAACAGTTCACTCAATATTTTTTAGGATTTTCACTTATTTAAATGAAAGCTAATCTATATGTAATGACGTGTAAAAATTAACATGCGAGTAATGCAGCCTAACATGCGAACTATATGTCATGCGACGACGTGACCTAATTCTAATGACGGACAAATGATTTATTTTTTGTATTTTCAAATGAAATTCAGAATTAAAAATTACTCAAATTAACATAAAATCTATCCTAGAGAAAATAATTTGATCTATCCTAAAATGATTCTTTTTTTTGCATTTTTATTAAAATTCGAAATTATTAAATATCCTAAATAATCCACAAAGATTAAAACAATTTCTAATTTAAACTAGGAAATATGCTATCCTAAATCCCAATTTAAATCAAAAATTATCTTATTCTTTTAGATATATTTAAGATTCCCTAAGCATGCAAAATTTCTAATTTAAATCCTAACTAACATATTTTTTGATTTTTATTTAAAAGGAAAACAATTAAACAAAGATAACAACCACGTTCAAGCAATCCACGCAATCCGCAAGATTCTTCTTTTCAAATTAGGCAAAGAAATCAAACTAACGGTCATATTTATAGGGTTATAGATATCGACGGAAAGCTGATTGTTCAAACTTGGAAAGCAAATAAAATCTATTATCGTATCCAAGTGATTATGGACAAGATAACGATTTTCCATATCGCCGCGTATCGTACCTTAGGGATAAGGTCGGATAGTCGTCCAGATACGTTGCTAAATTAGGAAAAATTCCTAATTTAAGATATCTTAGAATATTACGGATATCGCAAATATTATCCTAAGATATATAGCTATCCACCAAAGAATATCCGCGAAATATTCAAACACCGAAAACTTAGGAAATTAAATATTTCAGAAAATATTCGGATAATGATCTTACCTAATTCGCGGATATCTTCCAAATTCGAACTCGGTTTCGGATTGAGGCTTGCGGATCACAGAACGCGTTATGGCCAACGACGGCGGACCGGCGGTGATAGCGGCGGCGGTTCGACGGGGATCGGCTCAGCTCGTGGTAGTGTCGGCCAAGCACGTCGGGGATGCGCGAACTTCACCACGTTGGTATGGCTTCACGGATCACCAATGTCGCCATCCTCCTCCCGTGAAGAAGTGCATGCGATGATGATGCCAGATGTGTCATCCAAAGAACACACTTGTGCATGCGATAGCTTTTTGTGTGAATCTTGGTGGATGTTAAAAAGAATAAACGTGAATTAGACCAACACTTGACTTTTCTGGACTTGGTGGTGACTGGGAACCCACTAATGCTTCATTGCAAAGACACCACCGAGAATTCTGTGAGAAGCAACAGCACCAACGTTGATCGTTGGTCAACGGTCAAACTCGGAACAACAGCATGCTTCGTTATCTCGCAGTTAGAGGGTACAACAACGTTATCGTCGATGGAAGCAAGGATGGCGATTCACGGCCACAGGTCTGGCCGTGAGCAGAGGGTGCGGCAACGGACAGCAAGAGGCGCTACGGCAAGGGCGGCAGCAGCAAGAAGCGTGGACACAGCGGAGAGGCGACGCCGACGTGGCGGTTGTGCACGTGCGCAACCGACTATCTCTCTCGACCTCAAGTGTGTCTCTCGTGCTCTTTCTGAAAATTCTGATCTCTAAAAATTATCAGAGCCCCCCCTCTTCATTGAAGGGTATAATCACATATTTATATTGCAACCCTAGATTAATTGACCGGGCTTCCTAATTCTAATGGGCTTAGACTTAGGCTTTATCATTTAATTTTACTTTAATTCCAAATGGGCTAAATTAATTCGGGCTGATTTAAGTTCAAATTAAAACAACCAAAGCCTTTTAGACTTGTGAATTTTGGCCATCAATCCCTTGAGTGAGCCGAGTGCTCGAGCTCGGTTTACGCAATGAATTTTCAGCTTACTCGCCACCGCCGGTCTGATGTGGAATGCAATTAAACTATATGATCCTAAACTACATGCTATGCGATTTTGATATTTTTGTTTAGGGATTAAAATTTAATCCCCAATTTTCTATGCAATTAATCACTAAATGATGTGTCAAAATTTAGGTGTCAACAGTTGTCCCTCTTTGAAGGGGAGCTCGAAGAGGTTTCATTCAAAGATAAAATGATACCTAAATTTTGACTATGCAAATGCAATGAGAAATATTAATCTTTTTGTTGAGTAAACAGGATCTCAATGAGCCCATACCCATTTTCTAATGTGATATGCAAATGCAAATGCAAAAATAGAAAACATACCTGTATTTACTTACCTGAAGATTTGGGAAAGCAAAATTGGGGTATGGAATAGCTTTCGAAACCCGCCAAGTATCTGGAATTTCCAATAGTATTTGAAAGCTCGAAAATTCTCTTAGGATTTTTGAAATAAGACCTGAAATAATCTTGAAAATTCCTTTCGGATTTTTAGAGAAGATGTTTGAGATGAGATGAGCTCGAAAATTCCCTTCGAATTTTTGATAAATGGTATCGAATAATTCCCTTCAAACTTTCAAGAAAGATTCCCGAAACTCCAATCAGGCATTTTTATGGCCTCAAAAATTCCCTTCGGATCTTTGAGAAAGATATTTGAAACTGAAACTGCAATCAAATACGAATATGCTCGAAAATTCCCTTCGGATCTTCGAGAAAGATATCTGAAACTACAATCAGATATTTGAATGGGCTCGAAAATTCCCTTCGGATCTTCAAAAAGATATCTGAAACTACAATCAAATATGATTAATAGGATTGAAAATTCCCTTCGGATTTTAAGAAATGATACCTGAAACCTCAATCATATATTTGAATGGGCTCGATGATTCCCTTCAGATCTTCGAGAAAGATATTTGAAACTGCAATCAGATATGATTAATAGAATAAAAAATTCCCTTCAGATTTTTGGAAATGATACCTGAAACTACAATCAGGTAATTGAATATTCAAAAATATTTGGACGAACACGAAGCTTCAAAAAACAACTGTAGCGTCGGGAACTCTTTAGTCTTTGAGGAAACATTACCTGTCAGACATGACTAAAGCAAAACACATATGCATTCATCAAGGATATTAGCAATCTCAGCTATTCTAGAATTCACATTTTAGAATTCATCAATTCAATTGAGGTTTATGCATGATAGTTTTACCATATTTGCATCACCAAATTTCCACTGGGAAGAATCATCAATTAAGACAATTTTCACTCGTAACGTGGATTTCTTAAGAATGCTAAATGAGAGGCTTTCAGTTAGAAAGGGGTCTTCCATTCACTCTCATTCAGAAGGGCTATTTTATGATAATCACTCCATCTCACCATCATCTTGTCGACAAGGATCCGAGTATTCTCGCAAGCAGTACGACCTTACCAATCTAAGAGGTCTTTATCAGGACCATAGTGTCGATTTGGTCAATGGCTTAACAAAGGAGACGTTTTGAGTCGAGGCTATTTAAAGAAAATACTCCACAATCGTCTCTGGGTTTACAAGTCAAGAACCCTGCAAAATGAGATAGAAATAGTCTTGCTTGCACTTCTTCGAGCTAAGCTTGTAAACATCTGAAACTCTACATTAATTCAAGTGCCCTAATCCGAAGAGACTTTGCAAGGGACGTAACGTAGGCTAGGTTCACGGTTCAAGAAACGAAAGTATATATCAGGCTAAAAAATGTGTATAAGGGTGAGAGTTGGTGATCATCTAGGCATAATCACCGGTTTTCTTCTTCGCCTTGAAGAATTGTCTTCTTGATAGATGTACTATCGTCTTGAGTTCACCACTTGATTCCTTCGAGACTTGTAAGACCACAACTTCACTGGGATTCATGACTTTGACATGTCATATCTTGACATTTTTTCTCTAAAGTTTTTCCTTTTTTTTTCGACTTTTCTTTTTTTATGGCCATGGCCTTGCTTTTACTAGGCACACTGCTTTTTTATACCCCTAGCTTTCATTTTTTTTTAACTTTTGACACACACTGTCTACAATGCATACATTGGCCAACCACACTTTGGCTTATTTTGACCGAATGACTAACATTTGGACTCTCAGGATCTTCGTCTTCTATTGGCGCTCCGGATATGCTGCATGGACAGTGATGGCTTTTACCTTGCCCCAGTGTGGGGGATGATCACCAACTGGATTTTTATGAAATGAAATTACAGGCTCCAGTGAACTAAGCAATGGATAAAGTGTGTAGGATAGAGAAAGAATCGCCCTTCATCATTCTAAGGCACTTGAATTAATGTTTGAGTTCATTTGCAATAGCAACGCTTGAAGATTGATGCAAGTGTGAGTAAGAAAATTTCTATCCATTTTTCACACCTTACGATGTCGACTTACCTCCAGTTCACCCCGATGTGGGGTGGTTTTTGACAGGGGTGATTTGAAAAAACTTCTCCAAGTATTAAGGCTCAAAGTGGCGAAACAATGGATAACCTGTATTGTTTAGGATAGAGAAGTGAATTACCTCTCGTCATTTCGGTAGTCGTACCTTTCGCGAGATAACCTTATAACTTGTGGACATGGAATTTTTCACTAATCTCACAAGTGTATGAATAGGGGATGGTGTATAGGATATGGCTTACCTTTCATCATCCCAACATATCTCATTTAGCATACTCAAGTAGTTCCACATCATTCATTGAATTGTCCATCTTGACAAATTTCAACATGAAATTGATGGGTCAAATAGGTAAACTTACCAAGCAAAATTTCTTTTCCTTGAAAGATGTGATCATTTCGCAAGCTTATCAACTTCAAGCATAAAAAAGTTTGCAACTTCTGAACATATTTATCATACTCAAAAATCTCATCATAAGCATGAAAAATATGGCATTGAGCATTCAAATTAAATAGTCCCTGCAAAAGGTGTGAGAACATCAACACAGAGAGATATTTTTTAGAATGGGAGCCCTTTGATTGCCCCTATTTAGAAGGAATGGACACATGAATGCTCCATCGTTGCTTTTGCCCCTGCACAAGAGAACGTGCATGAATAGGATTCTATGTAACGCAAAATGAGACTTAGTAAATATCAATTATCCAAGGAATTATCTCAATGGCCGCTACAGGAGTCTGTCATGCTCCCAATTTGTCATCTCCTTTTCTGGCTTTACAGATATAGCACCACACCAAATCAAGTTATGATTCATTGCCCCCAGATAAGTCTTTGCAAGCTCACTTTCCTTCAAAGGCTTTGTTAGCTCTCAATTGAACCAATGGGTTCATCATCGTTGAACTGGATGTGTCATTTTCTCATCATAACAAGCTAGAGTATTATGCTCTGAGACATGAAGTAAATGAGTCAGACGAACAAACAGGGTTTATTTGATGCATGATTTGGAAAAAAAGGTTTTTTTTTAAACAATGAAATGCTTTTTATTTTCGGAAAGTCTTTTTTGGAGGGAGCATGAGAAAGCCCAGCCCTCAGAATTTCTCTTTGGATGATATTTTCTTTTCATGGTTGGATATCATCACCGGGCTAGTTTAGTATACTTCAACATGCCCTCAAAATGCAAATAAACTTGTAATTTCATTGAATAGAGTCGAATGAATTACATTATTGAAAAGGAAATGCAGATAATCAAAGCCCTACGAATAAAAACATAAACATGAATTGAAATCCTAGAAAGTAGGAAATCCTAAAAAGCACTTGAAATCCTAAAAAGCATGAAAGACTCATTCGCAGAGGAGTACAGAAACTTCTCTACTCAATAACAACATCCATGTTTCCGACATGGTTGGGTAGAGGGTTCCGCTGGACATTTGGTTGATCACTGTGGAAAGAGAATGCCTTTGTGTCCAAGAGGTCTTGAATTTTGAAAGCAAAATTTTCTTTTGGAGGACAGGTAGAACTTTGGATAAGGGCCTAGGTAGAGGCGTGAAGTTCCTTTTAGTACCTTGTTGTCGACTAGTGAATTGGCGTCCACCTTGTTGTTTGCTAGCAGACTACATTGTCGGAGCAGTGTCACGGTTTTGTTGAGAGTAAGCTACATTCACTTCAGGTGCCGGTTCCTTATCTTTCTTGAGGGTGAATTTCTTAACGGAGGTAATCTGCTCAGTGGCCCAACCATCGCGCAGAGCGATCTCAATGCGTTCTCCCGCAGGTATCAACTCAGCTAAAGAATTGAAATTAGAACCCAACATTCAATTACGAAACTCGAATGGTAAAGTCTTCATGAAGGTATCAAGCATCTCTTTCTTAGTTAACTCGAGAATAATTTGCACAGCTAGAGCTCTCCACCTAGTGGCATAGGCCTTGAAGGTTTTAGTCTTTTTCTTCTCAGTGCAAATCAAATCCTCACGTGACGGGGCCACATCAATATTGAATTTGTATTGACGGATGAAGGCATCAGACAAATCCTCCCATGTCTTGAGCGAGTGAATCTTCTTTAAAACGAACCATTGTAAGGGGGGTCCGGTTAAGCTATCTTGGAAAGTGTGGATCATGAGTGGCACATTATCAGCATATGATGCCATCCTCGTCGTGTAGCACTGTAAATGGATCTTAGGACAGGAAAGGCCATCGAACTTGTTAAACTCAGGCGCTTTGAACTTCTTAGGGACTTGGACCTTGACAATGTGAGCAAGACCTCATGAGAGTTAATCATCAAAGCCTTGCATTTGACGGAATTTTTCTTCAAACTTATCAATGCGCTTAGCCTCATCACTCTTTGGTGGCTTAGAAGATGCATCGCCCCCATTTGTAATGATCGGACAAGCTTTGTCAATTAAAGTTGCACCATTCTCGATCGAGGAAGTGCCAATGGCAACGGTTTTTCCCTTATCTTTTGACTCAACAGTAGGAGAGTCATCGGGCAGTAAAATCTCTACACTCGATTGAGCAGGTGTAGACAGCGTGGAAATGCTTGTTTGTAGGGAAGCAACTTGTTTGATGAGATTCTCGAGCACATTTAGGACTTGCTTCATCTCGGTTTCAAGGACAGCAACACAAGTCTGTTCATTTTGGTCAGTCATTTTTGCTCTTGAGCGAGTACGGATTGGGAAACGTTGACGGTCCGTAATAACCTATATAAAAAATAGAGCATGGTAAGTATACGTCCTCAAAACGATCAGTCCATGACTCAGTCTAATTGTCCCTTTTTATTCCCATTTTTCGTGACATTTTTCATTACTCCATGTACTTGTGAAAATGATAAATTTCTCAGGAAATAATGACCTATGACACATCCAGGAAAATAAATATATAGATTGAAAATAATTCTCCAAAAGAGCTTTCTTTCTTCTTTTTTTTTTGTTAAAAAAAAGGACTCAATGATTATTACTTTCAAATTTAAAACCCACCTTGACCTATCATGGACTGACCCGAAAAATGCAATAACTAAATAAATTGCAAAAAGGAGAGTTCAGAAGACTTACTTTATCCGGTAGGGCCATGGCAATCACATAGACATGCACATGAAACGTGAGGTTCGATTTCTATCTAGACTCTGGCTTGCAAAGTGGAGACGCGAGGATTACCGGGCTAAACTAGTCATGGTGGTGATTAGGCCAGGGTTCCCCTGACTCCGACTTAGTTAAGGAGCCGACCCGGGTTTCAAAGGGTGCAATCATGGTGGGAACTCAATGACACCGTGAAAGAACTTTCGGGATCGAGGAGGGCGACTCGTACCACGCGGGTGTGGTTGGGGTGTCCGCTATCTCAATACCATCCTAAACCTGTGTCGCCCAGGTCCGGCAGCGGGTAGTGTGTGCGGTGTAGTGTAAATGTAAGGCATGCACAGCAAGTTATATCATACAGCGCTTCATACATAAAATAAACCATACATCCAAACACCTCGCTGCAAAACAATGGTTAACAATCACGCCTCCCCTTATACCTCCCATTCTGCAAAAATATTTAACACCTAAAATGTTAGGGACGTACCTGGGATCCTCGCTGCCAAACAAAAATATTTTTTAAAAAGAAAAACTGGCCTAAGTCTACTAAGAGTTTTAACTCAATTCCCCAGCGGAGTCACCAAACTGTCACGACCTAAAATTTTCTCAGGCTAATGGATTATTAAGACTAAGCTTAACTCGGACCCTCCCAAGTCCTACCAATTCGCAACTTAGGATTTAAGTTCTTAACGTGCAAATGTTTTCATGCTTGGAGTCGCCACTAATCTATTCATGGTAGGTCGATTAGAAACCTAAATAAAACATAGGAAGATATGTTTTATTCCTACGAACCAGAGATTCTAAGCTCGGGGACTTGGTTACGCTAGATCTAGTCTAACGCCTTTTTGGTACGTTTTCTTTTCAAAAAATGTTTTGGCAGACAGTTTGGATTCATTTTAACTTAGTCACTAGCATGTGAGGTGATCATGCGGATGCTCAAACCACCAAAGTAACACCCAATAATCAAAACATTAAATAAAGTGGGATATTGGGAGAATTACTTACCTTGAAGCAACGTAAGCATCTGCATTGTTAGCTGGAAAGTCAATCAACAATCCTAATATGATTTTACCACCCGCCTGGGTGGCGCTGCTGGAGCGCGCACTCTTCCTCTCGCAAAAGATTGAGTGTTCGAATCCCGGGCGCCGCAGGGTGATTTAACCGGTGGCACGTGTGTGGTGGCTAGCACGTGTCGCCCCCAGGGTTTACTTCCCGGCTGTCGGCCGTGCGGGGGTTCCCTGGGTTATAAAAAAAAAAATCCTAATATGATTTCTAATTAACAAACAGTTCACTCAATATTTTTTAGGATTTTCACTTATTTAAATGAAAGCTAATCTATATGTAATGACGTGTAAAAATTAACATGCGAGTAATGCAGCCTAACATGCGAACTATATGTCATGCGACGACGTGACCTAATTCTAATGACGGACAAATGATTTATTTTTGGTATTTTCAAATGAAATTCAGAATTAAAAATTACTCAAATTAACATAAAATCTATCCTAGAGAAAATAATTTGATCTATCCTAAAATGATTCTTTTTTTTGCATTTTTATTAAAATTCGAAATTATTAAATATCCTAAATAATCCACAAAGATTAAAACAATTTCTAATTTAAACTAGGAAATATGCTATCCTAAATCCCAATTTAAATCAAAAAATTATCTTATTCTTTTAGATATATTTAAGATTCCCTAAGCATGCAAAATTTCTAATTTAAATCCTAACTAACATATTTTTTGATTTTCTTTATTTAAAAGGAAAATAATTAAACAAAGATAACAACCACGTTCAAGCAATCCACGCAATCCGCAAGATTCTTCTTTTCAAATTAGGCAAAGAAATCAAACTAACGGTCATATCTATAGGGTTATAGATATCGACGGAAAGCTGATTGTTCAAACTTGGAAAGCAAATAAAATCTATTATCGTATTCAAGTGATTATGGACAAGATAACGATTTTTCATATCGCCGCGTATCGTACCTTAGGGATAAGGTCGGATAGTCGTCCAGATACGTTGCTAAATTAGGAAAAATTCCTAATTTAAGATATCTTAGAATATTGCGGATATCGCAAATATTATCCTAAGATATATAGCTATCCACCAAAGAATATCCGCGAAATATTCAAACACCGAAAACTTAGGAAATTAAATATTTCAGAAAATATTCGGATAATGATCTTACCTAATTCGCGGATATCTTCCAAATTCGAACTCGGTTTCGGATTGAGGCTTGCGGATCGCAGAACGCGTTGTGGCCAACGACGGCGGACCGGCAGTGATAGCGGCGGCGGTTCGACGGGGATCGGCTCAGCTCGTGGTAGTGTCGGCCAAGCACGTCGGGGATGCGCGAACTTCACCACGTTGGTATGGCTTCACGGATCACCAATGTCGCCATCCTCCTCCCGTGAAGAAGTGCATGCGATGATGATGCCAGATGTGTCATCCAAAGAACACACTTGTGCATGCGATAGCTTTTTGTGTGAATCTTGGTGGATGTTAAAAAGAATAAACGTGAATTAGACCAACACTTGACTTTTCTGGACTTGGTGGTGACTGGGAACCCACTAATGCTTCATTGCAAAGACACCACCGAGAATTCTGTGAGAAGCAACAGCACCAACGTTGATCGTTGGTCAACGGTCAAACTCGGAACAACAGCATGCTTCGTTATCTCGCAGTTAGAGGGTACAGCAACGTTATCGTCGATGGAAGCAAGGATGGCGATTCACGGCCACAGGTCTGGCCGTGAGCAGAGGGTGCGGCAACGGACAGCAAGAGGCGCTACGGCAAGGGCGGCAGCAGCAAGAAGCGTGGACACAGCGGAGAGGCGACGCCGACGTGGCGGTTGTGCACGTGCACAACCGACTATCTCTCTCGACCTCAAGTGTGTCTCTCGTGCTCTCTCTGAAAATTATGATCTCTAAAAATTATCAGAGCCCCCCCTCTTCATTGAAGGGTATAATCACATATTTATATTGCAATCCTAGATTAATTGACCGGGCTTCCTAATTCTAATGGGCTTAGACTTAGGCTTTATCATTTAATTTTACTTTAATTCCAAATGGGCTAAATTAATTCGGGCTGATTTAAGTTCAAATTAAAACAACCAAAGCCTTATAGACTTGTGAATTTTGGCCATCAATCTCTTTAGTGAGCCGAGTGCTCGAGCTCGGTTTACGCAATGAATTTTCAGCTTACTCGCCACCGCCGGTCTGATGTGGAATGCAATTAAACTATATGATCCTAAACTACATGCTATGCGATTTTGATATTTTTGTTTAGGGATTAAAATTTAATCTCCAAATTTCTATGCAATTAATCACTAAATGGTGTGCCAAAATTTAGGTGTCAACAATCAGTTCCCCTGTATAGTTATGGTGCTGTCAAAATAAGACCGACCATATTGTGCAATCCTATTTTTAACCATCTTTAACTAGTCTATTGGGAGCTGCCTTTGAATTTTGCCCATGCTAATCGAGAGTAGCTTATAAGCACTTTGGATTGCATTTGGTCGTTCAAATTTTCCACCGCATACAACCGAACAAGAATTTTAATAAAAGCTAGCATCGGTGAAAAGAGCAATTTGTAGGTATGCTAAAACTCGTTTAGGAAATTAGTACTTCTAATTGATGTCACGGGCTCTTACTGACGGGGATCGAATATGACCCACTTGTTCAAATAATCATTTGCAATTTGCAACTTAATGTATCCATTACGAATGTTTAAGCAAAATGTACACTGCCTCAAGAAGACTCTGAGTTTGGACCTAACACAAAGGACAGTCAAACCATTAGTCAGTTTAATGCTTGCCCGACCTCGTAACTTTTGCTCCATTAATTCAAGATGTTTGGCTTGATCATGCATGTGTCTGCTAGGAGTGCTTGTGTACGGATACTTGGTGCTTTACCCAAACAACCATGGATTTGCTGATCAGTTTCACGTGTCGATCCACAAGCAAAATGGATATCGTTTAAGACCTGGTTTAAACGATGCACGTGCATGCGAGAATGCACGTTCTATTAACTATGTGCGGCAAGTATGACAGTATAATTGGTGCGTATATCCCTGATATGTGTTGTCCACTGCGTGGATGTAGGGTATGGTCCGATCAGAAACTCTAAAATCATCCATTAATCCAAGTCAGAATGCTGATGATTTGGTCGAACTATTACAGGAATATTTACCAAAAAAGTTTAGATGTGAATTCAAAAAATTTAATTTTAAACCTTTTTGACATTATACCAATATAGTTTTTTTGACCAATTTTAATCAGGAATTGCTGATATGGCAGTCCATTTAGCGCTTACCATCTTATATGGTTTGGTCGGCGTTGACGTAAATAAATTTTCTTAAAGTTTTTTTCTGATTTTTTTCTTTTCTTTTCTCTTTTCTTTTTTCTCGCATGTTGCCAGACCTTGGCGATGGCTAGCATAGGTCTCTAGCCACAGGCGAGGGCCACCCTCGAGTAAGCATCAACCTCGCCAGATCAAATTAGCAAAATTAGAAAGTTTATAACTGAATTAACATTGTACAATAGGTTTTTGAACTGATTGGGTAACCTTCCCTACCTTTTACTCCCCTCCAATGCCACCCTCCTCGAGGCCAACAAGACCGTCCCTTACAACCTCTCCATCTTCACTGTCAATTCCCTCCTCGTCCCTTATGGCTTTGACGTCATGGCCTCCAATGATCTGTTCTCGGTTATCTCTAGAGCCATCTACTTGTTACCGTTTGTTTTCCTCGATCATTTATTCCTCAGTTAGGTTTTTCCTGCTGGATGTGTCAATTTGTGGTTGTCTGGGAGATGTCGCCGGAGGTTTCTGGAAGAGGAAGAGAATTAGCCATCAACATTTAGTCATGGCTTGATTTAGGAGAGATGAGATTGTTATGTTTAGGAATTTATATTGGCATCTTTATTTTGTCCATCGTCATCAATGGAGGAGTGACATCCCTGATTAACTCATTGAGATATTGTTCATTTTGGCCCGTCCCATATCGAGTCTCATGATTTTGTCATTTAGCATATAGTCGAACACATTCCCAAGAAGTCACCCATCTTGGAAGTGCTCCCAGCATTACTGTTACGTCAAAAGGCACTTTCATGAGTTAATTTTAATTTCGCATACATATCTCATGATTGCTCTCCCCTTGTTCATTGTACAGTTTGGTGTATTTTTGTTCCCTTCGCCATCCTAGAAATCTGTTAGAAGCCACCATTTGTCCATGCCCTTTGGCCCCGATAATCACTCCCTGTCCTCATTGGACTGGATTGCCACAGGCCCACTAGCTTTCGCCTGGTTCATCCCTGAACAACACATCTACTAGAGGGGGTCCCATTTTGATACAATATTATGATATTCCTGGATTAATCTGCTGAGGTATTGTACCTTCCCAAGTGGTAACAAGAGGAAACAATTTTCATGTCCAAATAGCATCTGAAATGGATGTGGTGGAATGACCACAAACTTCTTACATTTCATAAAATCTTGTTTGCGGCGTTACTTTTGGCTTAAGCTTGTGTAACTATGGCCGAAGCAATTAGACATGAAAGAGAATTTTCAACGATTTTCAATTTTATTTTAGATTGTACCAAACATATGATGAAATGTTCTACAATCCGAAAGATATTCAGAAAATTTCTCGTCTCACCTTATCTTATCGTATCTCAATTCAAATCTGAATTACCATACGAAACCATAGATGTTGATTTGGATCAGGATTAGACATATGGATTGTTGACCATTTGGGAGGACCATTGGGTAAATTTGGCCCAAATCCATCAATGAACCACCAAAAGCCCAAGCCGAATAAGCTTACCTACACGTCTCCTCCCTCCCCACCCTCTCAACAATTGCAATTAGTGGAATTCAAGAGTAGCTTTTCACTCGTGAGCTACTACTCAAAATTAGCAATCATATCATCTCCCTTACCCTTAATAAAAACCTTCATAAATATAATGCTATATCTTTCTAATGCCAGCTAATATAACAATCAATGATTATATATATAACAATCAATGACGGTCCACCAAATAAGTTGACCCAACATTTTAGGCAAGACCCCAACCTCCTTCAATCTTATACACAATCATCGAGAAAGGCTCTCTCTCTCTCTCTGAACTGAACTGAAAACTCCACACTCGTTCACTTCCTCTGCAAACCAGAGACCAGAAGATCATGAGTACAACACAACTACCATTGAACATAGTTCTCTGTCTCTCTCTGATCTTTCGATGCTGTTTCGCTGTCTCGCCATTTGGCAATATCATACCTCGCTTTCCTTCTCCTCTCATTCGTCCAGAAAATTCTCAACAACCATCGCTCTCTAACGACCAGAGCAGCAACAATGGGCTCTACCAGTCCAGGTACTTCACGCAAACTCTCGACCACTTTGGCTTCCGTCCCGAGAGCTACCAGACGTTCCAGCAGAGGTACCTGATCAACTCCACCTTCTGGGGCGGCCCGCGGAGGAACGCCCCGATCTTTGTCTACACTGGGAACGAGGGCAACATCGAGTGGTTTGCCCAGAACACGGGCTTCATGTTCGAGACTGCGCCCCGCTTCAATGCCCTTCTTGTGTTCATCGAGGTATATTGCCAACCGATCTAAATACTTAAGCTGTAGCATCATATATAGAAGCGACATGGGGATAGGACTTGTCATTTTGTTTCGCTTTCGCGAATTACAATAGAAGAAGGATATAGAGATTATCATCCTAATTGGTTTCCTTGAAGCATCGGTATTACGGGAAATCGATTCCGTTCGGGGGCAACAAAGAGGTGGCATCCAGCAACGCGAGCACGCTGGGCTATCTCTCTTCGACACAAGCCTTGGCGGACTATGCCACGCTGATCACCGATCTGAAGAAGAACTTGACAGCCGAGCATTCGCCAGTGGTGGTTTTTGGAGGTTCATACGGTGGAAGTATGCCGCTGTCTCCCTCTCTCTCACACTGTTAATAGATTAAAAAACAAAATACTGGGTTTTCACCCTTCACAGCTTAATTTAATAAATTAATGTGTTTGTCGTATTATAATGGATTGTATACATAGCTGGTTGTGCATGGAGGTTTCTGGTTTGATAAGGAAAAGGAAAATGGACTTAAACTGATTCTGATGAATGGTTTTGTTTATTGAAAACATTGCAGTGTTGGCAGCATGGTTTAGGCTAAAGTATCCGCACATCGCAGCGGGCGCTTTGTCTTCTTCTTCTCCGATCCTCAACTTTCTCAACATCACCTCTCCTTACAGCTTCAACGACATCATCACTCGAGACTTCAGGGTTCTCTCTCTCTCTCTCTCTCTCTCTCTCTCTCTCTCTCTCTCATTCTTGGATTGCGAAGACTTTACAGAGATGGGGATTAGGGATAAGGTTCAGAAAATATAGGCCATAAGGGTCTTCTTCGGCCACGGGCCAGAGATCGTATTGAGAAAATTTGCATGACAAAAGGAACCCCGAGAGGGTCCTACCCTCAATTTTCTAGTCAAAGATTCCGTAAGAGCCCTCTGTAAATTCTTCAAGATTTGTAATTCAGAAAAAGTCCGGAGAACCACACAATTCGATTTACTAAATCTCTAGAATCATTCCATGTATCCGAATTCTTTTTTCTAAAATAGATCAAAATGTTTCTCGATACGTGAGTCCTGACTATACGAAAATCATGCGAGTCTAAGAAAGAAATTGATGTGAATATCCAGAGCGAGAGCGAGAATTGCTACGAAGTGATCAAGAGATCATGGCAGAAGATCGATGATACGGCAAAACAACAAGGTGGACTTGAGATCCTGCGAAAATCATTCAGACTATGCAAGTAAGACGTGACGCATAAATAGTATTAGCTTCTCATTCATTTGATTTATTCCTTTTGGTGGTTTCTTTGTTTATGTAATGACCCTTTTGCAGGAACTCCATGGATGCGGATTATCTCAAAGGTTGGCTCGAAACTGCTCTCGTTTACACGGCCATGACCGATTATCCAACTCCTTCCAATTTCTTGAATCCCTTGCCTGCTTACCCAGTCAAACAGGTATAGTTTGCTTAACAAATAATAACCTATATTAGCAGTGTAATGTAAGCAAGATCTTCAAGATCATACTTTCAGGTATTTCTAAGTCAAACTCACATTGTTTTGGGGCACATGGATCTGATCTTAAGGGAAATTAAAGTTACTTCTCGAACTAAACAATCTTGTTTCTCAAGTCTAAGGAAACTCGACATTAAAACTGAAAGAATTCTTGTAGTATATGACCAATTTGTGAAGCAGATCTGATCTTTTTGAGGATTGTACTGTCGCGCGTGTGATTAACCAAGTCTAGTGAAGGATTGGCATCCTTTGTTCCAGCATAAGGCGACTTGGTTCCCGATAATTCAAAATCGGCTCGCGAGAACTTAGTTAGTTCGCGCCTTTGCACCGACGTCGAGGCGTGATGGCACCGTTTTGGGAAACGCTTTTCTGTTAATTCTACAAGATATAGTACTAATTGAGTGTCGGAATTAAACAGCTCGATGGCTGGACAGGCAGTTGGACGCGAGACGAGCGTTTATGCTCTGTGTTTTTATTTTGCGCAGATGTGCAAGGTGATAGATGATCCGAGCAAAGGAGATGATGATTTCGCGAAATTGTATGGCGCCGCGAACATCTACTACAACTATAGCGGTGGCGTCTCGTGCTTTGATCTAATGGATGATTCCGATCCTCATGGCCTCGGCGGATGGGCGTGGCAGGTACCCCACAATTTTTCAATCTCTTAAAAGAAAAATTTCTCCGTACGAATTATTTGTTGCTTTAGTTTCCAACTGAAAACCTTTTCAACCGAGCTGCTTTGCAAATTATCATATCAATGATGCTAGAGATGGCGAGACTCATATATGAAATGGGTTTACCAAATAATGTGACCAATTTTTGTCGAGTGCTTCAATGGGCATACCAACTTAAAATTTAGTAAATCCGTTTAGTTCATAAGCTCTTTCTTTTTGGTAGGTTGAGCAATTAAGAAGGTAGGAAGGACAAGAATTAATAGTCATGCGATTTACTGGTCGGTTAGCATTATAACTTCTTCCTCTGACTATTGAGAAATGACTCGGTCTATCGAAAGAAGTTTCCATGAGATATCTATGGCTCTCCGTCAAATTTGTAGCTTTTGAATCATTGTGTCCTAGGTGGAGGAAAGAAGATGAGAGAGCAACCCCATTGCAAGTGTATTAACTTTGTGAACTCTCAAATCTTCTTTGGTGATGAGATGTCCTCGTATCTTTACTGTTTGGTTTAAAAAGTGGGCTAGCTTCGGCTGGGAAGGACCAATAATTACCCAAAAAAGCAAATGGAGAGAGTATCCAAGAGGAGCCTAAAGTGGCCGCCTTTGGCAAAACTTTGAGGAAATGAATCATTTCCTGAAAAATGATTCGCTCAAGGTGTATTTTATTCAAAATAAATACCGTTTGGTTAGTGATTTTTTGTATTTATTCAAAATGCCCAGAGGCCGCCTAGCTTGGGGTCTCAGGACCCAGGCGTGGCGGCGCCAAGGTTGCATGTACCTAGCGGTTGTCTCGCTTGGGGTCATGCACGCCTAGATTGCACGACCTCGGCAAGGCTACCGTGAAGCTGATCAACACCGAGGGCTTCGAGTTTGTGATCGACAAAAAGGCCACCATGGGCTTTGACTTCAAGTTCGAGAGCTTCGACCTAAACTTCAACTTCTAGCGGTTCCAATTTGGGGGCGATTATAAATTTGATTCTTGGCCACCATTCGCAGCTGTCTATTGGCCTCTCCCAACCTTCGGCGGAGCTTCGTAGGCGACCCAGATCTATGACGATGAACAGTGGCAAGCGAGGGCAAAATCGAAATCTGAAAAGATTTGAGAGGCCAATTTTTGGAAAAAAGTAAGGTTTATTAACTTTGGAATCCGTCTTCTAAAAATACTGAAAGCCCAAGGCAGATACCCACCTGACTTGCGTTTTTGGCTTTTTGCTAAAGCCAATTTTTTGCCATAATGGTTTAAAAAAATTCACCAAGCACTCTAATTTTTTCCTATCCTAAAACCCTTGGGAAAGTAGTTCCCAGGGTTTTTAGCTTTGGTAAACCAAAATTTTCCCAAAAATGTTTTAAAAAAAATCACCAAACACTCTAATATTTACCCATCCTAAAACCCTTGGGAAAGTAGTTACCAAACGTATCAAGTGTCTGGTTATTGTTCCCACGTTCTTATAGGTCCTTTGGATCTTAGATTGTCAATTCTATTTTTTTTTATAAGAAGTAAGTAATTTTCATTTATTAATTCCATTTTGCTTAAGGAAATCCAAGCTACAGCATGCAACGATTAAAAAAGATGTAAACAACAAAATGCCATCAGGTGCATGCACCCCTGAATCTATTTCAACCATTGAATATGATAGATCTTGGAAATAAGTAAGAAGCAGACATCACCAAATTTAAGGATCATGATGTATTTGGATTTACACACCTCACTCTATTTCGTACGTGTGTGTGTGTATATATACTGTAATGTGTACGTAATTTAAATAAATATATATATACTGTAATGTGTATGTAATTTAAATATTAATGTGTTTTTCCTTCGTGTTATTGTGGTGACACCCACTCGTTTCTACCGTGCCCAACAAAACCCATGGAAGCTATGTGCAGGTTGGGCCTAACCCAATCAAAATCAGCCCATGAAAAGTTTAAAATCAACAAAGATTTCTTGAATTAGGTTTTTGTTTTTTCGCTTCTAACGTTGCCGTCAGGGGTAGAATAGTTTCTTAATTATCATATTTAGCCCATCTTCACAATATAATCTAGCACAAATCATACGTGTCGAAATTGGAGAGCTCGGCTAGTGTTATTTTTTTCACCCCCAAAGACAAGAGTGCTATTTTCGCTTGATCTAGTTATGCAAAGTTAAAGTTGAATGTGAATCTCACTATTCTAAATGCGCGAAATCCCGCGGGTCTTATCAGTTTAAGTAATTAACTATACTTTTTGTGGTATCCTCTCAATTAATGTCGAAATGGTGAGTCCTTTTTGTACCATTTCATAGTCTCCAACCTGTTTTTAATGCTAGCGCTTGTGACCGTTGTTGTGATTCGTTTCCTTTCCCCGCAGGCATGCACGGAAATGATATTGCCAACAGGGGGCAATCGAGAGACGAGCATATTCCCAGCTCACAAGTATGACTACAATGATAGAGTCGCCTACTGTGCACCTCGATTCGGCGTCGTACCCAGGTCAGACTGGATCCCTACCGAGTTTGGCGGCCATGTGGGTAACTTTGTACTAGTGTACATGATAATTTAGGAAGTTTCACAAAAGTTTTTATATCTCCCACATCCTTACTTAGCGAATTTCAAAATCTGTTTATCCCGCCATCTAACCTGAATTTCTGTGTCCATAATTGTGTTTACTTAAAAAATGAACAGAACATAGGGAGGACCTTGAAGAGATTTGGGGGCAACATCATCTTCTTCAATGGCTTAAGAGACCCTTGGAGTGGTGGAGGGTCTCTCTCTCTCTCTCTCTCTCTCTCTCTCTCTCTCTCTCTCAGTGGGAATCGATGATTTGATAATCCTGTCTCTGTGGTAAAAATGGCAGGGTTTTGAAGAGCATTTCCAAGAGCATTGTTGCAATAGTGGCCGAAAAAGGTCAGCTCACCGTCTCTGAAACTTAGCATAAGTGACTCTTCATTTTATGACCAAACGATACCACGAAAGGATATTAGTGTATCCCTTCAATGCAAGAAGTGAGGGACTATCTTCACATAAATGCTAGGCTGTCCGCAATACGTACAATCGCATCATTAGACACAAGTGATGAAATTGATTTACCAGGACATACAAGAAGTTATTTTTAACCTTGGTAAGTTATCGATGACAGGGGCTCACCATGTCGACCTGCGATACTCGACTAGCGAAGATCCCGAGTGGCTTCAAGATGTGAGAAAGAAGGAGATCGAGATCATTTCGGGCTGGATCTCTCAATACCACCGAGACTTGACCAAATCGTTTACCTAACTGTGGTTCTCCAACTCATAGTGCTTCTAGTTCTTCAACTATCCAAGTGACAGCTTTTACTCTCGGGATTAAAATTTGACTCTTAGATTTTGTTTTCGTAAATGTTTCTCGACTGTAATAGACAATTATCCGATTTTTCATATTACGTTTGCTTCATCTAAATGAGTCACACACGCATTCGTGCAAAATGAAATGAAATACGAAAAGGTAAAAATTTCAGCCCGACGATTCAATCAAATCCCCAATATAGTTAATGACGTGGGCTGAATCATGAGGCATGTGAATAGATGTTTGCCACGAGCCTAAGACGACTAGGGTGACCCTGGCGCTGGAATTTGTGGCAATCTTGGTTAGCATGGCCCTAGAGTTTCGAACTCTTATCAATTTTCATTCTAAGCTTTTTCTTAGCAAGGTAGTCATTACCCTATTCAACGTTATTGGGCCTCGTGCGGCTGAATATATACACGTTTCACCTGAATATAACTAGCTTATGAAATTAATGTTTCTTAACAGATGTGACGGATCTTTAGTGGTGCGGAACTAAATATGACTCACTTATTCAAATGTTGGTTTGCAATTTACCGTTTAATATGTCCAGTATGATTCTTAAGCAAAATGTACACTGGCTCGCAATCACTGAGAGCTTGGATCAAACAATAAAGACGGTCGATCATTGGTCTGTTGGTCTAATGATTCATAAGGATGCTGCTTTCTCCACCTTGTAACTTTGCCCATTTTGTTTGATACGCTTTGCTTGATCATGCATGTGTCTGGCAGAAGAGGTCCGACCTTAAGCTCTAAAATTGTCCATTAATCCGTCGGAATGTCAATTGTTCGGTCGAACTATTATTTCCTCATATCATTGCATTCGTCAATAGAATCCTTATTTAAATTCGTAACAATCATATCAGCAATTGCGCGTCGACCCTTGAGATTTTGGGGTGCAAATTTTTTCTACCCATGGTACTTCTTAGGTTTTGCTATAACTACGACAATCTCAGTCGAGCAATATTCTTGTGACCATCCTCCAGTGTGACTTACAAGTTCAAAAACTCCTAGTTGAACTCGAACTTTTGCCAAGAACTCTGCAATTAATGGCATTTACCAAATATAGTTAAGGTGAGTCAATTAATTTGTTTTGACTAAGAAGATTTTCAAAAGAGGTACATGGCATGTTTCTAGCCAATCCGTGAACCTCACTAGCGAGCATTTGTTTCTTCCATTGTGGTGAGTATACCAAAAGCTCTCTCTATTAGATGTTTGGTTTAGAACTACTGCGCAGAGGTCTTCACTTAGGATTACTTGAGATTCATCGTTTGGAGGTACATGTGTCACGACATTGCACCTGTAACGATGTGCTAGAGATTTAGACTGCATTCACCAAAGTGAGACGCATGCATTGCTATGGCAAATGGGTTCGAACTCATGACTTCACATAAGGTAATATCATGCCGTACCATTAGGGGATCGATTAAGTACATGGGATTGTAAGTCGAAATCACCTGCTCGCAAGGACTTCTCTCTCTCGTACCCCGACATCATTAAAAGTCCAATCGGTCAGTACTCCTAGGCGTTGGATGTTTTGTTCTTGGCCTTTCAAACCCTAAACCCTAACTCTCTTTCCTAAACTAAGCTAATTGCTAGTTACAATTTATCAAATTATCTTGATTCAATGAGGTCTACATTATTCTTCGGGAGCTTGTTGAGGCGACACAACGAATTCAACCATATCACGATATATGACAAAATCCGTCCCTCTTGACTTTAGAACCCAATGATGCATAGTTGTCCATACCTACCAAGGAAATTAAACCCTTCTGCGTTTGGTTATCTAGATTTCTAAACAGGATAGAACTGGATAGGATACGATAAGAAATCCTGGGATTTCTTCATATCCTATCTACTATTTAGTGGACTATGGATTTAAAGTCGGATAGGATAATTTTTTTTTTACTATTCACGGGTCTGGAGGAGTCAGTGAAGGAAAAAAGCCGAGAAATTTTTTTTGTGAAAGCGCACAAGGTGTGGGGATGAAGATGACGGCGAGTGGAGCGTAGAGTTTCTGAAAAAATAGGCATTAGAAATCTTATTCAGGTATATTCCACCCCTCCTCGGATTTTTTTATCCGGGCTATATCCGGTTTATATTCGATCTTATCCTATCATGAACCACCACCAAACACAGGATAAGATAAAATATATCCTATCTTGGCTTTTATCCAGTCGACCAAACGTAGCTTTAAACTAAAAGCAACTCTCTTCTTGCACTTCCATCAAGAACAAATTCATTGTAATTTGAGTTGGTATTAGAGGTGAGCATTTCCATAATTGGTCTAGGTTCCATCTAGAACCCATCCATGGGAACACTTGAAAACCTACTATGCATACTCCAAAACACGGAACCTACACTGTCACAGGTTTCGGGATTTACTCGGATTCCATCTATATTCTTAATTGAACGATTATAGAGAAGCATCATCTCTAATGACCACCATTTGCCAGCTACAATCCACTAATTACAACTTATATTTAGACACACAAAAAATATGAAGCATTAACAAAGTAAAAGTTTCAGTCATAAATATTGCTAGAAATGAAAGTTCAGTCTAGTGGTTACAGATTACACACTCATCATCGGATGTCATGAAATACTGTAAAATTGTGCGAAGATATAAAACAAGAAAAACACAAAAACTCGTTCCAGGTTTCACCTGGAACCTATCTGTCGAAATCAATTTCCCAATATTTGGAACTTGGAACTTAGAATCGGACCGGTTCCCAATTCTACTCTAGGACCATGCTCATCCCTAATTAGTATATGCATGCTAGGCAGTAACAATTATATTATTCCCAATTCAAGATGACCCAGAAATCCAATTTCCCATCTTTCTCGAAAATGAAGACGATGCTCAAAGAGAGAGAGACAGACAATGAGCTTCAGTGTTCGACGAAATCTCACGTTGCAATGCAGGCCAGGGGGATCTTCATTTTGCTTGTGGAATATGAGGAATATACAGGTCAAGGATTTTGTTGTTTCCTTTCACCTTTTTCCCTTATCGTAACACCAACTGACACACACTTCATAGGTCATAAATTTCCCTAAACAGATGCCTCATGGGAGTTGTCATGTTTCCACCCAGGCGATACTACCATAAACCATAAAGATTTGTCGATTGCAAAACCTCCATGAGAGTACGAATTCACCTCCTGGTAGATTCCTCCATTGCCCAGCCCTGGTTTTTCTTTTTCCTCAAGGCATCCCCCGTTTCTGGCCCAAGCAAACTTCTTTCAGATAGTCAAGAAAATCCCCCCGTTTCGGCCCCTCTAGACTATAGTGTTTGATTTAATCCCCCGACCATGATGAAGTATGCGCCAAAGCAGCAGCCACACGCAAAAGAGCAAACCAATTGCGAATGAGAGTTTTTAAGATTTAAATGCCAAGTTGGTTGGGATGCGTGTACCGTGTGCTTCGCTAATGTGATCGGTCGACTTTGTGTCTTGTGCCAGGCATGTGACCGCTGCGTAAAACACTTCATTCTCGACCCCGGTGTGATATCAGAGAAAATATGATTCTCGTAAAAGTCACAAAGGACCTGTCTTCCATGGTAAAGGACGGAAAGTTCCTAGCGTCGTCTTGTATGCAATGCAAAAACATGCTTGCTTTCTATAAAATTAACCATTCCTAATTTTATGTTTGCATGGCGAGAAGTTAGCAGAAAGATGTTTTTCTGTGACTCTTGAACTACATATTCTTGCCTATCATTATATACTTCTAGTTTTTGGCCTAGTTCTATTTTAATATATCCTTGATGTTCACATAAACTTTGACTAAGGTTCATGTATTCATCTTGAGAGTGTTATATGACATTATGGACATAGAGTCTGCGATATATATATCACATGAGTGAAATGATGAGGTGATATTTTATACCTACATCTAACGATTTACATTATTGTAACACCCTTATTAAAATTACAATTTAGAAAAGGTTTATTTAAAGAAATCAAAAAATTATATCAACGTGTGACTTGATAATTTTTGCTTGACAAAAAACTTTTCCTCTTCATATGTGTGCCACCAAGAGAAAGGTCAGAGGATGACAATTCCACCCTTTTGCAGGGATCAAAAGGTTGTTTCGGTCTACTATGGAGGCGTTTTCTGTCTGAAAGTCACAAACAAATATAGACAACAACATAGTTTAATGAAACTATGCTATAATTTGAATGACAGTGAATTAGATTTATTGCACGCGAGAGAGAGAGAGAGAGAGATAGCAGCAGTGGCGAGATGTTATCATAAGTGCAGGATTGGAAGTCATTGGTTGGCCCGTTATATTGCTAAAAGCAACGATACAGTGCCCGCAGGACTTATCTCTTCGTGACTAGAGCTAGACAAACTTCAATTCTCGCATTTAAAGGGAGCAAATCCATTCAATTCGCCAAGCACCGCAATCCGCATGAGTTTAGCAGGCTCAACTTTTTAAACTAAGTAAACAAAATTCACTCATCACGGGAATCGCTTTTATGACTTTTTCCAAAGTATATTCTTTTTGCACATAACTCAATCCTAAAAGCATCCGTTAATGTGATATTTATATAGGACATGTCATTGACTGATGATGTTTTGCATTAAACTATCATAATTTTTCGGCTCGACTAATGTCTAGCTATACATGCTTACTACCATCTCATTCACGTGCGAATCGGATAGGGTTCCACCTATAGGGTGGCTCACATGGGAGCGGAGGACTTTGTACCATGGTATTGTCTTTGCACCGCAGCAAAGGACACGTATCCATCACATTTTTCCTAGGTTGACGACCTCGAATTGCCTCAAAACTAGGTGGTGAAGGTGCGGGCTCGAAGGTGGAGGGGCCAAGGAGCCACAGTCGAGGGTAGGGGGAGCAAGGCAACAATGGAGACTGAGACTAGGAGGATACACAAAGATGGAGATGTGAATGGGGAACTAAGATCTGACCGGAGCAAGGGAGAATAGGGATGCTGACCGTGGTGGTGACGGAGGTAGGCAGTGGCAACGTGATGACAAGTGTGGAGGAGACGGCACGATCAAGCTCAGCGATGACATCGGTCATGGCGTGAGGAGAGAGAAAACGAGAGGTTTTTTTCCTCAAGTGCGAGAGAAGGAGATCCCGTCGAAGTGCATATGTGTCACAACATAGGGGCACAGAGCCACTACGAGGGGACAACGCGTGGGAGCAATAGGCTCTTAATTGTCATGATTCCCGATATGATATCAAGTGAGAGATGCTATGACCGAAACACGATAAAACCGTTAAATCAAATGGCTTAGACCAAATGCCTTACCGAAGAATGTTGGGGATCCCACATGATTCATGTCTATTGTTATATGCCCCCAATATGCATATAATATACTGAATTAGTTTTCCCAATCTCAGATATATGCTCCAAATAAACAGCAACGTTTAATTGATCAACATCAACTATTCCCCAATTTAAAAAAGAATAGCATAGGTCTCTTGCGTCCTCGCATATCTCTCTCTCTCTCTCTCTCTCTCTCTCTCTCATCCTGTCGTCCTTGCATCATATCTAAAAAGTTAACCCCACCTCTCCCGCACAAAAACCCAAACGCTTCCTCTCCATCTGTCTCGCCAAATTCATCGTTTGAAAAGACACATCTCCTCTTACATCTCTTCTTCTTCTTCTTCTTCTTCTTCTTCTCGAGACATGTCACTTAACCACCCCCTCTCTACTTCAGACAGCAGCCCGAACACCATCTGGTGGACTGCCCACCCCACCATGTTCCACCAGCACAACCTCCTCAGCTTCAACCCCACCGACGACGATCCACAAGACGAAGGCTCGCCGCCGCTGGCGGAGCTGCCGTCGTCCGCGGAGAGGGAGCCGATGTTCGAGAAGCCGCTGACGCCGAGCGACGTGGGGAAGCTGAACAGGCTGGTGATACCCAAGCAGCACGCGGAGAAGCACTTCCCGCTGGTCGGCGAGGCGACGCAGCTGCTGAGCTTCGAGGACGAGTCCGGGAAGTGGTGGAGGTTCCGCTACTCCTACTGGAGCAGCAGCCAGAGCTACGTCCTCACCAAGGGCTGGAGCCGCTTCGTCAAGGACAAGCGCCTCGACGCCGGGGACGTCGTCCTCTTCCACCGCCACCGCACCGACTCCGACCGGCTCTTCATCGGTTGGAGGCGGCGAGGGGAGCCGTCGCCCGCTGTCCCCGCGGTGGCGGCGGAGACCGGTGGCGGTGGCGGTGGCGGTGGCGGGGGGTGCTATGCCGTGCGGCGTCCTTATCCTGTGCACGATGATGGGCCGTCCCAACCTGGCTCCTATACTCATAATCAAGCGGGTAACTGGTTGATTTTTTTTTTGTTTACATTATATTTTTGTCTCTCTTTGAATAGATCAAGAAAAAAAAAGATAAGGCTAGAATTTACCATATAGTAGTTTGTTTTCTGATTAGGTTTATTATTGCATTTATGGTGAATGTTGATGGCACTTCAGTTCCCTAGAAGGAAACGCAACTCTACGAAATCAGATTTTGTTTGCACATTTCCTCTACTGTATATAGTAAATGGGCAATAAATTCGAAAAAAAAAAAGAAAAGAACATGACTTTCTTTCTTCTGTATTTTTTTTTCAACCAAGCTGTAGAGATGAATATAGGAAAAATTTTGGACTATTTTTAGCTAGAGATTATAAGGATGTATTTGACACATGAACTTACCACACGGTTGGTACTCACGATTACACGGCTTTTGTGGCTCCGATACCAGGAGGCGCACCCACGGCGGTGGGGAACAATCCGAGGAGGGTGAGGCTGTTCGGCGTGAACTTGGAGTACCAACTCGACGGCGACGAGGAGTCCGAGCCACCGCCGGGCTCGAGCCACGGTCCGACCAGCCACGACCACTCCCCTAGTTCATCAGACTCTGCCCCATCACATGGTACGCCCAACTGTTATCTCTTATTTTTTATTCTTATCTTCTGACATATTATAAGTATGTTCATAAAATGGCAAGTCTCTTGTTACTATTATGTGGATTATCTAGTGAGGTCTCCTCTAATCAGACACAACGCACGGTTAATATATTATAAGGGCATTTAATGAGAGTTCCTCCACATGGGGGCAAAGATCACATTGGTTTCCTAACCTTGGAAAGGTCAAAATTCAAATTTTGGTTTCGTGTACCTTGGAAAGGTTCTACATTTAGGGTGTCAAATATCATCCAGGATGTTACCTTTTTTTTTTAATTATTTAAGGAGTAATTAGTGATCTGATTTCCCATGCTAATTGATAATAATTTCCGACCAAAACATTTCGTCCATTCGATATTCCATAGGAATGTTAAAAAAGCGATCACATAACATTACCATGTACGGTACTTTTAAAGTGTTTTGATATCTGCTACTCTAGAAAGTAAAGTAATTGTGGGGATTTTGGCATATGCATACGAATCAAATTTGTGTCTGGTCTCTGGGTTTAATTCGAGTGAGTCGTGTGAGATTTGCTAACTACTCGAAGGGTTTTCTGAAAAAATGCCATTTTTTCATTTGAGAACAGTGCCCTTTTGATTCTTGGCTTGCTGTTTCGTTGGTGCAATTCTAGAGGAGAACTGTAGACATCACAAATTGCATTCATCTGTACTCCTTGAATATCTTTAAACTCTGAATGCAAGATCTGCTCCTATGACGGTAATAATTGGTCACTGTTCTCATCGGATACGGACCTTCTAATCAATGATTTATTGCGCTATCATGTTTCGTTTGGTTCATGGAAAAGGGACATGTGATAGAATAAAATCCGCCCCTGAAATTGACTGACAGTAACATGTACCCCCCAAAGCAGAAAATGCAGAGAGGGCACTGATTCCTACAACAACGTTGTGCGGTTTTTGTTTTTGGTGTCCATTCCAACAGGGCTTCACTTTATCTGAGGAAGATCGTGTCAACCACAAGAGAGATTGCCGAGGATCAGATCTGTGGACGTGACTTCTCTTTCTTTCTTTTTTATCCTTTTTCTTTATTAAATTGACTGACCGAGCCCAACTTGGAGTGATCATTGGAAATATTCACCATTGACAAGAAAGGGTCAAACAAACAAACAAACAAGAAAAAAAAAAAGAGAGGAGAAAAATCCCAGATTTTCAGGCGATCCTGGAGCTCACAGGAAAGGGAAATCATATTGATCAAGGAAGCGCAAGAAACAAAGAGAGACTGTAGGTGGGAACATGAAGCGAGAGAGAGAGAGAGAGAAGGTGGGGAAAGGACCCCACCAGGGAAGAAAAAGAAGAAGAAAAGCAAGAGATCATCTCTTCATCGATGTCAAATGGTTGAAATCAGTGGTCCATTTGCTGCTTGAGATTCTATATATCTCCACGATTTCTTTCTTTTCTTTGATCCACGTAATGAATTATTGAAATGGGATTTGTTCGAGTACTAGCAAAACACGAAAAAAAAAGGGAAGAAAGAAAAAGGGAAAGGGACGGTGCTGGTGGGTGGAGCTGAAGAGAACATTGATGATGATAGCAAGGTCTCTCTCTTCTGTACATACATCTATTGAAAGTGACCAATAATTTAATCTTCTCATGTGTTTTTTATGATTCGCATGGCCGGGATTTGTATGAGTATGACCCAACATCAAGCGATGTGAATAGAACTTGATCGGTACTTTAAAAAAGTGGTCCTTGGTACAACATCGAGAGCCAAAAAGGATCAAGCAATCTCAGAAGATAACAAGAGGTCACCCGAAGCTTGATGGGTATGGGACAGCCCTTTTATTTGACCAACTCGCATCTTCCCTATCTTCTTATTGGGCATTATCTGGATTTAATGTACTATACGATTGGTTTTCGATCGACGCCAATGATTAGCACGCTTAGTTTATCATACTCAAGCTTCTGAACTTCCGTGCGCAAGTCAACATCCAGTGCCAATTCCGGACTGTTCTTCGGCTCCACTTTTAAGCCGCACCTTCTTTCATTGCCGTTAGCGAAGCTTTAAACAAACGGACCCAAGGAAATATAATTTCTACTTCTATTGCCCATACATGGTGAGCTAGGGAATGGCGATAGGGCAGTCCCGAATTATGTGTGACCAATCATAAGGCACTGAATCCCGTAGAACGTAGAGGAGGATGGCTGCTCAAACCAAGACAACACTTAAGTCACCGTAGGATCGATATAGCTAAAAGCGAGAATCCCTATGTCCTTAGCGGTGAAGAGTTGCGAATATATCTAAAACTCAATTAGGCCTGGAGGTCCCAACGCGACAAACCTCGTGCATCCTAGCCCAAGTATATTTTCCCTCCTAGGCAGCAATCCATTCTAATCCTCATGAAATATGAATGAATCCCACAACAGATTACTAGCGAATGATGATTCGGTTCAAAAGCTTCTTGCTGAATAAACATCTAGCTCAAAAGTCCCTTCGGAAGTGGATCGATCCCATGATCCATATCAAGTTCAGATGTGATAGTAGACCTCATTTGAATCTTCAGTGCTTCATAAAATTGAATATCGCGGATTCAAACAGCTCACAAATAGCAAAACAAGGAATATAACAAGTAGGAAACAGGATATTAAGGCACTCAGCGCCTAAACTCTGTAATATATCATTCGCACAACAACCATTCATACATCAATTGTAATCATATTTGTGTGAATCTCTTAGGAATATTATGAGCTGCGATGGTCCCACAAAGATTAGGACAAGAGAAGGAAACCCATTGACCCGGGCAAATCGATCTACCTCAACTTCGCAGTGGCCTGAAGGCAAGTGGAAGGGGGTCCCCTCTAACATGCTAAATTGCTGATGGTTAATAATTCGTTTTGAGGTGATGGCAAATCAATCGGATTCAGAGTCTCCTCCTGCCATATTATTGGCGAAAGTAACACATTCAATCATGGCATGCCTGAGAACAGTCGCATTTCAAGGAAAAACATGTGCTCCATTTTCCTTGTTGTCAGGCCTTTTTCTTCCCTATTCAGCTCTCAAAGTCAACGTCATCGCCCGCGCTCCAACCGACTCATGGAAGAATGGGACACCCTTTTCTGAATTAGATCTCCTAGAGAAGAAGCGAAATGTACCAGAATGATGTGAACACAGTATTCCCCATCATGTCTTTTGAGACTGAGAGTCATGAGATATCTCCAGAATTTGGCAAATATTAGACAGAACTTCTTTGGATAAATTTATCTTAACTCTCAAGTCTCTGAAATATATCTTACTTGGATTAAAAAAACTCAAGTAATTGTTCATATTCTGAAAGTGACCCCTTTATTCATCATGTCCGAGGGTACATACTCTAGAGAAGGAACAGGAGTCAGCTTCTCTTTTTAGGGGAACCATTTGAGGGTATGGGTCCTGAAACTTCATTCGGTCAACAATATTGTCCAGTCAGTTTCAAAGAGTGCCAATTAATATACCCGAATCTTAGAAAAAGAAAAAAGCTTCCCAGTCTTGTCTAGTTAGTTCCATTTTAGACAGACAATTCGGTGGAAATGTGCATGATTCCGCTGAAGGACGAACATCGTTCCCCACAATAAGGCAGGCAACAAGGAACTATCAAAATTTAACAAACACTTGATATCTAGCAAACAGAAGATCCTCAACTCCTGAGCACAAAGCCAAAACATAAACAACAGAGCCAGACCAGCTTGCGAAATGTATCTCATTCGGCCTGTTTTTCATTCTTTAAGTCCAAAGCTAATTCACGATTTGCAAAGGTAGCACCACCAATTCAAAACTCTCTTTATCCATGCAGAAAGGCGTAGCCCGACCCAATGGTGAGGCAAAGGAAATAGAACAAAAGATGGACCAAAGAGGATGCTTATGAAAGAGGAAGGACAACCAGAAATGCTGGACAAGTAATCACTCAATTTGCTTCTTTCCATTAGCATTGAAAGATTGGATGATTCCATAGGACCTCAGAGTGATTTCAAAATAACTGCTGCCTTTTCCTCGATGTACAAATAAATTATCAGATAAGACCTCAGTGGTACTTTTGAGCTGTGGGCATTCATCGGGCATTAGAAGCACTCAATTTGACCAAAAATCATGGAGGAAAGCATCACCATTGTCTAACTAAAAAACTTTAATTGCATTCTTCTAGATTTCTCCGGGAAAGAAGAAGCATGACAGTAGAGAGGAATATACAAGACTTGACACATTAAAGGCTCAGCCTAGCAAACTGTTAACAAAAGTACAAGCAACCACAATAAGTGATTATTTCCAAGTAATATTTTCTACCCTGGATAGTTAAGCTACAGTTAACATCATCATGAGGAAAACATAAGCAAGTGATTTGTCACGTAGGTGTTCAGAAAGAACTTGATCTTTGGAAGGACACACCTCACAAGATCAATCAATTCATCTTTTCAGGTGCATCACCCATCTTCTGAGACGTAGTATCTCCTTTCTTTTCCATTACCTGTTGGACACCTTCTTGATATCCTTCTATAAAGCTTTTAAGAGCATCCCTATATGCAGAAGCTCTCATCATGTATACCCGCTGCAAAGCAGGCCTTAATGTTTCCATTCCCCCTCTTGCAGCCAGAGCTATCAAATTTGTTCATTACAGAAAAACAGACTTAATATAGAAATCTTTTTATGCAATTTCTGTCATAAATGCAGCCTCAAATTAGATGTCAAACTTCGGCATCCTTTTGTCACTCCTATTGAATGCTTTTCTCATTCATTCTTTGAATCCAGTTCACAAGCAATCAACAGTATGAGCATACAGTTAACAGGTAACAGAAAACAGGACAAAACAACAGAACATTTTGTTGATAGGCAAAACAGTTAGTCACGTAATGACAATTTTAACAGCTAAGCTAATCCTTCGACAACCTAGAAATAAGGTGAAGTTGTGAGGGAAGGGTCATATGATTCAAGGCAATGGACTCAGTAGTAATGTTAGCTTCGCCTGCATATAGATGCAAAGGGCCCCATATGGTTCCCCATCCTTATTGAGTTGTTTGACTTTTTGTTTCAGAGTGAGGGAAGGAAAAGGGGAGGAGGGGGGGACTGGTAATAGGAAACGTGATGCAGATTGATTTTATTGGGGGTGAGACATTTAAAATCCTTTCAAAAACATGGGAAAATAAAAACTTTCTTATCTCCTATGATTCCTAGCAAATCCAGCCCATTATCTGTGGAAATGGTGCTTCTGCAAGCTTTACAAATTGATACCTCAAGGCTTTCTTCCAACCACTGCCAGATATCGTTCAACATTTTTTGTTGATTAGAAGAGGCATATGAAGACATTTCGTTCATCTTACAGATCAATAAAGTACTGACTAAATGCTTGAGAGGATGATAAGTGAGAAGAAAGTTCGGTACTACTTAATCTTCTACTACAAATCCATAAATGCAGCGAGTCAAATTGCTTCAGAATCTTCTGTTATGTCTAAACTTCCAATACAGCCATACTCTCACAGCAGAGCCAAGTTGCATTACAAAATCTACCAGGAAAACATATCTAAGGCACACATGGTAATGTCCATCACCATGATGAAGAAGCAGACTTCCTAAAGGATCTTTATATAATATAAGTCGAACCCATGCATTATGCATAGGAAAGGATATGGCACATCTGTTAATTTTAAGATGACAATACATGTTGGACAAATTGCATCTCCAGCGCCAAAAAGCAATTGACTGGAATATCAGAGGTTCCTTTTTGTCCTGTCACGTGCAGGTGGGGGTTAAGTGAGGGTAGTTATTTACAAAAGCGTTGCTCATGAAGCCAAATACCATTGAAGATGCAGTACTACTCCCAAATCCCCGTATAAAGATATATATGACTGCAGGCCACTCGGGCACCTCAAAGGTTCAAACATTGATCTGCCATTATAATATCACTGCCATGTAAAATGTCACAACCATGTCAAGTGACTAAGCAAGTAATACGATGCCAAAATTTCCAATTTCATAGGAAACAAGTTGGATACTTTAAGACAAGTTCCAAATTCAAGGCAAAGCAGAAGGAAATCTTAAAGAAGAAACTCTTGCACCAACAAACTTCTACTTTTAATGACTAGTAAATTAATTTGTAAGCTATTTGATTGAAGGGAGTCTACCAGCCAAGCTTTTGTAGATCAGTAGATCGAAGCGGCTTTTTAAAGGCTAGAAGGGATATTTGATTGGATCAAAGTTAGTGTGCCATTATATAAGTATGCA
The DNA here is from genome assembly GCA_031216235.1 of Syzygium jambos. Lineage (NCBI taxonomy): Eukaryota > Viridiplantae > Streptophyta > Magnoliopsida > Myrtales > Myrtaceae > Syzygium > Syzygium jambos. The sequence continues at coordinate 27,403,188 of CM062220.1, forward strand.
GCTTATTCCTAATGATCTAGTCGGGATGGGGCAGGCAGCCCAATACATGAAGAGAAAACTGAGTAGGGGGGAGTTCCTCGATGCTAAGGTGTCAAGGCCGTCGAAGAAAAGCAGAGGTCCAAGCAACCAATGCTTTGATTGTGGCTTATGTTGGGAGTGACCAGAATGCTAATTTCTATAACAAAAGCCAATAGACAAAAACCACTTATGCCTCACCATTCACCTGGAAACAATCTAGATCAAAAGGCATTCCTAAACTCAATAGGTGCTCATTTAGCAAGTTGATTGTGAATAGAGAGTACTTGCAATTGGACAATCTGAAACGATAACCTCTTCAGCCAAGCCAAAGAAGGCATCGGCTCATATCAACCTGTCCTAAAACAGAACGAGCCAGAAAGATCAGCATGCCAATCTCAACTTTTCTTGAGACCGTATTGGCACAAGATCCATTTCTGACATCAAATCATCGTCATAGTGGCCTACAACACTTTGTCCTCTGAGAAGGGTGTCCATGAAGCTTGTTTTCAACACTTACTTATTTTATCTTTTCCTGGTTCAGAAGACTTGTGTCTGTTATGAGCTTTACTATGTGGACAACTAGTCCTGTGCAAGAACAAAATCTGACAGTGAGGTTTTCTGAACTACAACCCCAACTTTCCCTGGCATGAGTAGGCTAATAGAACAACGGTGAGCTCAGGTAACATGCTTGACATGAATCTCAAATACTTGTAATTATTCATGATGGTCTTCGGAATCACATGCTACCTCTTCAGACAATTCCTAGTTGAGTTAATTGAAAATAAAGATTACATATCTTTATTTTCCCTGAATCCAACCTGCTGAACGAAGGATAAAACACCATTCTCATGCTCAGCATCAAAAAAATCACAGATACAAGAACAGTGCATTACAAGGAATGAGAGACTGACACATGGAATGAGCACACATTCAGGATGAGATTTACCTCTGTAGGACATTTGACTGCTGAATGATAATATCGCAGCAATCATCTCAGAACGATGCTAGCTTATGGAACTGTTTTAAGTCCCCAAGAATTAAATTCAGAAAGAAGGCACTTACCGAGATCCTCTAAAGTCGTAGGTTCTTTCTCTTTAGCCACTTTTTTGGCTCCGCTGGGCTTGTCTTTACTGTCTTGACTATCTTCATCTTTCTTGTAATCATTCGGTCGTAGCTCAGGACCAATATCGCGTACCCAGCTTGCAGCGTAAAGCCTGGATGCCTCCTTTAACACCTGAAGACAACAAGTAATTGACTCAGATAGATTGTCACGACCCAAATTTCCATTCTCCAAATTGAGTAGTGACACAGCCATCGACCATGAGATTTTACTCTCAAAGCTAATGAAGCCAATCGAAGAACCTTGAATAAATTGTTAAAATGTGTTGTACATAATTGCGGAGCAACTAAATACTTCAAATGTTCCAACAGTATTAGGAATTATTACATTGCTACTAAATCCAAACACAATATTTTTGTTCATTAAATATAAATTCTGACATTATCCAAATAATGTTCTAAAATTTTATCTAGCTTCTAAATAGTAAAAGAGATTCACTCTTTATCTTGTCTCCAAAGTCCTTGATTTTATCTTCTAATCTTCTTTGGAATCCAAAAGTTTGGGAGATCAGTGAGCACGAACCCACGGTCAGCAATTACTCACCTCCTTACTGTGGGATTGAGCATGCTCAAAATAATTTACTAGAAGTTTTTATAACTAACTAAATAAAAAAATCACATTAGATTCTTGTCATAAGATAATAAGCGCAATTCATAAATAGCAGTGAAATACAAAACAAATATTCTATACAGCACAATTCAAAGATTCAAAAGTTTCTGAAAATTAAAATCTTTTTTGCTCTTAGTTCTACAGCCACATTTTGCACTGTGACAGGTCCAAACAAATTCAATCCATATTAACCAGTGGCTCAGCTCTGATATTTTGAATGAATGAATACATAGCCCCATTTTAGGTGTCGGAAGTTCTTATTGTAGTAACTAAGAGCGTTGGATATCAAAACAATCAGATCAAATATCTCCAGTTCTTATGCCAGAATTGTATTTCGAAGAAGATCGATAGCTACAAAATCAAAGATTATTTTTCAAATCATTTCCATACCTGATCCATTTTTCTAAAATTATCGTACACACGAAGAAAAAATAAACATAGAAGTCAGTAAGCAATCACTTACCTTCTCAAACTGCAAATAAGTCAATCCTTAAGATCCTTGGAAATCACTTAATTTCAATATTTACAATGATCGTCTGCTTGATAAGGCAACCTCGATTTCACTTTATACGTTTTCTCTCCAAATGTCTAATTTTTTGAATGAATGTCTGGTCTCCTTCCTCTCATCTGTATAGATTTTGAAGACTCGTATACTTTCTCCCAATCATTGTTGTATTGAATAACAAATATAGGCTCTTAATGTAACTCAATTATGCTAGCTTTATTGAACTCATCTGAACTCTAAAGTACTTAGAAAAGATGTGCATATTTATGCTTCTAGCAATTCATGCGACTTCTGTTTCTTCTATAACACCTTGTTAACTCTCAAAAATAGATGATCCCTTATAGAATTCCTGCCCATTCGTTTCTTCAATAATAATTGCTTCAGTTATGTCTCTTTCTACTTCCTTCCATTTTGCTTTCTAACTTTAACCGCCTAGATAGCGGTAGAGACATTTCGGTCAATACTTCCTAATCCATTGTTTTAATCTACAATACTAAACATGCTTTCAGTAGTTGTACACTAATTCTGCACGGATGCCACTCTCTCTCACACTAGAAATCCAAAAATAAAAGGACTTTCTGAGTGGTCACGCCCAACAATGTAGCCTATAACCGTGGCAAAGGAAATCAACTAATATTCTGTACCGATCGCTTGACCAACAAAGGTTGGCTTCCAGCATAAGTGCGACGCACGGCCTTAAAGAGTCAAATTATCAAACGGGTGACGTGCAAAAGTCGAGGTAACAATTCACCTCACCGTTTCTGACGATACCCAACAATCAAAAACGTTACTTTATCGCATGTTATAGGTAATTCGCCAAGAATCAACTGAGAGAGAGAGAGAGAGAGGGAGAGGGGTTGATTACGAGAAATCGCTCGTGCCAGGTGAGCTTGCGACGCTTCTTGATGTGAGGAGGGTCGGGCAACGAAGAGGGGAAGGCGATCTCCTTCAAGTCGTGGCGGACGTAGTCGGACAGCTTCCTGCAGACCACCCTCCACTTCATCTCTCAACTGTCGAGCGCGGGCGGCGGGAGCCAGTCCCCCGACTTTGTTGCTCATCCACCGCTTTTCCACTCTCCTTCACCTGAACTCTTCCAATGTAGTCCCCTCCTACCCAATATATGTATATCCCTCGAATCAACTGAGAGAGAGAGAGAGAGAGAGAGAGAGAGAGAGAGAGAGAGGCTGTCGCACTCTCGCAGTGGCCCTCTCCTCGTCTCCGAGCGAAGCTCGTGGCGGGCCTGGTGGCGGCACGACCGCCGTCGTCGAAGCTCGTGGACTAGAGGCGGTGTTGCCGGCGACGCGCGCGCGCGAGAGAGAGAGACTCGGGAGCGGATTGCGCCGGAGCTCGTGGAGGGTCGCCACCCGCGAGTGGCCGCGCCGTCGCAGGGAGTTCGCGCCGTCTGCGAGGGATCTCCGACAGCCTAAAGCAGACCGGTTCAACCCCGAACTAAATATTTAATGGTGATCGATAACCATTCTATTTTTTTTTTTGTTTATTCTGTTTTCAGAAACAGATTTTATTTTTATTTTTTTTTAACAAATCTTTAGTTCAGAAATAAGTTTGCAACAGAAACGAGAAGTAAAATTTTTTAACTTTTTATTTTTGAAAAAAAAAGAAAAAATAAAAATTCTTTTCATTGCTCGCCCCCGCCTCCTTCCATTGACCAATAATAGTCACCCCCACCGTCCGCCTACCAACCGCTGCCACCCTCACTGGCTGTCTACTTGCAGTCATCGCTGGCCCCTCGAACCACCGCCAATGCCCACCATTAGCTGCCGCCGCCGCCCCCCATCGGCCTCTATCCAACGATGAAGGGAAAAGAGTGTAAAATGGGAGAAATCGTTTGTTTCAGAAAAATAAATTTTGTATTGTTATCAAACACATGTCTCTGTTCAGAAACTCGTCAACGGAAGAAAATAGGATAATCTAACCATAAATCTACTTATGAAATAAAATGGTCATCATTCGAGAACTTGGTTTCTAGCCTAGTGGCCCCGCCTGAGCATGTAAGGGCGCATTTGATAACGCTTCTGTTTCTTTATTTTTTGTTCTTCTATTCTCTGAAACAAAAAATGAATAGAAATCCATTTGGTAACGCATTTTATTTTTCTATTTCCTGGAATAGAAAAGTGGCCAAGAAATAGATTTAGAGTAGAAATAAGAAGTAGAAAAAATCTACTTCTTTATTCCCAGAAATAGAAATAGAAAGATCCGGTCCTCAAGTCGCGACCTCAGCTCCTCCTCTATCCTCCATCGTCTGCAAACCGTCTCAAAGCACCGGTCCGGTCCATTCTTGGCTGAAATAATAATACAAAATTGTAAAAAATTAATTAAATTAGAAAAAATTAAAAAATTCCAAAAATTCATGAAAATCAAAAAAATTCTCAGAAAATCCATAAAAATCAAAAAACTCAGAAAACCCATAAAAATTTGCAAAATTCCGAAATTGAAAAAATAAAAAAAATTCATAAAAAGCTTTCTGGAAAATAAAAAGAGACAGATTTAGGAAAAGTAAAAATTTTAATAAAATTTTCCCCAAAAAAATCAAAAATAAAAAATTCACATAATGGCTTAGAATAAATTAAAAAATTCCGAAAATTCATAAAAATTAGAAAAATTTCAGAAAAATCCCATAAAAATTAGAAAATTAAAAAATTAAAAAATTCCCAAAATTCATCTAAATCAGAAAAATTCTCAGAAAATCCATAAAAATCAGAAAAACTCAGAAAACTCTTAAATATTTGCAAAATTCCGAAATTGAAAAAATTAAAAAATTTTCATAAATTTTTTTTTGAAAAATAAAAAGAAACAGATGTAGGGAAAGTAAAAAATTTTAATAAATTTTATCCCAAAAAATATAAAAAATTCACATAATGGCTTAGAATACCTGTGGCCACCCATTTTGAGTGAAATTTAAATTTTTGAGGTGCCCAAGTGGTATTTTTGAAGATTCCTTAGTTTAAGGATTAAAAGGGGTTTTAAACCCCTAAAAAGGATTAGACAAACCAATAAACCATGCTTATTGATTTTTTCCACTTATAACTTGTACTTATAGTTAAATAAACTATATAGATTTGAATGCAAAAAGTTGGGAAAAGAAATTTTGTGCAGTTATCAAACGCATTTCTGTTCTTTTTCTGTTCTACGAATAGAAATTATGTGCAGTTATCAAATACATTATTTTACTCAGAAACTCTTTCAGGAAATAGAAATAGAAAAAACTATTTCTGAAAAGAAATTGTTTCCAAAAAATAGAAACCTTACCAAACGCTCCCTATAAGACCGAAATTTCCAGGCTGGGTGGGTAGGGTGGGGCTTTCAGGCCACCGGGCACTTTTACGCATTTAATGTAAGGTTGATAAAAGGTAATGCCCGATGTGGACATGCAACAACGTAGGATGGAGAGACGTGGGTGGGGATCGTCATGGGAAGCCGATCAGTGCACGATCACTGAGAATATAACACGCAAATCAGGAACACAAAAGGAATAATCTGGGCGGGTACAACATCACATCGCCAATGAATTGAAAACCTTTTACACACCTTAACAATCTCTCTCTCTCTATCTCTCTCTCGGGAGGAGGAAGAAGAAGAAGAAGAAAAAAGGATAAGACTCGTTCAAACAACATGTTTACACGTCTCGTTGCCCTCTTCTGATGGATCCTCAACCCGCGGCTCCAAAGCTCCACCTCGTCTCTCTCCCCAGGAGGGAACTCGCCTATACCCTCTCGTTACTCTTCCTGTTGATCTCGTCCGTGCTCATCTTCAATCTGTCGAGCCCCTCCTTAGGGCTTGGCTCGTTCACGCGTCCCGGTTTCCTGTCGCGCATCCTGCCAAAACCCTCCGCGGGAACGTGCGATTACTCAAGGGGAAGGTGGGTGAGAGACGAGGATCGCCCGCTTCGGTTCTACAACGAGAGCTGCCCGTTCCTCGACCCGGGGTTCCGGTGCCGCGGCAATGGACGAAAGGACGGCGGCTATCTTAAGTGGAGATGGCAACCTTATGGCTGCGAGCTCCCAAGGTATATCAGTTCTGTCGCGTGCACGTTTTTATGCATTTGATACAGGTCCTTGAGCTAGTCTCATGGACACTCAGTTGTAAATCTTGTTTGTCATCTGTAACCAAAAAATGATAGAAGAGAGCAACTTTCGTGGTAAATATTGTCGGTTTTCCTACAGTATCAGTCTCTGTTAAATCTGAGCAAGCCAAATGAACTCTTGATGTGGTTCTCTCGATTGGTTAGATTCAATGCAAGCAAGCTCTTAGAATGGACACGAGACGGAAGAATCGTGTTCGCCGGAGATTCAATCGGAAGAAACCAGTGGGAGTCGATGGTGTGCATGCTTTCGCAAGCGGCATCCAAATCTTCCATATACGAAGCAAATGGGAACCCCATAACCAAGCACAAGGGTTACCTCTCAATCCGATTCCAGGAATATAACCTGACCGTCGAGTATTACCGAGCTCCATTCCTGGTAATGGTTGGGCGCCCGCCGCCGAATTCTCCTAGCTCGGTGAAGACCACGGTCAGGGTCGACGAGTTGCATTGGTACTCGAAGAACTGGAAGGGCGCGGATGTCCTCGTCTTCAATGCCGGGCATTGGTGGAACGCAGACAAGACTGTTAAAATGTATGGAGTAATATGTGACCCGATTCTCAACTTGCACATACCGTTGTAGAGATGTTAATGTTCCTGCGATAATATCGTTCATCTTCGGCGTTTGTGTTCCAGGAACAGCTTCTTTCAGGAGAAGGGAAGTGTGAACCTGACAATGGATGTCATGGAAGCCTTTAGGAAGTCACTACAGACATGGAAAACGTGGGCATTGAAATGCTTGGATCTCCAAAGAAGTCATGTTTTCTTCCGCGGCTATTCTCCTGTTCACTACAGGTATACGAATTACCAAATTCAAGTAGACAGAGCAAACCCTCAGGCTTGTGTCAACTTCATGATACTATTCCACATGGTGATTAAAGGAGAGTACAGCAAAAATCTGGATTATGTTTGAAACTTTCCTCGCATTTGTCTCGTCGAAATGAACTGAGTAAAGGGAATGCAATCACGTCAAATTGAAATGAGTAAAATGAATGCAATTAAATCACGACAAGGTGTCGCTAGGATTTCCGCATTTTGCTCCTTTGTAAATTGCACCGGTAGCATGCTCGTACATTGATATTCTGATTGGAGGAACTCTGTTCACCACTGAGCGCGAACAATCAAACTGCAGGAATGGGACATGGAGCGAAGGTGGTACGTGCAACACCAACGAAGAGCCTGAAACTGACTATACAAAACTGGAAGCTGAACCACTGAATAATTTGTACATTTCAAAAACGGTTGGCGAGTTGAAAGGCAGAAATAGGAAGGTTCAGTATCTAGACATCACATTTCTGTCAGAGTTCAGAATAGATGGCCATCCGTCGGAACATCGTGAGCCAGGCACCCCTGCTGATGCTCCCCAAGATTGCAGCCATTGGTGTTTACCAGGAGTGCCCGACACTTGGAATGAACTTCTCTATGCTCACCTTTTGTCGGTAAGATTCGAAGAAAGGTGATTTATGAAAGAATTGAAGAATTGCCCGAGTCTATCATTGTCGCAGAAGCTATAATGATTTCAGCAACTGTACAAGAAGACAAGATTCAATTCAAGCCATTTCTTCCACATTTTCTTGGGTATTCACATCGGTGGTCTCCATTTCCTTCAGTTTTTCAAGCTGTCTCAAGAGATCCAACCTCTCTGGTCCATATGTGGAGGGTATCTGTGAAAAAGATGACATATGTGACACGAATTAATTAGAGATTTGCATGCAAGCAAGAAGTTGCAACAGATGAGTGCTTGGATAAGAAATGTCACAAACCAGTGATGGTACATATCTCTGGATGGCAGCCAACATGGCTGCATGACCAATGGCAGTGACCTGCAGAACATCAGCCGACAAGCGTTATTCAGAATAAATGATGAGCGCAATAGAATTTTAGAATATGATCGATAACATTCTCAATTACACGAGATTATCAGAAGAAGAAATGAGAGCCTGAATTAAACCAACAAATTGTGGTAACAGCATATAGGAAACCATTTGGATAGAATTTCAGCCAATGGAGATCTGATTTCATGTCTATGTTCCCATCTCCCTTCTGCTTGAACAGAAGAAGAAAAGTTTGACATACATCAGTCAGATTCATTCCTTTTTCAGCTCAGTTTCTCCTGCTCAGGAAAACTTCCTCACGGTTGGAAGGGCAACATTGAGTGCATTTTGAAAACCATAGTCCACTTTGGACTCATAAGAGACCCTCGCACAGATTATCATAGGCGAACTTATCAGCTATCCCCTTTTACAGAGAGCTCATTCACAGACAAGGATGTGTGTGTGTGTGTGTGTGTGTGTGTGTGTGAGCAAGCGAGCGCGAGCGTACATATACATGTCTACAAGTTTAACATGAACTGGATAATATCCTCGATGTGCAAATATGCCAGTCCAGCTGTGATCTTGATTGGGAAATGTTCAGGTGACTTCACATAGATTTATGTACTAACAAACATAATATGTCAAAATGACCAAATCTTTAAATGCCGTTAATCCTAAGAGCAACCATAATGGCAAGATCCCTAACAAAAACTTTTAAGTAGTGAATCCAGAAAGTTGAGACCACCCAAAAGTGCTCTTTTTCGCTTCTGAGCATTGCCCTGTTCGATATTACGCCTCCCAAATCTAACTTTAATGTAGCAGGAATAATTCAAAAAATATAAGAAATTTATCACTGTAGAAAGATGTAAAAGAATGAGAAACGTGTTGGATTTTGGATGACAAGTGAAGACGCATATCATTGCCGTTAAATAAGATAAGGAGAAAATTGGATAATATTACAAAACTGTCAAAAAATCATAGGCAGCAGAACACAGATGATGCTTTAATTGAAACTAACCGGAAGTAGCATCAGTACACCAATGGGAACCACAGATGCTAAGTCGGTGAGAGTTCTCTTGAGAACTTTCTTCTCTTTCTCTGTCAATTCATCACCTATTATCACTCTCCGAAGCAATACCATAGCAGCAGCAACATCAATAGCCAGAAGCTGGGTTCCTTGCAGAACATCCTGCTTGATCAATCCAAGACAACTACAGTGAGATACCAAGATTAAGGAAAAGAACAAAACCAGATAATCTCATAAATTTATAGAGGCAATAGGGAAACTATAACATTAGCAGATTGATACTAGAGGTAATGAACAAAGCTATACGCATTTGCAGCTTCATGCTAGCTGGCCTAATCATAGGTTACAGCAACTCATTCTACCATGCTAATTGAACAAAATTAGCGGGAGAGAGTGTCCAAGGAAAGGTATAAAATGAGTGAGTCACAAGAGATAATGAAACCTTCAATTTTTTGCTTTAATTGGTTGGTTTGTTCTTGTCATTTATGCAGACAATTAAATTTTGATCAGGCATATAGGGGTCAACATATAAAGGAAGAAAAGGAATGGAGAATAGCAGCCAATCATTAGTTATAGCTTGATAAAATTGACAGATACACAGTAGCAGAACCCATCACAATAACAGTTCTTGTCTAGCTTCATTCCTCCTCCCTATATTTATGTTGATATCGCACTAAATGCATTAAGAGATATCCTCAGATCAGCATTTTGCAGCCAAATACATCGGTTCAGTTCTCACTTCCCGAAGAATAGTGCATTTAGCATCTAGAACTATTGTTTTCCAACTATAAGTGAAAGGGCAAATACTGTTGTGGAAAGTAATATTATCCTCCCAGTGATTGAAAGATTGCCGAATATTCAAGACCACCAAGTGTCCCAGACATATGAAGAGTATGTGCAACCCTAGAGGTCCTTTTGACTGCACAGGGAGAAATCCTAAGCTGGAGTTTTCTTCTACTTGAAAAACTGCATCGTGCATGGTCTATCCTAATTGCTGAAAGCCTTGTCTTCTAGCCCTTTCGGATTATTGGTAAGGTGGAAAAGGTAAAGTCCATGAATAAGCAAAAATCCTTTTGCAAGGATAAAATTTGTCAAGTTCTATCAGCTTAAAAAAAATTTTAAGTTCTAGTCCTTTGGACACATTAACTTTGTGGTCTATCCAACTTACCAAAAAAAAAAAAAACTTTGTGGTCTATCCAGGATTATCAAAACTAGCAGATCTAAAAACTTTTAAGGGCATCATAAATACGCTTATGCAGAAGATATTGTGAAAACAGAACAAAAAGGATGAATAAATTAATAGAGCATGCGCCCCACAGGGTGCAGTGCATTGGTGGTGCTGGTTCGATCCCACCCATGTGGTGCGACTTCAAATCCTTCAGCTTACATTGCCGCTCGGGCTTATCCAGAGCTAGGGGTGGGGGACCTCCTAGCACTCTATGAGGGGTTTACCCACCGCATTAGCGTAAGCAAGGACAGCGCTGATTCTATTCGCGGTTATCAAAATAATTGGAAAAAAAAATCATAGAGCATGTATGGATAAATACGTATAACCTAGAGACGAATAATGCATTATGTATTATAATAACAGTGCATAACCATACCCTACTAGTTTCTTTCAGCTTGTCAAATGATTTTTCAATTATATTCTCTTTCTTCTGGACCTCAATCAGAGCACTCTCAGCATCATCACCATCATCGTCAAAACCCTCATCGGAGAGCTGAACATCCTGAAATACACAAAATACCTACTAATAAGAATTATCAAACAAGAACGGTCAATGTGAAGTTCAATAGACATGGTATATGGACAGGACAGGAAATCGCACCTGAAATTCACACACGCACACACAGAGAGCTCAGCAATTCCTACAAATATAATCTCTGACCTCTTCAGAGACATACATGCACCCAACCATAAAAGCACATCTTGGAGAACCTACACGTGCTTTTATGTGCATGTTCAAATGTATACTTGAAAGATATTTGCATAGCTTCCATAAACGAGCATACGAGTGCAGCATCTAAGTACACTATATCATGTGTTCTGTTTCTTATCTTCCATAACACTCTCTCCCCTGTCCTTTTCAACCATAATACTTCAATTAAGTCAGAGAGGCCTGAAAACATTAATCCTGACAGAACTTAAGCCATGGAACTCATAGGCAGCTCACTATCTTTTCTTGAATTGATCAAGCCCAGCAAAAGAGAGGAATCACTCAGACTAATCCTGGTGAAAAAATAGGCATCACTCAGGCTAACCCTGGAGACTAAACTTCAAAGTAGACATGACAGGCTATATATCTAATAGAAGGTGAGTAAAGGGTATGATCTATCCTTGAGTGCAGATCTCGTTCCTTATCGAGGCCTTTTGTTAAAAGAGACATGCACATTCAGGGTTGATAGGCCTGAGAAGGGCTGTTGTCAGAGCAGGTGAACATGCAATCTGCCATTCACTTACAATAGCTTCTGTAGTGTACTGAACAAGAAGACCAACATAAAAAAAAATATAAAGATGCAAAAGATTTGTCTGATGCTGTGAACAGTAACAAGTGTCTTCTCCGGTGCATGTCATTATCGATATTTGATGCGCAGAGGAAATTATATCACAAAGAGAGGCACTCTAAAAGATACCTCTTCAATGTCTGATTTATCAGAAGTTTTCTGAACTCGCTTTTCAAGTTCTATCAGCTCATTCCTCAGAAGTTCAAAACGCCGAATTCCACTTGTTTCAGTTTCGTCCATGGTCATCTTTGGAGTGATTTCCTGGACTTTTTCATCTTCCTTGTCCTGCAACGTACAACGTACAACAAGGAGTTTGGGTGGTTAAGAGTCAATAAATCAGTCCATTCTGGATGGCACAAGAGATGATTAAACCCGAGATCTGAGTAAACTCATAAGATGATGCTGATGAGCTTGATCATGTGGATGGATCATCTCAAGTCACATAGCATGCTATAAGGTCGTCACTTTCAAAGCTCGATCTAACATGCATTCATTTATTAAGTCATTTTTCTGAGTGAAAGACTGAGTTAAACCTCCAATTAAACAGAGACATCTATTACTAACCTCTCTTTAAAGCTTTTATTGCACATATCACATTCATAGTAACTCCGGTTCACATTCTACCAAGTTTTAAAGATCCAATGTGTACAAAGCTAGTAGTTTAGTGTTACTTTTCACAGTTTCACTTTCCAATGAATTACACAAGATAGACAAAAACAGAAATACTGCAGGAAGCAAATTATTTTTCTTCTATTGCCATTCCCATAATTTTATTAGTCCAAAAAAAGCCAGATCATGGAGGTGAGTATGTCCATGATAAGAAAATCCGACACAGCTACAGACATGAAATGTATATTGAACTTTTAAGTGTTTAGGGCAGGAGAAGAGAAAAAATTTCAAGCACTAGGTACATAGATGATCCATGCAGGAGAGGATGCTTTAAAGTAGATGGTTCATGGACAAGAGCACACATCATGATGGCAAAGTGCTTCTAGAAAATAGAGAAAGTTCTATGCAACAACAAAAAAAATATGAAGAAACAATTCTCAACGAAAGGCGAGATCATACAGATATGTTAGCACTAAGTAACTCAGGGCCCAACTTCCTGGCTGGTGGTCTGGTCAAGAGGTTCCAAAATCCTCGTGCACTGCTGCCACTCATGAAAGAAATGTCTCAAGACAAGTTGGAGAAAGGGAATGGCATGGCTAATGAAGATAAAAGAAACATATATATTTTAAACTGATGTGCATAGCTGCGAGAGCTAGATGGTCCTGGCAAATCTTCACCTTTTACTTCTTTCTGGAATTACACCATCATTGTCCCTGGATTTTCCTTTTGAATACCGTCTCTGACCACGAATTGAAGATTGGGATTGATTGTCATCATCCACCTGTGACCACAGTACTCATCAAAAAGCAAAAGCAAAGTGCTGAACTTCAAAATGGAATAAAGAAATTTTATGATAATCCTACAAATCCAAGACAACCATACAATCAGGACCATCAAATTCTCCATTGGCCACATCAGTTAAGACAAAGCAATTTAACCGGAACTTGGAAGTATGATATTCAGCTTAAAAGCCAGAAACAAGTAACGTTCTACCCAGTTGGTGAGACAGGACGAGACTTTCTTTTCCTAAGATCATCAGGTTCTGCAAATTTACCTGCTGGAGTGAAGCTGCTTTTGCTCTGAATGATGCCTCCAGAAACTCAGCCTCCTTTTTTAGTTTCCTTATTTTTTCAAGGTCAGAACAAGCAGCTTTTAAATGCTCCTTTCCAGGAGTAGAACTAGACACGTGCAACTCCTGAAGCAACTCTTCTAGTCTTACTATTGCTTCTTCGACACTCTCCAATGCCTAAAACCAAATGTATGTCAGAAATCCATTACAAAATTCAACAAATGTTAAGATGCAACTAAAATTAAAGCATCACTTTCTTCAGTTTATACTCCAAACATCCACTTTTAAGCTCCACAGTTGTTTTTATAACGGATAACTGAAGGAAACCAGCTAGGCCAAAGACATCACGGAGACTTCTAAAATAACGACTGAAGCCATTCATTACTGAAAATGCAAAGACTTTCACCTTAAAGGTTTCCAGAACATTGTTTTTGTATTGACTATGCCCTTTTGCTATACACAGATGGAAAATAGGCTGCTTGCTGCTAATCTTTCATCTATCAAAAGAGGGCAACTTATTTTGAATAAAAAGAGACCAACCTTGTCAAAAGAATCTAACTCTTTGGCAGATCCCAAATATTTCAAAGGTTTAGTCATACTGGAATTTCTCAGATTGCTATTTCTTGCCTCATTCCTGCATCAAATCTGCAAGTCAATATAGTATACCACTAGTATCACAGTAGACACTGTTACCTTGGTGAAAATTTATCAATGCATTAGCAACAAACCATATGAAGACCAATAAAGAAATAAAACTGTTGAGTTTAGATGTAACTGCTGCACATAAGCCCAAAATGACATGTTGCCAAATCATATGTCTGACAGCTTGCCTACGACGTAATAGACCTGACTAACTATAATTCTTGACTCACAGTGCGACCAGCCCAAGTTCTCTCGGTGCATATTGTGTCTGCTTAACAGTGGGCAAGCTTTTCAACCACAAAACAGTCTCCTTAGGAAATGTTAACGATTGCCAGACCAGAGCCAGTCATCTACCAGTAATTATCCATAGCGATCCAGATGCAGTAGATAATTTACAGATCTTCGACCCAAAAAAAAATTTTACAGATCCAGTATATTTGGCAACATGCTACTTACGTCCAAACATGCCTGATATCCTAGATCATAATATGCACGGATGGATAGTTCACTACCTGATTCTGATGGGCTTCCATACACATTTAGAGAGTTTTACAAATGAGCTATAGTTGCTTACCAAGAATTTGGTAGGACCAGATGAAACTCTCTTCATTCAAAAAATTTTATACCGGTATATCCTTTCATATAATGTCTACGTATTTCTATGGGCCATAAATCTCATTTTGTATATCACTTTAGTCATTCTATTACCTAATATAATATTAAAACCAAGACTTGGGTAAAAGTTTTCCAAGCAAATAGGTTACCATTAGAATATTCATAAACATAGCTAAGGTTCCACCCACAACACTATAGCTACAGCAACAGCAAGAGCTTTTAAATGATATAAACATTAATCACAGCATGTTCACATATAGAAAAATGCACGTGTCAGGTTTGAGACTCCTCATTTAGATGGAGTAGTAAATACAAGTTTATGTGCTAATGCATGTGGATGTAAAGGGAGAGAGACAGGGCTAGAAGTGTGGTATCCTACTTTAGCCTTCCAAGTTTGTCCATGCACTCCACTAAGTTGTTGTGCCTGAATAGCAACAATAGGAAAAGATGGTTTAGTGTTTACATTAAGACATTGATATTGCTTAGTACTTACAAAAACATAATTTCCTCACCCTCTAGATACAAATCCTGCTGCCTTGACATTTGAGGGGTTTTCCAGCCATTTGCTATATTTAATAAAGCTCTGCATCCAATGAGAACATACATCCAACACTAGACCGATAGCTTCAGGATTTGGAGGATTTTCTTGTTTACTTTGATGACCATGTGACAGTTTCTGGTTTCCTGCCAGGCCAGGATAGAAAGGAAGCCAGTCCAACTCTTCACATACCACCTATGAAATAGGGAAAAAAAAAATCTCAGATTTGTAGATTTGGGTATTCGAACACACTCAGATAGTTAGAAAAATAAATGCTAACCTCCACATATAGTTGATAAGAACTTATTGCTGAAAGCTGAGGATAGAATAACACACTTCCTCCTACAAGGTACCTATGACACAAGACACATCAATAATACCCTAGAAAAAGTTCAAACAAGCAATTTTATATTAAAATGAGAGTAGTTATACCGAATAAAGCTCTCAAGAGGGTTCCCTATGTCATCAAAACCATTAGCACATAAAAAGATCTGGGTCCTTCTGCCTAAAGCAATGAAGAATCCAAAAATAGCCAAGTCCCTTTCCAATACCTGCAGTGAGACTAAACAGAATCAAAGAGCCTTTTTTATGCTTTTACTTCAAGAATAAGATTATTTCACAGCAAAAGTACAGGATTTCTTTAGAACATAGGAAACATAAGTCTTATCTTATCCCACATCCCTTAAGCAAGCCACATAAAGCATGAATGGTGTCACCATGGAACAGAAAAAGGAACGTGGAATGTGCCAAGTCTAAAAAGTGAGAAGATTGCGGTAGGCTTCTCTAGATGGACACCAAAGCATTAATTTGTTGTTTTAGGACAATACCTGCTACTCAGACACTTTCCACTAGAACATATGTCCTGAATTTTGGAGTAACGTTTGCTGATTTGTTCATGTGAAAAGAAGATGATTATTTATGTTTTGAATTGGTGTTCCAAATCCCTTGGTTACTATCACAGGGAACAAGTGCATTAAATAATCACAGATTGATCAGAAAATACATTATGGTTTTAAGCTGTAGTTTGGTTGGAAAAAAATGTGGTGCAGTAAGCTTCTGGCGAGAAGGCCTATTGGCGAACCAACATCAGTAGAAGATTGGTTCTATGCTGAGATAAGGTAGTTGCTGCAGTAAATTTCTGGACGATGGGGCTAAAGCATGGTGCTCTCAATTGTGTTTTAAGCTCTGCTCCCTGAAGCTTAAATAATGGCTGATGGCAGAAAGGAAGGTCTTTTTGACCAGGTGTACTTCTGGATCATGTCTTTTTAGCCAAGGAAAAAAGGAAGTCTAAAATAAGAATTTACAAAAGTCTAGTAGCTAATCCACCCTCTCAACATATGAGCATTCATAACTTGACTGATCAAAGTCCCTCAACACCAACCTCAATGCTTTCAGATGTAGTTAGTCTTGACCAAATTCTCTCCCTATCTATAGCTCGTTGCAGTTGCTTCTGTACAAGATTCACCCAGAAAACTACCTCCTCTGCATCCCGATCACTTCGAACCCTACATGACGCGGCCCGAGTACCAAAATGGGAAAGAAACTCTCTGTGCAAACCAACTTTCTTTATCGAATTGTATGCTCGCTGGATGGGCAAGAAATCAACCACTATGTCCATCAATCGACCAGTTATTTCTGGAATCATAGAAGAAAACTGCAAGCAGGAAACTTTTGCTGGCCCAAGTTTTGTGATTGCTGCTATGCAAGTTAGAGCCAACATAAGGAGAGATATATCACTTGTATTTCCTGAACGTGATTGTAATCCTTTCCCACTCCTGGAAGCAAATTAGAAACATCTCAGAGTAAGTTATTGCACAAAGATGCAAGCAATATCCATTTCACTACCCGCTAAACAAAACTGACAACATACACTGCAGTAGCAGCTGTGTAGCGTGAATCCCCTTCAAAGTAATTGACAAATGATGTGACCACAGCTGGAACCTGCTCTGACCAAAACCAATCATAGATTTCGGCTTGCTTGGTTGATAGCTTATCCCTGATCGTACTCTCTAAAGGAGCAAACTGCCTCAATAAACTGCATTTCAGCAGTTGGTGTCAAAAGCTCAGACAGATTTAGTGGCAATCTCGATCTTGCGAGAAGAACATTGGCAGATTTACTCAATAAAGAAAAAGAATTACATCTAACACACATGTAAAGGATGTGACTGACACTATAACGACTTTCTCGTCTTCTTCGTTTTTGTTACTTTTAGGGAAAAATACACCAAAAATCCTAATAATTTGGCCCAACATGCAATCAAGTCCAAACGTTTGAAAAAATAATTCAAACCCTAAACGTTTTGAATACAATACAATCGAGTTCTTTTGGCGACCACTCAGCCAATTTTGCTTGCGTGGCACTCGAATCCGACCTAGCGTTTTTTAATACTTTTAGCACAGGTGGCATTGCTGTGGTGTTGATGTGGCACCATGTAAAAAAAGTCAAAATAGAAATAATTTTTTTTTTGAAAAACCAAAAAAGCCAAAAGTAAAAAATAAAAAATAAAAGAAATCAGAGTGAGAGAGATAGAGGCACCGTTAGTGGGGGTGTTAGAAGATTGCGCTGCCCCCAAAATCTCAAACACCCCTCTAGCCTACTACTCTCTCTCTCTCTCTCTCTCTCTCTCTCTCTCTCTCTCTCTCTCTCTCTATTGGTTTTTCTTTTTTTTAATTTGTGGATTTTATTGATTTTTCTACAAATTTTTTTAATTTTTTTGGTTCTTTTGTTTAAATTTTCATTAGTTTTTATTTTTTCTGATGTGGCGCCACATGAACGTAACATATGCTAAAGCCTATTAAAAAAACACCAAGTCGGATTTCCAATAGCATCTCAGAATGACCAAGTTGCAGCTTATCAAAAACGTTTAGGACTTGATTACACCTTTTCAAAATGTTTAAGACTTGAATGCACATGGGGCAAAATGTTTAGGACTTTCGGTGAAATTTTCCTTTTCTTTCATTCTAAATGTTGGGCATGGATGGGTTTAGCCTTTAGGAATTCTGTCAAAGAAAATGGGTTCCTCGTAAGTAGAATTTAACATTTACATGTAGAGTTCCAAATCCAACACACCATAATCTGGACTTAGAAACTAAAAATTTCAAGTTCTATCAATCAAATTCTTTAGTAGGAGACTACAACTTTCAAATTCATCAGGAAGTAAGCGAGAAATAGCATTTCTTTCCACTAAAAAATATACCATGTACCTTCTTTGCACAAAAACGTTCACATCCCTGTCTCTGTTATCACCCCGAGATGAAATCTCACTTGCAGCTTGCAACAAGCAATACACTGAAGCCTGAAAATTCAGGAATCTTCAGATAACCTACCGGATTAAAAAATGAAGAATTGATTGATAAAAGGCCCAGACGAATGCATAACTTTGAAATCGCTGCCTGATATGCTTATGCTGAGTCCAAATCACCAACCAAGAAAACTTACCTACTTCCTATTGATTTAACTTTAGAGCAGGCAGAGTATGTCAAAACAAATAACACCACCCTAAAATCCTGACATCAAACTAACGGAGAAGATCTCTTGCAGTCTCACTTAAGACAAAGATTCCTCCCTGTACTAACTAATGTGATGTCAAACAGCCTATGAAAAGGAAGGCTGCAGGGAATTTCATAAGCAAAGGTATGGAAATGCTAATAATCATCGCAACCTAGAATATGGCAGAGAAATGAAAACTGCAACAGCTGATTTCACTCTTATTTCACAAATAACGCTAAAGAGGTGCATTTTCTCTTAACTGATAAACCCTCCTAAATCAATCAAAGTTAGCATGAGCATATATAGTTAGAGCCTCTCAGACTAAGGTAAAGTTTGATCTTATTGGATGATTAGCGTATCACAACACAGACAAAATTGACTTATCTCCCTTCTTCTCATAATAAAGGGAGAAAACAAAAGAAGAAGAAGGAATACGAAGAAGGATCCCTGGGCCACAGCTATAATGGATGATGATCATAGATTCAACAGTGAGAAACCTCTAATCTCCATTTGAAGAAAGCCAAGCATTAGCAGCAATATAATAATGACAACGGCAACGCTGGCATTACTATGCTAATATGGTAAGAGACATGTCTCTAGAGGACATACGCCATGTTCACCCATATAAATGAAGAGATAACGAAAAACTGGTGCCATTAGACAAAGGTTTTGCATGTCATCATAAACCTGGTAAGACAGAGTCTTCACCCACGAATTTCTGTCCACGCCAAGCCAGGCAGTTGTGAACCAGGATATCTTTGACTGGGAGGAACGCTCTTTAATTGCCAGCTCACATATCCTAGCAGCATCATGCAGGGACTGGACAAGCCCATCAGTGTAATCCTCGCCTTGTAAAGATCTATCAAGTTTGACCGTGATTTCCTCCACATCACTACTAGTACTTGCCTGGGGTCTGCCATTGACAGTTACACCATCATTAGAAGATGCTAGGGGATAGAGTTGCCCCAACCTTCTAGTATTTGGTAAACTTGAGCAGCCTCTCCTTGTCCCCATAAACACATAATCGAGGCTGTAACTGTTCTTCTCTGAGATGGCAACTCGTAAACAGCATCTCTTCCTCGAGTATTTCCAATTAGTTATCAAGTAATTCAGGCTCACCACACTTTTACAGGAGAAATGGGCTCTGATCAGTTTTTGCGACATCCATGGATTCGAAGAACTGCAAAGGCAAAAGGAAGAAAATTTAATCCAATAAGCTCCAAGTACACCCATTTCTCCAGCACCCACAAAAATTCCAGATTTTTTTTTTCACGTAGGCATGTCTCGATTCAATAAAACCGAGCTTCAAGACGGTGGAATTTAGCCAAAGGAGGCTCCAGAGATTCTCTACGATCATGCACCAGTGACATTTCAGCAGTCGACAGGATGATTAACGATTCGAACCTTGAGCTCTTCCGACGCGCACCGAGACGGCGGCGAGACTCAAACTATAACCACACCAAACTCCAAAAGTCTAAAATTTCACGAAGAGAAAACTCCTGACCCAGCAGAAACATAGGAGATACTCATCACCAGCTCCCTCTTAGCAAATTGCGGAACTAAAGATCAGAAAGCTCCACATTCCTCGACTTCCCTCGACCTCCTTTCGCGCGCTCGGCAGACCGGCGACGGAATTCCGACTGGTCGGAATTCCGCCGCCGGATTCCAATCGATTCTTCGACAAAAAAAAAAAAGAACAAAAAACCTAACCCTTCCACAAGCATACACACACCCGGCCGAGCACGAGCAGACGGGAACGGCGAGGACATCAGAAAGGGGGAGGAGGAGGAGGAGGAGGAGGAGGGAGGCGGCGGAGAACCTGGAGGAGATGAAGGTCCGATCCTGCAACCTCGCCGCCGCCATGAGCGAGCCCAGCTGACCGGCCGACCGACGGAAGGAGGATGATTCGGGCCGGGGGTAAGTGGCGGGGAGACGACGGAGGAGAGGCTTGAGGAGGTGGGGTGCAAGGAGAAGGAAGAAGCGGAGCTCCAGCTGGTGACGTGGCGGTCGGGGGTTTATCCTGGAGACGTGGAGAAACTGGCAATCACAAAAGAGAGTTTGTGTCCCCTTTTTCTTTTTTTTTTTCTTTTTTTTTTTGGTCAAAAGAGTCGTGTCCTCGTTCTTGCAAAATCCCTAGCAATTCTGGGGTTCCTAGCCAAGCTAAAGTTTAAAAATCACTAAAAATAAATAAATATACAAAAAATTGCAAAGTTAAAAAAGGCTAAAATCTGTCGATCGGGATGCAAGTCTGCCGGTCGGTCGACAGACTTATACAAAGCATAAGCAGACCTGTAGGAAGCAGAGATTTTCTCTCTTGTCATCCCAAGCGCGGGAGGCTAGCCAACTGAAATTGACGTGATGTATACCTTCACTACTCAAGAGGCCTCATGTTCCCTTCAAATCTTTTTCTTATCTAGAAGGAAGGAATACGAAGAGAACATAGAGACGAGCTTTCACCATACCGGGGAGTCTCTTCCCCATGTTTTTCCCTTAAATCTTTTAAGGTTCTGCTCAATACCAAAAAGAGCGTTGTTGTGTCCTTATTCTTGCAAAACCTCTAGCAAATCTGGGGTTCTTAGCCAAGCTAAAGTTTAAAAATTACTAAAAATAAATAAATATATAAAAAATCGCAAAGTAAAAAAAAATGTAACAAGAATTGGAAACTAGATTCACCCAATTACCCTTAGAAATTTTTCGTTCGGTCACCTATCCTTATTACTATCGCACGATCATGAATATAAATATACATATGTGACTATTCAAAATTTGTGACCAGAGCTTATGATTATTTATTAGAGCTAAAGCCATTACTGATCTTGTTAGTCCAAAGTTTGCAATTGATAATGTTGACCATGTTTTGCTTAAAGATATCGTAAGATTGATGAGCTCTCATTTTGAATTTAAAGTAATACATAACTTTTTTGGATAGGAAATCACCCTATTGATTAACTTGCTAATATTGGAATCGATAAGTGCTTGGATTATAATTTCTTTTCATTACATCCTACAGAGTTACTTCATATTTTATTAGGTGATAAAGTAGGGATAGTAGATTTACGATGTTAAATTTTTGTATCGGCTATAGCCATTTTTCATACCAAAAAAAAAAATTGTGCCCAGATACATTAACGATTGTTGTTAAACAATTGAAACGTGATTACTAGAACGAAGGGCCTTAACAGATATGATCTTTTTTTTTTAATCGAAATAGCATACGTAGACTTTGATGTATCTCCTGTCTGCTCATGATTACTTTTTGGCAATACGTAGTTTAATTCGTACATTGGATAAATTATGGTGGTCGAGGTTAAATGTATCGAATACGCAACTGCCATGTCAACAAGTACCAAAACAAAGTACCTGACGTCATAATTTTCAGATTTTTTCGTCCATGGTCAAGAACGTACGGTTAGCTATGTGTTCATGTTAATCAAATTTATGCATCATTTGACGACGAACTGAAGTAGGGCTGAAATTGAAGTTTGATTGAGCCAATGTACGAATTGACACCGGTTTAGAATTGGGTCCTCCCGAGCTTGCGATAATGAAGAGGCCAGGGTCCAGGTTCTAAATCTAGGTCGGCTTTTGCTGGCCTCAAAATATATAGATTGTAGGTAAGAATATAGACCGGTACGATGCAATAGGGACGGCATCCGAGTGGTTCCCACACCGAACTTTCACCATGTCAATCTAGAAACGGCGGAAACGGGTACGAATATGCCTAAATTTATAACGGTCGGACCACGAACCATCGGGTAATGTTAGTCTTGGACCCACACGCTTAACCTAATCGTAATATTTAGCTTATTTCATTCGAGTTCTCACTCCTTTCATTTCATTTTACCAAACTCTCCCTCCAGTGAATTTGTTTTGATTCGTACTATCGGGTTATAGCTCCGAATCATCCGCGATCGTAGTTCGTGCTCTTCCAGAAGGACATAAAGTCGCAACGGTTGAGGAAATGAGGGGCGAAAAAGTGTTCGGAACGGCACTACTCTTGGAGCCACAAGACCGATAATTGTATCGTCTTCCCGAAAGTAATGCAGGGGGGCCAAACAAAAGTGGACGATTGAAATTTACTGAAAAAGGGAAAGGAACTTTTGAGCGCGGATGGAAAACCCATTCCCAACAATTGTTGGCATGGTTCAGATTGGGGAGATCGGCATTGGAGTACCATCCCAAAGTGTCTTCTCAAAGGCCGCAACACTCGTCGCCAATATCACGACGGACCGGACTGTCGGTCGCGATGATAGGAACATGAAGACTTCCGGCAGAATATGAAAGGCCTGGTAAACTGAGGTTCGGCTCCATGCCATATGTTGACTTGCTGCAGCCAACCTCTAATGGAGGTATTGAAGGGCCCGCACAGGGAAAGTTCATCGTCCAGCGTTAACGCAGAAATGGTGCATACTTTACCGAACGTTTTCCAAGTGGAAGTAGTTTGATACGTGCCGGAAGGAAAACAACGAGCCATAATCCGAAAGCTCGAGTACACGCAAACAAAAAGGTTTAGGGTAATCTACTCGACGCCGAGCGAAAGTCCAAATACTCGCGGCATCATCGGGCAACATCGGTGGCATGCTGCGGCAGGGTTGATTTGCACCTCCACCAGCAAAAGAGCCCAAACGGATTGGTTTCGCCACAAGTATTTCAATTCTCTTACAGCTCAGGCGATTGAATAAACGAATGCACAGGAGGATCGGATCATGATGATCGACGGATGTCCTTATCCCAAAGAAATTTACTATAATATCAAAGCCCGACGTCGATAATCTTTTAGTCAAGACCTCCGCGTCATCGCGTCCTCGTCAAACATGCACGCGTCCTCGTTCACCTGAACCGCCAGGGCGATCAAGGCCGCACCCCATCAAAAAAGCCCTCAGGCCACCGGCCCATGTCTCTTAATCATAGTTCCTTGACTGCCCCATATTTTAATAACCACCACATATCATGTACGACGAGATGTTTCGTACGGTACTCATACAACAACGTACAGTTATGTTTGATGTGCACAAGTCGGATCTCTCGATCATCAAATTGAATAGTGAGTTGATTCCTAAAAATGTCGACCGTCCATATACAAACGATGGTGGATATGGATAGTATAAAATAGACGGTTTCCCCACGCATTTACATAAATCAACTGTCAGGCTATGACATTTGGATGACATGAGTGACTCGTAGCTCTCTCTGACTTGGGTCACAAAGGACTCAGTAGCCAAAGATACAGAGAGAGAGAGTTAAGGAGCGATGCCTGCCAGGCTGCAACTTTGGGTGATTAAACAAGGTGGACTATG
Organism: Syzygium jambos; assembly: GCA_031216235.1. Classification (NCBI taxonomy): domain Eukaryota; kingdom Viridiplantae; phylum Streptophyta; class Magnoliopsida; order Myrtales; family Myrtaceae; genus Syzygium; species Syzygium jambos. The sequence continues at coordinate 27,427,145 of CM062220.1, forward strand.
CGTGACAGCGTGAGGATGAGAGGGCAGCCGGCGGTGAACAACTCTTATCATGAGCTCCAACCGATGAAGCACGCGGTCGCAGCCTTTGAAACCTTCTGGATCCGACAGAGGAAGGGCACTGATCCCCTATTCAAAACTCATTATACTCTAGTCCTAGGCAAATCCATTATGGTCGGCACCGTGTACGGTCCGAACTTTCTTCACGAAAGACCTTTTGGATCCATTCGTCTGTCTCTGCATCGCCCTTCTCCCACAAGCTGCTCGGGCCGTTCTAGACAAAACCCATTATTCAAATCACCCCCCCTCTATCTCTCTCTCTGCCTCTTCTAGTAGCTTGACCCGGCACAGAAGGGATGGTTTTAGGAGTCTGGTTTCGAATTGGAGCTGCTTGCTTTGCCAACAAGCCCTGCTAGCTTACCCCCACGAAAGGGACGTGACGCAGTAGAAACAAATTGAAGGCGCGGCACGGAAATTGCCGTGCACAAACATCCGCTCTCTATCAAACAGGAGACTATTGTCGGTCTGAAAGCCACGCCCGCCTGCCTACCGAAAATGACCCGCTACTCGAACCCACCACCCCTCCCCCCACCAATTTGGCCCGACCATCCCCGCAAAGGGCTGAACAATCGATACTTTGATTAAGGCAACCCCTGCCTAATTATGGCAGCCCCGCCAAATTTTGACTCGGACCTGTACCCAATGTCCAAACATGGCAAAAACGGCTCCATAAATTGGCTAAAAAACAAACCAAACATCACCCTCAGCTACTCAATTTCCTGTCATCAATTGTCGAATTCCTTCTTAAAATGTACAATCATTTCCGCATTCATCCCGGGTCATTGAAAAGGCAAACTAATGCTTAGACAAAACTAAATGCCTCCGCATCGTTTGAATCCGTTGGAAGCGCCCCCGCAAAGAGCCCCCCTAGCGCGGTGGGGTTTTCTCCCTACGTCGTCAGCATCGGCGTCGGCGAAAAGCTAGGCTGGGGTCGCAGTCCGGGACGTTGGCATTGCCCCATCACCTGATCTGATCATCGCAACCACAGCCCCACGACAGAATAGTTTTATACGGAGGGGGCTGCTTTCCATATTTTATGATGTATAAGTCCAATTATTACCAGGAACGCTACTCCAGTACCATTGTGGAGCCCCACCAAACCTAATTCAGAGATGCTGTGGTCCACGCAAAATTTGAAATTTTTTATAACCCCATTATGGAGTGACGTCATCCCCTTCGCTTTGCCTGTCTCTCGTTGACTTCTCCACCTCCCCAAAAAGCCCCCCCTTCGACGACCGCTCCCCAGAGATCTTATCCAGCGCTCCCCCGCAGCGGGAGCTCGCGAGCGCCGTCCCCGTGAAATCCCGAAAATACCCCGCTCGCGCGGGTCGGGTCCATCAGCGCTGCTGGCAGCGCGTCGGGTCGGCGGGGCAGGGTCGTCAGTTCGTGGCAGGAGAGGAGGGCATTTTGGGGATCGGGAGGACGGTTCGAATTTTCTCCTGAATGCTATATAAATTCTCGGCTCTATCCAAGGCGCATCCACAAGATTCTAATGATCACGCGACCGACCAGAGAAATGAGTAACGTGGCTTCCTCCGCCGCGCCCGCGCCCCCGCCGCCGCCGCCGCCGTCCACCTCCGCCCCGGCGACGATCGCCGCCATCCACGAGGACGTCCTGAGAGCCCACGTCTTGACGCGGCTCGACGGCCCGGCCCTCGCCTCCGCCGCCTGCGCCTCCTCCCAGCTCCGCTCCCTCTCCTCGGAGCGCGAACTCTGGGCCAACATGTGCCGCTCCACCTGGCCTTCCACCGGCTCGCCGCTCGTCTCCCGGGTCATCTCCACCTTCCCCGACGGCCCCCGCTCCTTCTTCTCCGACTCCTACTCCCCCCTCGCCGACGCCGCGGCGTCCCCGCCCGCCGCTCTGGCTCCGGGCCCGTCGCGGCTGATCTCCGCCGTCGACATCCGCTACCGCGGCGACCTCATCTTCAGCAGGGCCGTGGAGACCGACGCCGACTCCGGGTGGTTCCAGTGCTCCCCGTTCCGGATCGACGTCCTGGACCCGAAGGACGCGGTCCGGACGGCGATACGCTTCCCGGACGCCGAGCAGGCGGGGCGCGATCTCGGGGAGGGGCTCCGGCTGAGCTGGGTCCTGATCGACCCGGCGGGCCGGCGGGCGATGGACCTGTCGAGCCAGGCGCCGGTGTCGGTGCAGCGGCACTGGCTGACGGGGGAGCTGCACGCGAGGTTCGCGACGGTGGTGGAGGCGGCGGCCGGGGGGGAGCGGGGGACGGCGACGGAGGCGGTGCAGTACGCGGTGGTGGTGACGTGCGGGGGCTGGGCGGCGGCGGCGGCGGCTGCGTCGTCGTCGGAGGAGGAGGAGGATGGGGGAGGGGGGATGCAGGTGAGGGAGGTGGGCCTGCAGGTGGAGGACGGGGACGGGATGCACCTGAGCGGGAGGGACAGCCTGGAGGTCCTGGGGAGGGCGTTCGGCGGGCGGCGGAGGGGGAGGAGGGAGAGGGAGGAGGGGGAGCGGAGGAGGAGGTACGAGGAGTTCGAGAGGAGGAAGAGGGAGAGGAAGGAGAGGAAGCTGCGGACGGAGGGGACGCTGGACTTCTTGTTCGTGGGCTTCGGGGTCTTGGCGTTCGCTCTCTTCTGGCTGCTCGTCCTGTGCAGATGAAGAAGATGCTGAGGATGATGGCCGATTTGAGTCGTTGACCACCCTCTCCAACAGTTCTTTCAATTTCTCTCTTTCTTTTTTCTTTTTTCCTTATTTATGAAATTGTTTCCCTGTATATTTCGATGGAAGTTGAGATACAGAAAATATAGAGAAAAGAAAGAGGCAGATGATGATTGATTCCACGGTATTTTCACCGATCGAGATTAAAGTGGCGCTTTTAGTGAATGTTGAAGGTGACGACGGGCTTGCTAAAATTGCAAGTGCAGACGGTGACAATTTAGTATAGAGGACGACTTCATCCGCAAGCCATGATCATCTTCCAGAGGATGTTGATTGCGGACATACACTGTTCTGTCAAAGGACGGTCGTACCATAGATCGCACTCTATACGAAAAGTCTCTAGAAGATAGGGGTTGCCGCGGACGTTGCTGCAAAGCGTGATTCTGAAACCGTACGACGGCGAGTGTGGCAATAAGAAAACAATAAGCAGGCAGAAGGACAAACTAGGCATTTACAAAAGCCATTAGAACATCTCATTGCAGAACATTTTCCACCTCTCGTTCTGATCCTACATTGTCTATAGAGAACAAAAGATGAACGCGGAACCCTCTCCGACTGGTTGACAGGTCAGATTGAAGGAAAGCAAGAGCATTTACATGTTGACAATAGTCTGCCAGAAATTGTTTTCATAGATGACACAAAAGAGAGCTATACACAACTACGCTCCTATTCCATCAATCTGAGAGGAAAATCAGCCCTTTCTTGATTACTCACTTGAAGTGTACCTTGAGCAATGTCTGGTAGAACATGTCAACAAACTGATCATCCTGGAATAGAAACAAATCAACGAGTTTTTAACTGGGGCACAGACACGAAACAGCTGGAATACTTTCTAGTGATGTAGACGTGGAAAAAGGAACATAACTACGATACCACATTTTTCAATCTTTGCTTCAGACATGCGGATGGGCTTAGCAATTTAAGTAGTTACACAATTTCAGACTTATTCAATGGTGCAGAAAGATGAGGCTGTCGAAGGCACGTATAACAGTGTATGATGATATCATACCAGGAATGGGCAATTGCTTGTGCAAAAACTACCCTGAGGAATGTCATCTATAGAATCTGATCCGATAAAGTAATCACAACACTGAAGAAGAGAGGTCAATTTATGTCTCCAGCAACATTCTGTGTTGGCAGTTGTCACCAACAGGCTGCATTACCTATTTTTCTCAATTTTACATCAACTTTTCAAAGGGTTGGCATGACCCCAGAAAAGGCGCTATAGTTTTACAGGTGAATGTGAGCTATAGAGAACAGCTGCCAAGGAAGTAAAGATTGCTTAAAGACCAGGGGAAAAAAAGGAAGTACCTGAACAAGCATATATGGAGATCAAACACCAAGAAAGAACAACACTGCAAAAAAACCAAGTATAGACTAACCTGAACAAGCATAATAAGTGCATCACGAACTCTCTCTCTGTTGATTAAGGGTCTGTCAGCCAGAGGAGTAGGAATAGGAGTCAGAGATGCTGATGGAGTGGGAGGAGGAAATGGATTAAGCAGTGGAGTTCCATGTGGGTGTTGCAAATTCAGGGGAGGACGAAGGGAAGCAGCGGTAGGATTTGAAGAAGAGATTGGAGGCATCAACAGTGCAGATGACGAAGATGGGGGTGGTAAAAAGGAAGAAGGCTTGATTAGACGGCTAATTCGGTCGCTGCTACTGGTAAGATCAGAGGAATCATTCCGAGGTATCGGATAATAGGAAGATGAAAGAGAGAGATTTAGCATGTCAGGATTTGCTGCAGGAGATGAAGCGACAGAGGGTACAAGGGCAGATAAAGGCACAGTTGCAGCAGAATGATTGTGCTGCATAGACTTCGCTGGGTCAGCATGCTTTCCAATATTCATAGCCATCTAAATCAGGATAAGGAAGAAACATATCAGTCCGCCGAAAGATAGAATGGTATAGTAGTAAAAACTGACACCAACATTCTGCAAAAGTGAAAGAGAGCCGGCATTCATGCAGCATTTGCAGTCCAATAAGATAATTACAACTACCCAGAGGGAAGCAATCATAACGTTTCACCAAAATTTTCTTCATGCTCGTTATTGAAGAAAAGAGCCTTGTCCGAATCGTAAAAAAAATGATCAAATGGGCTTAAGCCCTCTTATTAAAAAAATTTGGAGTTCCTGTCAAATCAAACGAAAATATTCTACTACTGTATAAAAAAATTTATGAATTAGCACGGATGACTTTTTTTTGGTACAAAAGTCAATTTGAGATGATTTTGAATTATCTATGTTTTTTTTAAAGATTTTGGGCAATTCGTGTTAAAGCAGTCACCCATCTAACATTTAATGGTACCAAGAAAAAGCCAAGAGTCATACTCCAAAAGCCAAACCAGAAAGCCACCAAAAAGGTTTTAGCCAACCTATAAATCGGTCTCAAACTGACGAAAGCACCATGCTCAAACTTTCAATACAATATAATCAATGTTAAATTATGAATGAGTAGGACTACGAGGAGACAAAATTCAACATATTTAACTGATTATAGGCAGTTCTCAAAGGCTCAAGCTCAATAACCTATAGGTATACAAACACAAATTTGCAGGTTTGAAGGAGAGAGGATTACAAGAGACAAAAAAAATTTCTTTGTTTAAAATGCAAGACAAAATGCATCTGCATCCGTAACGTGTTTACGTGCTCAAGTAGAATCTATACTGAAATCATAAATTAAGAACCGTACATTGAAGAAGTTCATAAATGCTGTTGAATCTTCAGGAGAATCAATCGCAGGAGCAGTTGGGGACGGCTCTAGTAGCGTTTCCATGACAGACATGCTCGAAACTCCTTCAAGTTCCTCAAATTCACTGATCCACGTGTCCACAATTGAAAAAAAAAAAAGAAAAGAAGAACAATAAAAACACTAGATATCATATCGGAGACAAATTAATGTCAACTTTTATCTTGTCCCAATGGCCAATTCAAGACTTCACAAGGAAAGAGATACATGACATCTAAAGAGAACTTGTAAGGAAAGACCTCTGGACAGTTTATCATCACAACTTTTTCCTAGCTTTAGAGTTGGTCAGTCTAATCTGTGATTCTCATTACTAATACAAGCATATTTCTCAGGCAGCCTGAACTTACTTCAACTTCCAAAATGTTTTGCATGAGGCGCCTGCGGTTTTTGCAACAAAATATAAACTCCGTTTCCCTTAGAATAACTATGTATCGGTGTAGACAATAAATTATAGGCACAGACATTCATCTAACATTCATTTTACTTCAAAAGCCTGAATCATCATTACCTTTTGGTTGAAGGCTTTGGTTTTGAGGGCACCTTTGAATACGCGCTGAGTATCCTGGGAAAAGTAAAAAATGTTAAAGGTAAGTCCTTCGTGTTTAAATACAATGTTCCACTGCCCATTTATCCACACTCAACAAAAGCAAGACGATCTTTCCATATTAGAAAATCTCCACCAAATGACAAATAGCAACATTAAATTTTCAGGACATCTCCACATGGAAAACCCACTAGCTCGACAGCCCTTGAGGTTATTAGCCTGCCTTACTTCATCATTCCGAATCCAGTTTGGAAAGTATGCGATATTATCGAATCCCAACAATAATTCATGAATTTTGAATGGTTTGTTTAGACATATTGAGGCCATCCACAAAATCAATAAGCAACTAATTAGTTTTACAGCAGATTGATAAATGCTATTCTTACACGCCTTGCATATAAAATTGAAATGGTAAAAATCCATATAAGACGCCAGCATCGAAGCTTTTGTAACACATGGTTCATGAGCTCTCAAGTGGCAATTCTGGAACATATTCAATCTTTTGCTGGTATTGAAATGTTAGAAACACATTCCCCAATTAGTGTCCATGCCTAAATAAGACAAATAATTGTTTTTCCTACTCTGAGCACGGGGTAACTCAGGTAGCAGTAGTTGCTTAATTCTTAATGTAACTGCTGGTCTAAGTTAAAACCAAAGTCAAACCATGTTTCCCTCCTAAGATTCAAAGTCCTTCTCACAATTTCTTCCTATATACTGTCTAGATGAAAGCAAACTAGATATCATCCATCGGTAAGTCTGTTAGTGGTGCGGCTCGCTCCCAGAAACCCTTCCACAATCCTGCACTTATAGCTAAATGGTTCTTAAAATGAACATCCAGTACAGAATAGCCTCACCATAGAACCAAAATTAACAGAGCAGGCTTGATAGTCGAATGGATAATCTGTGCAACGGATGGCCAAACTGGTACAAGTTCTCACCGATTGCCAGTTTCACATGTTATATTAATCTCGAGGCTGTTAGCCCCTTAACCTAGTCTAATTTGCTGGTCCAGCCTAGTTTAAATGACATCATTTCAATAAGGTACCTTTCCCCCTAAACCCACGTCTGTTCGGCCAACAGATGTTATTGGACGTTACTCTGATTATCTGTCCTGTCATCTGCATTGCCACTTCATCCTAAATTTTTAAATCACAACAGAAATTTAACTGGTACAGGAAACAAACAAGAAATGATACTTTACCTAGTAAAGAGATTTGCAACATCCTCACATTCACGTGGATTGTAGAACCAAATGCCATTAACTTCTTGCGCAGCGTTACGATACAACAAGTATGGAACCTGAACTTCATACTCAAAATCTCCAAGCAGATTCTCTACCAAATTATCTGCTAATCATAAAATAACATGCAATGCGTTACTTGACACTCATTTGCTAAAGAACATCATAACGTAAAAGCCATCCAATTATGTCCATTCATCGTTTCCCGAACTACGAAAGCTACTATCAGCTCATTTGCATCAAAGTCTGCATCTTATTGCACCATATACCATGAAACATGCACGAAGCACGAATAGATGACCAGAATGCCAAAGAGAAAAGTCTCATTTGCTAGTAACGCACAGCATAGTATCTGAATTCCTGAAATCGAGGCGTCAAGCCATGAACACTAACCTGCGCTTCGCCTATTCAGCACAATGAACTGAAACCGCGGCTGAGAATTCCTATTCAAAATGTCACGGATGGAGATCGTCAAACACAACAGTCAAGTAACTTTTTTTCCCTGAAGCATAAGAATACAAATTTTGAAACAACAGCTACCTCTTAACGACAAACAAAGATCCTTCGACATCCTTGCGACTCTGCAATCACCCCAAACAACTTGCTCATTCTCAACGCGACAAACAGCCCGAAATAAAGACAAAACAACCGACTGTCGCGAAAACCTTCCCCGACTTCATCAGAATCCGAAGCAAACCATCCACAATCGACGCAAAGAAAAGGGGAAATCACCTAAAGTGAGCGCACTATAGAGAATCACCGGAGAATCATTAGCGTCAACCAGACGACGACAAATCGTTCGAGCACTCTAAGCGCACAACTCCGTCCGCGCACGCAGGCGACAATGAGAAACTAACCCATTGGTTGCTATCGATGTTGAATTCGTAGAGGGTGACGTGAGTGGAGGTGATCAGAATCTCCTCGATGCTCGGATCGAATCGCTGCAGGACGGTGAGGTTGAGCACCTTGGTGCTGTTCTGGTCCAGATTCGGCGTCAATTTCCCGGGCTGCGACATCGCTTCGTCCGGCGGAAACCGGGAAAACCCCGACGGGGGGAAAAATCGGAGCCCCGAGGATCTCCTCCTCCTCCTCCTCCTCCTCCGGCGTCCGGACCGGCGAGCCGAGGAAAACCGCGAGATTTGAAGAGCGGCGGCGAGGAGGAGGAGGAGGAGGAGGAGGAGGATTTGAGAGGGAGAGTGGAGCTGCGACTGCTCTGCTTCGGGAAGTAGACGACGACGGTGATACCGAAATGCCTTCGTTGGGAGGGCTGCGATGCTGGCCGTTGCAAAATATGCAAGGACGTCGGTCGCGTCACCGGACCGGCCCGGGCCGGACCGCTTGAAACGGACTCCGGTCCGTTGCTCCCCACCAACCCCCTACAGGCCGAGCGGTCCGGGCCGGCCCGGCTCGGAATCGACGTTCCGTGCGGGTCCCGTCTCGGATCGGGGTCACGAGTTATGTATATTCTTGGGAAAGTGACACAATAAGTACTTGATCTTTGGCTCAATGTACAATGTGGAATCTCTAAATTTTTAATTTGTTCAATGTGGTTTATGAATTTTAACTCAATTTGTAATGTGGCCCAATGTACAATGCAGGGTCTCAAAACTTTTAATTTGTTTGACGTGATCATTGAATTTTAATCTAATTTGTAATATGGTCCTAAACTTTTAGTTTATTTTATGTCGTCCATGAACTTTTGGTACATGTCTAATTTAGTCCCTGAAGTATATGGAATTGTTCAATGTCGCCATTCCATTAATTCAAGTTAAAGAACTATATTGAAAATGTATCAAAAGTCCAGAGACCATATTGAACATATTAAAAGTTAAGGTACCACATTGAACATTAAGCTAAAGTTTATTGACTATATTGAGCAAATTAAAAGTTCGGGGACCATATTATATATTAGATCAAAGTTCAAATATTGTTTGTGTTATTATCCCTATATTCTTTCATATTTGGGTCAAATTGGGTATCGATGGAGAGCCGATCTGTTGATAAGGTACTTCTAAAATTAGATTTTTCAAGCTCCTCGGAGAAAAGTTAGTCTTTAAACTCCACAGTAAGTTGGTGTGCTAAGGATGAAGAGATCGATAACAACGTTTAGCCATGGATAAAGAATTTGCCAACACATGTATAGCTGAAATGCTAAATTAGCCAACAAGAAGTTTCCTATTCAACACAACTTCATACACTTAAGAATGCCCTTAACTCTGTATACAATTCGAATCGCGCCTTCCTCGTACGTCACCCAGACGCTAATCTTGGACTCGAACATGAAATGACGATAAAACACAGATCACACGATCACAATCGAATGAAAAGAAAGAGGAACGCCGTGACGAAGTATGCCCTTTGGTCGTCAGACCCTTCGGAGAGCCACGGCGGACAGCACGACGAGCACCATGAGCAGGACGACGGCGATGAAGGAGCCCACCACAGCCCCGCTCACCTTCTGGCAGAAGTCGCCGAACTGCTGGCAGATGGCCAGCCAGTTCGTGTTCGGGTTGCCGTTGTGCGCCAGGTAGACTATGGCGGCCGCCGCCGCGCCCGCGGAGGTGGCCAGAGTCAGGGCCACCTGCAGAAAAGTTGCCCGCGATTGAGAAATTTCCCACTCTGTCCGTATGTCAATCAACTACGATTCAGAGCATTTTTTCAACCCATTTCTTCCGAGAGCGTGCGAGTATTCTAAGGTCGTGATCGTACATTTCATTTTTTTTAGTGTAAATAAAAAAGCGCGACTCACCGTGTCGAGGACGAGGAGGAGGAGCCGGGGCCCGACGGCACGGGGGCGAACGATTGTGACGATGGAGAAGGGGAGTGAAAGCACCAAATAGCCGCCCACTATTGCCATCGCGATCACGAAAAACCTGCATGCATGAATCAAGCGCCCATATCCTCTTAAGTAATATGCATGAAATCCATATGTTCTCGAATCTCCATAAAAGCCCGTAATCAAATTTTGTGCTTTGATACGGAGCATCGTTGTAAAGAGTTCGCTCACTCAAAAGTCGGGATGTCGTCGTAGCTGGCTTGGAACTGAAAGAACTGAGTGAAGAAGGGGAGCGTCTCTTCGCTCGTCCCCATGGAGGCGGCGACGGCGAGGGTGGTCACGATGGCGCATATCCTCAGGATGAAGTCGAAGATGGCGATCCCTTTCCTCCATCCGTCGGGCCTCGGCGGCGGCGGCAGAGGCGCCGGGATGAGCGGCGCTTTCCCTTTGGAGGCGGCGCTCGTCTCCTGCATCTCGATCGCGATTGCATCGCCGCTCTTCATCTTCCCTTTCTCACTTTCGTTAGGGAGACACAAAAGGATTGGAATGAACTTCGTCCGAGCCCGAACTCAAGCTCAGGGCGACGACCTGAACGAGCTGAGAAGAAATGGGTAAAGCTTGGATCGTTTGAATGGGACGCACAGGGACTGAGCTTTTTATACAGCTGAGGAATTATGCCGACTCCAAAGGGAAATCAATTCTGTGGAATTTAAATTAATGATTATGTGGTGAGAGCTGGAATGTTCAGTCGATTATGAAGAGGACTTAGAGGAGTTGGTGCTAACCTCTCCCGTAGTGGAAACATGCCTTTTGATTCGTTCATATCCTTTTGGTGTTTAATAAGTACAGAGAAAAGTTTGATACATGCAGATGCATCAGGACATGGATTAGTTTGCCCTACTTCGAGATTCGAGTCGGCCGATCCATGACATGGAGAACGGACTGAATTTCCATGCGCGCAATTCGTCAGCCAATTAAACGAGACCTCGGGAGAATATTACCCTAAAACTTTGGCCCATGTGTAGCCCCAGAAGCTCGATGAACGGGATGGGATCGCTCGAGACCCATTATTGTACCGTACAAGATCTTTATGCACATTGTAATTCTAAGTCGAAGCACAACCATGATCCGGGTGCTCTTGATTCTCTTCGCCCAAATCCTGGTCGTGCATGCAATTATGGGATAACGACGCGCACCGCTCATGAACTTTGGCCTAACGTGTAATTTGATTTCCGGATTTTTAATTTATTCAATATAGTCCCCGAACTTTAGCCTAATGTTCAATGTGATCCTTCAAATTTTAATTTGTTCAATTTGATCCCTAAACTTTTGGTACACGATCGATTTAGTCCCTAAATTATATGAAAATATTTAATGAGTCCCCGAACTTGAATTAATGGAAGGACTATACTGAACATTTTCATATAGTTCGTGGACTGAATCGAACATGTATCAAAAGTTCATGGATAACATCGAACAGATTAAAAATTCAGGGACCACATTGCACATTGGGTTAAAGTTCATGGACTATATTGAACAGATTAAAAGTCCGGGGATCAAATTATACATTGGGCCAAAGTTCAGGGACTGTTTGTGTCATTTTCCTTACAGCTATCGAAGGCCAAAAGCTCATGAATTAGGAAATTGGCATATGATGATTAGATGAAAAGAATATAATTTTCTAACATTCGACTAAGTTTATATATTCTCCTAACCGAACAACTAAACCCCCCCGTGCCGTCCTAATCCAGCGGGGCAAGTGCCGAGATTTTCTTGTTTCTCTTCCTGTTCTGAAGACATCCGGGTGCAACCACCGGAGAGACATGATCGGTGGTTAAAGAAATGGCTTTGAGCGTTGGAGCAGGGGCCCTTGGATCTCCTTTGAAGAAGCGGGAGCCAGTAGCGTTTTCGTCATCAAATTGACTCTTCGAAGGATCCAATCGAGAATTTTTTAAGATAGAAAAAACTCGTTAGTGGAAGAAGTAATGAAGTTATGGGGCGGTTAGCTAGAGTCGGTTATTCGAGTAAGGGCAAATGACATAAATAATCCTGAACTTTTGGTACGCATTCAAACTAATAATTGGACTATATGATAAGGTTCGATATGATCCTTGAACTTTTAATTCATTCCATATGGTCTCTAAGTTTTTGGTATATGTTTAAATTAATCCTTAAACTATGTGAAAAAAGCTTATGGACCATATTGAACAAATTGAAAATTCAGGGACTATATTGTACATTGGACCAAAATTTAGAGATTATATATGTTATTATCCCTTCGAGTAATATAGGTATCGAAACGGGTAGTCTCTTAATATTTTTCTTTTTGTTATTCAATCTGGTTACCGAACTCCTTCTATTATGCAAATCCGATTCCAAACATTCAAATGTAAGTTAGATATGGTCCTTTGTAACGAGTTAATGTCAAGTGACTTGCTTTATTCTATGTGGACCAACAAATCAACGAAAATCGGCGCAAAAAAATATGTGAATTGTCACATCTGTATTATTTTTCTAGGTGTAAATCTTCTTTTCTTCAAATTTTTTTTCCGTATCTTTTTTCCATTCTTCTTCTTCTTCCTCCTTCTATCTCAACTATCTTCACTGCCCATCTTCACCGTCGTCCGTCATCCCATTACGAACTAAAACGTCGTTTGTTTCTCGAAAAATGAATATTTAGAAAATATTTTCCTAAAAATGATCATTTATATCGTTTGAAATAAACAGTCAATCAAATATATTTATATTATCGACAATAATTTCTAAATATTTTCGCGAACGATGAAAATATTCATTTTTTTAAATAATACAAGCGATTATTTTTAAGAAAATATTTTAAAATATTTCTCAAATCATTCATTTTTTTGCGAAACAAAACAAACGGAACTTAAGTTTCAATCTTTTTTTTTTGTTTTGGACAGACCATGTCGGGGACAAAACATGTAGAATTTTCTAGCATGCACTATTCATGTTATTTTTAGCTGCAACTAACATTTGAAGTCCTACAGAAAATTTCTGAAAATTTTAGCACTCGATTATACTCTGTGATAAATTTTAAGATTTCATTGTATTGTTGTAATAATTTTTAATATTTAATTACACTTTTTAAAAGTTTTGAGACTTCAATAACCCATAAGCTTTGGAGCATGCAGTGGTGTACTCATCCCATTATTATTTGTTCTAAAAATAATCTTTTCGAGGAAAATGGAGCACGGGCCCCAAAAAAAAACGAAGAAAAAAAGAAAAAGGAAAATGGAGTGAAGGTGAAGCGGTGACTGATGACGCATCCTTCTCCTTTTCCTTCTTCCAAACATCCACAGATCAAGAAAGCGAGCATTTCGCGAGCGAACGCCGCAGGCACTAGTGCAGGGGCATCGCCATCGTCTCCCTCGTCGTCGTACCATCTTGCCGTGATGTAGACGTGTTACCGACGTCGTCGAAGAGAATATGGTGATGCCTAGGATTTGGGCTGGGTGGAACCATTCGAGGGCGAAAGCCGCGCTCATCTGGGTGCTCTGCTTCGCGCTGTTTCACTTCCTTCTTCGCTTGGCGCTGCACAATTCATTGCCGGGTCCCGTCCCCACCCCGTCCTCCGGCGCTTCGTCGGGTATGGTTTCTTGACTGACTTGTTTACGTTCTCTCCTTGAACCGCCCACCGGCTGCTCTTCTTGATCTGCTTCGGGGATTGAAGGAAGTTGCGAGCACGAGACAGATGGAATTGGGACATAGGGGGTCTGAATTTTCTTCGTTAATTATCCTGATGATCTGATGTAGAAAATCAGCTTTACCGATTGAACAAAGCCAACCCACATTTTTGGCTTTCTTTGGCAAAAAGAATTGATATAAGGATATGTTAGTTTGAGCGTGGAGGAAGATGTTTGCTGTAGCTAATTAGACAGAAACAAATGGTGGAAGGGAACGAATTTCGTTTACCAAGAAGGTTTAATTGGTGCAATGTAGTGGGTTCCTGTTTCCAGGCAAGATCTCTTTGCACTGGAGTTAAAATGTGGCTGTATGTAGAAACCCAAAACTCACCTTTGTAAGACATGTAGAAACCCAAAACTCACCTTTGTAAGACAAGTATCGTCGTGGTATTCCTTGCTTGGCAGGCTGCTTAGTTTGCGGTTTTGTCTTGGACTTCGTCGTGCGAATCATGCTAGGAATACTAATACAGGTGTAGCCAGTGATGTGGTAAATTTTTAGTGATAGTGGTTACTACCCACTTGTTTAAATGCTCATTTGCGTATGTGAGACTCTTAGCCTCACTGTCAAGTCTTACCGGTGGTTTCTCAACTTAACAAACTTTTATGGTTTAGAGATAGACTTTTGTGAAAATATCTTGATTTCAAAGGGCTTGCGACAGATATCCCAATTTCTAACACAGAGCGGAGGTTTAGATTGTATGATCGAATGGCAAAAGACTTGGATGAGCATGGGGCCGCATTTCTTAAACACGGGGAGACCTCCCAGTCATTGTCCCTCTCAGAACTATTCACTTTGGTGGATGGAGCTGTGAAACCCATACCTAAGGTAACTTTCCCGACAATTTATCTTTTACAGATGACGAAGTTATTTCCTACTTTTATGTATCATGACAATGGCACTGCTCATTTGTCCAGGTTGCTAATCCTCCTGTTCGAGCGAATGTATTGTACTTAAGTTCAAAATACTCAAAACCCATAGCGTAAGAGCTCAATCATTTGCTTCATGCTTATTTCGTTTTCTTTATGGTTTTCTATGGCTAGTGTATTACTAGAATCATACCTGTCGCCACTAAATCGATGGAGCATGTTCTTCTGAGTCAATTGAAGCTTAATCAGGCTTTTGATTGTCTACTTGACATATTGGTATAGATCTTGCTACTGGCTAGTACTCTATGCTATTGTATGTTTGCTCTGCTTGGTCAGTTACATCTAACAAGTTATTGAAATCTATTCCACATCTGCTCCTCTAGCTATACCTGGTAACTCTGATATGTATGTCGGAGAATGGCGGATTTCATTTCTGGTTCTATTAAAAAGCATTTGACAAGACTTAATCTGTATCTTATGCATGACTAATTGCAGGGATTCTGTACGGCAATTATTTGGACCACATTTTGATAAAGGTAGGCTTTTGTTTACAAATCAGTCACTTCTCTAGCAGTTACAGTTTGGAATTGCTTGTTGCTCGATTTCTCCTTCATTTTAGTAAGCCTAATTTTTCTATTGGCAAGCTAACGGGGATCTTTGTTAGCAATCTGGTTTCAGAACTCTAGTGTATATCATTTTAGCATGTTCCATGCCTCTCATCATATCTCTCCAGTTCCAGCCTCTGAAGACGAGGTAATTTCCGCTTTACGAGATTTTCTTCTTAACACAGAATCTTCTTGGCCTTGGTACTGAATTCTTTTAAACAGATTGAAGCTGAAGCTACTGCTGTGAGGGCAGTTGCAGACGCTGTATGCCCTTTGAAGATTGTCTTGGATAGGGTGGTTTTGACTTCAACTGGTGTGCTTCTCGGTTGCTGGCAGGTAACTTCAACTCTCAATCTTCAAGAGCTCGCCTCCCTCATTGACAACTAATTGCTATTGGCTATCTGTTTCTCAAAATCTTTGAAAACTCTCCATGGGTTACTGAATGACCACACGATGATCTTTTTCATGAATTAATGGCCAAGTTGCTTTAAATGATCATGCTGCTTGACGTATGTCCAGGTTATCTCAGGGACCGATCCTATCTCCATACGTGCAAAGTTGAGAACTGCACTTCCGCATGCGCCAGAAAAGCAACTTGTAAGTAGAGACAATTGCCTCCTTGTTCAGCCTGTTCTGTGAAGGAGGTCGAAGAGTCAATCATATGAGAGAATGGGAAATATCACTGTCTTTGTGTCTAAATGGCATGAGCAGACAGCTGGGTTTGAGTACTGTAGGTTCTGAAGTTCTGCTTGTAATCACAGATACATAGAAAATGATCCCGTGGTAACTCTGTCATTTTCCTCCGTCTGTATCTTATAAATAAAATGGCTTAATTTAGGAGGACAGGATGTAAACTTATGATTCCAATACTTAATGTTAGGACAATGGTATCTGGTAATCCTTTATTTTTTCATGGAAGCATGTTCCTTTGCCATATATCTATGTACAAATGTCCTAAGTTTCCAGTAATTTTACCAATTTCAATGTGCAGTATGATGCTGCTATTCTTCACACATCCTTTGCGAGGCTTTTGGGTCCTCCTAAAGCCACTTCCAAGGTAATAATTTCATCTGATACATTATGCAGTTTTTTTTGCTGGCTAATTCACATTCATTGGCACTAAAGAGGAATAAAAATGGAGAACAGAAGAAAAAGAAATAAAAGGAAGGAAAGAAGGAGGGAAAGAAAAGGTAGAGGCTCCCTTTTGTACATGAAGAGTAGTACTGCCATCTCTATTGTACTCGACTAGGTCTACCTTGGGGTTGAAGAGATGGTGACATTTTATTACTAAGCATCAGTGACATTTCATGACTGGGCAGATGAACTAAATTAGTGAGCAATGGCTTCAGTTAGATTCTTCCATAATGTGGAGGAATTTGACACCATTTAAGGCTATGGAAAGCGCATGTAGATTCTTGTGTGAATATTAAGCTTTATTTGTTATTGCCTGCCCTGGGCTCATGTTCATGTCATAGTTCTTCAGGACTTGAGTACAAATTCAGATCAGCTACAGTTCTTCCATGATCTGGTTGCCGAACTAAACAAGAAACTTCAAGGATCTGAGGTCGGTTTCTTGTTATTTATTTTCGGAATTTTTATACTATGTCGCTGTGATAAAATTATTGTGTATTTGTGATCTGTTTAATTGAAATATTGCTTGCAAGTGTCTCATGTGCTTGGTGTCTCTCATGAGGACAAATGTACTATCAAAGTCACATGAGATAGCCCCAGAAACTGCATTCGAAATAAGAAACGACCTGTGACACCACTCATTTGATCATTTTTTTGCAATCTGCATATTTTAGAAGAGCATGTGCGTGAAGGGAACTAACTGTCTTCTAAAGCAATGGGGCTACTGACTTCTCTTTGTGATGGAGGAAAGGCATACCAAATATAAACTCAATAATGGGAGACAATTTTGCATGAGACAGACAAAATTTCCTTCACCTATTCATTCACGACAACACTTAGGGGATTGGAAGTAGTTTGCAAATTTAGTGTGAGTGGAGCGAACTTTGTATATCTAAGTAAAAACTTTCCCTGAACAGTCAGAATGAAGTTCTATTGCCAAAGGAAATTTCGTTCTTGTCTTCATTAAATGACAGAGCTTGGTACTTTCGTAGCCTCATGTTTTGTGAGATTGAAATTCATGTTTATATTTATTATCTACCAATGTACAGATCATTTCCTGTTGTAATATATGGTTGTAACTTCATGACTGACACTGGTTGCAACCAATTTGGAGTGAGATTAGATTGCATAAGATCTTGGGTATGTTGTCTGCATCATTACAAATATTGATTCTAAATCATGTGGTGCAAGTTCTTATGCCAATCAACATTTTGATTCCTCTCTTCATTGATCTATTGTTTGCTGACAATCTGTTGCATCTCTGTCCTGAGACCGTGCAGGCATTGGTGTCTGAGCTCTGGTATGTTGAGGAATATGATGTCTTGGCTTTAGCAATGGATGGAAGAATGAAAGTTCGGAGGTTCCGGCATGGTTGCACCAGAGCCTAGGGCGTTTTATCTGCTGCACTACATGTAAACAATACAACGCAAGATACATAACTCTCTGGGTTGAAAGCTCTTGAATACTGATCTTTCAAACATTGCTGCGGAATATAGTGAAAGGACTCTGATATACGATAACTTCATATTACCCACTCCTTTAATGGATCATGGGTGCATCTTACTTTTAAGATGAGTGCTATAGCCATCACCAAGACAAATGTTACTTTCTTTCCAATTGTAACTTCATTCCTCTATCGTGATTCTATCGCCTTTATGCCTTTACATGTCCCTCGAGAAAGTGCCATTCCTGCGTGTTTCGTAGGTATATATTGGTTACTTTTCAGGATACCATCATCAATACCCGAGGCGTGCACTTACTTGTGAAGGTAAAAGATCAAGAGAAGATGCTTATTATGCATTTTGTAGTGAATGCTTGAGCAGAATGAACTGCTTCAACCTAAAACTAGTCTTTTTTTTCACTCTATAATAATGCATCCATGTCTTTTTGATTAATCACAGTATTCATTCGATTATGGCGATCATCATTGCTGTGATTAATTATTGTTTTGCTTCTTAAAAAGATGAAGAGACATCAGATGAATTATTGCACGCAATTTCCAGCGCCACGACTCCAAAGCTATACAAGTCAAAATTATTACTCACTCGTCCTTCGCATAGATATTCCGGGGCCAGGTAGCCATAAGTCCCTACAGCAAGTCACTTGAGTTCACATTCGGGAGTTGACACGCTTAGCCACCCCAAAATCCCCAAGCTTAGTCTAGTCTTCGACTGACATTACATTAGCCGACTTGATGTCTCTGAATGACGCACTTTCCCCGCCTCCTCGTGAAGGTAATCGAGAGCCGAAGCCAGGCCTAAAGCTATTTTATAACTGGTCTCCCATGGAAGCGTTATTTTATTGCCGAAAAGATGGTGATCGGTATGAATTCTCTACGCTCGTGGCACCAGCCGATGAGTTGGACCAAATTTTGATGAATGAGACAGGCTTATTACTTCACTTCTTCGTTGATGAAAAACCTTTCTGAATGTCCAGAATCAGAGTATTGATGCAGCCAAGATCGCTCAAAACTCCTTTAAAGACGTGGCCCGAACCACCTTGGCCAAGCCTTCTATCACTGCCAATGCCATTCGCAGCCTTTAACCGATTCTTGGTAAGAAAATATTCGGGGCAGAGCTCCTTTGTCGATCTACTGGTTTATCTTTATACCAGAGTCGGCACATGCTCCTTCACGCGCAGCTTTCTTGCTGTTCGACATCTTCACAAAGATGGTACATGAATTTCATTAGACTTACTGGTTGTGTGCCATTTCTTACATAAGTGGAGCTCCAGTTTGAAGAGAATTTCCATGAGTTGATCGCACGCTGCTTGCTGGAAAGACCAGTTGCAGCTGAAAATCCTATTGTTACAGCTAAAATATGTCCGGAGTTTAAGCCTGTTGAACGAACCCGACCCGACCCGAATTGAATTATGTATAAACCTGGCACATGAAAGCTTAAGAAAATGAACGTTGCAGATTATGGAATTTATTTAAGTATTCGAGTCAGATCAAAAGAGAAAGTCCAACTTGGACCTTAAACTGGATACAAGTTTGCTCTGAAATACAAGTGAATCAACTTCCTGATTGAAGCGAACCAAGTACAATAGAAAGAGGAAATTCCCTTCCAATAGGATTCGGCCAAGATTTCTTATTATATAAATTTTTGGGTTTTACTTGTGAAGCCGCATCAGCGAATGCAGTGTGAGTGCTCAAGAAGCGCTGTTATGGTGCACGTTGTTGAAGCGTCATTTCAGGAGTGCTTGGCAGCGGGTTTCTCCATGCGTTTTGTTCATGGAATTACATTGAGAATTCAAGTGTTAAAGCTAATCAAATCTTGTAGTAAGATTGCTAATTCCTTTGTGAGATCGAGAGTCATTTCACGAGGGATAGCGAGGCTAAATATTATATGAGTTATTGGGTGTAACCGGAGCTTAGAAAATACCAAGAGTGTTTGAGTCACTCGAGTGTGGTGCTAAGTTTTGTTGTATCGTCTTTGCTGCTTTCCTCGTGGACAAAGGGCACATCGACCAAATCATGTATACGATTTATTTTCTTGCTCTGTCTATTTAACTATTCGATAGCTATGGGGATAGAAAGATTGGAAATCCCATTATACACCGGATTGTCTTCATATGTCCAGAACACATAGCTCCTTGGTAATGGAATTGTAATTTACGGCTTCAGACTCACCGAGCGGGCATCCCAACCGGCATAGACTGCCGAGTTTATCACTACATGCGAGTTTATCCCAACCGGCATAGACAGCTGAGTTTATCCTTCTTGATATTTATCCCTACACGCGAGTCAAATTCTGCTGGATCGTATTCTCTGTTGTTGTAAGTGTCGAACTCAACCATGATGATCTGATTTCTGGATGAATCGCCGGTGGTTGAGTTAAGCAAATCCTAGCTATCCACCAGCCGAGCGGTGGAAATGGATGACCCACAGGTGCATTGAAGAAGGCAAGGCCAACATCACCAAAGCTATCGCGATCTGCATCGTCTACCGCGAACGAGAAGTGGGACGTGAAGTCCGCAAGTTGTGTGGTGTTAAAAGAGGCCCACAGCTGCACTGGCTTCGAGGACGCGACGGTGCCGACACGGAAGTAAAGATTGGCGCCCGTGAGGTCAACTTATCCAGGGAAAACTTGCTGTCTACTTCATTAAATGCAACTCTGGTATTATATAGTCGAAATGAGGTGGGTCGAAGGAAATCGAACGAAGCAGACGGAAGAAAGACAATGGAGAACATAAAAGGCAAGAGCTGCGAAGATGTTCGCTTGACAAAAGCAGTCTTTCGTCATTGGCATCTCGAGAGACTTGGTAGGGTTTGATCAGTTTGGACATGGGGAGTGCCCTGAGACAAGAAACAAGAGTCTCTGAAGAAAATTCAAGTGGGGTGTCTTGTAATAATAATGCGAAAACAATAACAGGATCTTGTAATCAAATCAACGCGAAATCACTCGAGAAATAAACAAAGAACAATGACACCAGAGATTTACGTGGTTCAATTCGAGTGTCGGTACCTATTTCATGGGGAGAGCCAGTAACAAATAATCTACTAATAATTGAAAAATTAAAGTTACAATCATTTATACATTCGAGTGTTTTCCACACTTATATTAAGCCTAAAGCCCAAAGTGGTTACAAATAACCAAATCAATTGGATGTAAAATTCACAACACAAATCACCGAGTTCAAGCTCTTCGTGCGGCTCAAGAACAACTTTTTGTACGGCTTTTGCTGCGCGCACTCTCAACTTATGATATCAAAGCCGATAATAGATTGGTGGGCTCTTAATCTATTCAAGTGTCTGGTGAATATCTCAAGGAAGAAGTATGGTGA